>OX421262.1:19241046-19841046 GCA_949125355.1 Agriopis leucophaearia | reverse complement strand
TGTGCGCTCAATATTGAAGTGTGCGTTTGTAGAACTAGTAAGAATATGTCAGTGTGTGCAATCGTGTTTACCTCGCCCCCTTCAGTTTTTGGCAGACTTTTATCGGTAGGTACTAGCACGAGTTTAAGGCGGATCCAAACTATATATCTATAAAGATGACATGATAGACATTTGAACTACTTTAAGTAAAAATATAAACTTGCTGAGCACTTGCCAACGTCATTTTCTATAAATAAATATTCTCAAGAAAACTTACAATTTGACTTTTTCGGATAAGAAGTATATCATACAACATTCAAGTATATCGTAACGATTTTCTGCAAATTATGAATGTAAGAAATTGGAATATGCCTATAGTTACTTGCGTAACTTTACTTATTTTTTTTTAATAAAAACTAAATTTGCAAAGCAATTGTCATAACCAAGAAAATGTCAACAAAAAAATATATTTTTACTTGCACGAACCTGCAAACGGTAAGCTCGTTACGTTCCTAACCAATCTAGCGAGCGAATTGTCTTTTTGCGAATAATTCGGGACGTCGGAGGCGAATAATCTCGCTGGTTACACGTAAGTAATGTTTATTCGTCCCTGGTAGTGGTGTGGCGCCGGCAGTACGGATAGTACAAAGCTGTGTAATTATGGTTTGACGAAAAGCAGTATAAGTTCGTTTTATCCATTATGTAACCAAATCAGTCTATTACCCGTACAGCGACCACCACATTTGTACAGTTAAAAAAGGGAGCCACCATTTTATTTTCTGGCCAAAGCCGAAAATCTGTCATAAAAAATTTAGTTTCCCTATTTAATCACCCGTACAGACTAGATTATTGCTCCATATTTCGCATTTGATTTATTTAAGTGTTTAGTCATTAGTCAGTCGATGACAAACAAATCAGCCCTTCGAACAAATCGACATGCCATCTGAAACACGGTAGCGCTCAGTTATTTTTGTCATGTACCAATGTAGTCACCTATTTCACCATTGACTACTATAATCGCTCATACAGCTAGGTAACTACAGATATAGCCAAAACCAAATTCGTCAAACAAAGTACAAATACTGAAGAACTTTGTAGGTACATCGATATGAATTCTTTGCCAGAGTTGGGATAAAACATGGTCTCAACTCATTTACTAAAGTAACGGTAAAAAGTATCCTGAGTAATTGAAACTGACGTGGTTTTCACACATTTTATTTATGTTACACGGGAATTACTCACGTAAGATTAAGCCGGTTACTCCGACTATAGTTTCAACCGCATTAGACGGCCTTTTTCAAGGTGAATGCACGCGCGTGGCTGCGTCTCGCTTTGCACAGGTTGACGGCGTTGCGATGGGCTCTCCTATAGCTCCAGTGGTAGCCAACATATTTATGGAGTGGTTCGAAGAGTATGCACTACTGAACACTTCCTATGAACCGAGACACTGGTGGCGATATGTGGACGACGTGTTTGCTATTATACGTAGAGATAAGATAGATCTGTTTTTGGACCACTTGAATAGCATCCACCCGAGAATCGTTTTAACAGTGGAACGTGAAAAGGATAGAGCTCTAGCTTTCCTTGATGTGTTGGTGAAACGTGACTCGAATGGCCGACTGTCTCACGCGGTATACCGTAAACCAACGCACACGGATAGATATCTCAGAGCCGATTCACACCATCACCCAGCACATTTAGCATCAGTACCACGGACACTTATTAACAGAGCGTTGAAACTCTGCGATTACGAATACCTGGATACTGAGCTGGACCATATCAGAGGTGTGCTGAATAGCAATGGTTATAGTTGGAAGCAGAGCTGGCGTATTGCAAACGCGACGACCGGGACACGTCGGACATCGGTAGAGAGAGCAACAGCGTTTTTGCCGTATGTTAAAGGAGTGACGGACAGTATCGGAAACTTGTTACGCCGGAGGTACAGCATCAAGACGATCTTCCGTCCTATAGGGCAACTGAGACAGCTGCTCCGCTCTCCAAAAGATAGAGACCCTTTGGGGGTTCCCGGTGTGTATATGATCCCCTGCGATTGCGGTAAATGTTACGTCGGCGAAACAAAGAGGAACGTGTCCACGAGGCTCACGGAGCATATACGTTCCATGAAAAAGCTCGACACCAACGGTTCCGCGGTGGCAGAACATTCTCTGGGCTCCGGCGCACAGCATTATATCAGGTTCGACAGAGCGAAAGTGCTGGCACGGGAGAAATTCTTTGTGCCCCGGAAAGTCAGAGAAGCCATCGAGATCAGTCGACGTCCAACCTTCAATAGGGATGGAGGATGGAACCTGCCACCGACTTGGAAGCCGTGCCTTCATGGAGTTCGTGTGAGTGACCGTGAGATTGGTGGCGACGTGGTGAGCTCCGCGTGCTGGAGTATTCCCGACACGCAGGAAGATTCGAGTGAGGAAGAGCTCCAGTGTGCGCCGGCGCAACATATTTCTCTACGCACCCCCACCCCCGTACCCGACAAGCAGCCGGTGTCATCACGTGCGCGCCGCGCGGCGGCCCGTAGTGCAAAGCGAGACGCAGCCGCGCGCGTGCATTCACCTTGAAAAAGGCCGTCTAATGCGGTTGAAACTATAGTCGGAGTAACCGGCTTAATCTTACGTGAGTAATTCCCGTGTAACATAAATAAAATATCCTGAGTAAATTAAGAATTACCGACAAACTGGTTTTGACCTTACATCGTTTTAAACAATGTCTAAATTAGCTTGCAACAAATTTAGACTAAATGTACAGATTATTTCAATAATTATAATGGTTTTAGTTTACTTTTGGGTCGGACATTTTGACCACTAACCTGATTATCTGATAAAATTATAGTTTTAAAATATCTTTGGCGGAAATATACCTAAAATGTTCATGATTATTAATTAAAATAGCAATGTCTGTCAGTTTTTCCGCCAAGTCTTCCAAGCTGGAATAAAACCAGGTCTTCTTAACCAAATTTGCTGAAATTTTCGCATACATCTTTAGTTTAGGTCACAAACAAAAAAAACGCAATACCTAATATTAAATTTTTTACAAAATTGCTAATCTATACATATAATAAAAACGTAGAGATAAAAAAAAACTGTAATTGCGAGATTTCAGAAAAACACACAGGACAGTCTTAAAATAAGCAACTGAACACGTTAAGACAGTTTTTAGAATTTTTGTCTGTTTGTTTGCTTATCCACGCACATCTCCTAAACCACTGGATGGATTTCAATGCGCTTTTCACGAATATGCTTAGCTATGACCAGATTGACGTATAGGATATGTTATTTTCCGCAAGAGCCGGATTAAGATAGGAAAACGGGGTTGAAAGTTTAAATGAAAATCTGCGCGTACGAAGTTGGGAGCTAGTATCACTAGTCAAATACTAAAATAAAAGCATCATTTAAATAAAATCTTGTTTAAAAAAAAGGTTGTTATCAATCTAAGTAGTTTTAGACAAATTCAAAAGGAGAAACCTCGGACAAGCTTTTCCATGGTCTACTGAGTTACTGATACAGGTTGTACTGCGATATATGTACAGTTCTCAGCAGAGCCTTACAAAAAGCGACCGTACGTGACGCATGGCACCTCCGTGTTTCATTTACTTCTTGTATGAGGATGGAGCGCCTTCCGACGTCATTATTATTTAAGCCGCGTCAGCCGGATGAGGATTTATTTTAGAAATACCTTCCCACTTGATTTGGGGGATAAACCCAGTAATACCGAAGTCAATTATCTCAACTCTTTGTTTAAAATCCAAGCTAATTGATTATAATGCTATATAAGTAAAACATGGATCATAAGTAACTAAAATGTTTTTTTTATGAATTAAATTTTTAGTTAAATACTTGCCCTTTGTTACTAAATGCACTATATAATGAAAACAGCTAAATAAAATATTACTTTAGAAGCCATATACTGGAAAAATCGCCATGAACCAAACATCCACGATATAAACCATAATAAAACTAGTTATAATATCCCTAATGATGCAGGCCCTCACAGAAGACGATACATAGACATACACATAGTTTATATATGACAAAAAAACATAACACACAAAACACCAAAAAAATAAAAATGATTCAATGTTTTTTTTTTTGAACGCATTTTCATTAAATTCATTTGATATCCTCCAAACACAAAGCAACGCTGGTAAAATTGCAACATTTGTGCAGAAGCGATGTTTCTGACTACGTTAGCGTTCTATTTGTGCTCCTATATGTCTCGCCACGTCCGTCGTCCAGTCATCCGACACGAGCACACAAAAAAACAACACAAAAATATATTCGAAATATATAATACCCTACACTATTTCCATAGATATAAGCTACTTACAGATAGATAGATAGAAAACTCTTTATTGTTCACACCAAACATGCTTATAAAATAGTATGCTTAAAACTAGCTAGGTGATGATGATGATGAACTGATCTGATGATATAGTCAGGGGGTGGACAGTGGAACTTTTCAATGGCTACCAGTAAACCAGAGCGCAGCGTGATTGGTATCAAAAGAATAGACAGAGTTTGCAATAGAACACTGCGCTCCATAACTGGTGTGTTCGACGTCGGTCAAAAGGCTGCCAGATTAAAATGTGATTGGGCGGGACATGTGGCACGTATGAACTCCGACCGATGGGCCAAGATAGTCACACAGTGGGTGCCTGATGGACGACGCAGTCAAGGAAGGCCTAGGAAACCCTGCGTGTCGATCTTGACTCTGGAGAGGTTCGCCATAGGTGGCGGAGGACCGACATTTATGCACGGAAATGGGGGAGACGTTTTGCCCAACAGTGGGATAGAATAAGTAAAAAAAAAAAACCCTTCGAGTTTAAGCTCATGGCTTGTTTTAACTAGTCTATAAGCGTATTTTTTTAGTTTTTGATAGTACAAAATTATTTTAACAGGCGGTGAAGTTCTAGTGCTATGGTTACCAAATGTTACACTATCTAATATCACACTAGGGTCAATAGTCTAGTTGCTAGACTATACTGCCCCTAGTTCATGCTAGCATGTTATAGTAAGCCGGTTTACTGTGAGAGACGAGCTGTCAGCTCCCACGCGCCTCGTCGACCTAACTAAAACGTAACGCAATTACGTTCGCGTTACGTACCCCGTTAATGGACTCTTTGGAAAACGTAACTCGGGAGTAAAGAGCTGAGGGAACGGCTGACGCGAATTCCCTTTTTAAGGAATTGTTGGAATTTATGACAGGACGAGCGTGAGCAATGTTTGAGTAATAAAACTGTGGTCGAGGATCGGCTTTATGGAATCCTTGACGTTTCACAAGTCGGATGTATTTCGTAACGTTCGATAACGTCACTTTTAGTTTTCATTCAAGGATTTAGAGTTCCTAGTTTCAATTAGTTAATAGTACATTGTTATCCTAGGGACTAAATAAGTATTTGATCCCGAGGTAAACACTGTGCTTTTCATTACGAATACAAGGAAACTAAAAATAAAAACATGAACTGACACTGGCACATGCACGAGAAGTGTGGGACCATAATCCTCCGAGGAGAAAAAAAAAGTTGGAACATGGTTCAATACAAATGTGAAAATAGAACTAGTTTTTTTATAATTTGAGTCTGTCAGTTGTCAACTGTCACTGTCAGTTGAAAGTGATTCTCCCTAGGGCTGAAATGTATTACTTTCCACCTGCTTCTCAGGCAACTTCAGACCTACTTTCTGAGTACGAGTAATAAAAAGAAATAAAAAACCGCCGGGCCTTGCTCGCGCACTGAAGGTTCCGTACCACCTCAAAATACAAAAATTTGTGCAAAAGGATAACATCACGTCCAGGCGTCCCATCCAAGTATCGGCCGACGATGCTTAACTTGGTGGGGAACAGAAATAAAAAATAAAATAAAGAATTTAGTTTTCTAATTTTGTTGGTTGAAAGATGTTCAGGTAAATAAAAATACAAAACAAATGAAAATGTTTCCACAAAGGAGGTACTTAGAGTTCCTTTCACGACCTTTTTTACGAGTGACCGCGGTCCGCCTACTGCACATTACACTAGTTTTACTGCAGCCTATAAGAAAATAAGGAACATCTGTAAAGATAGTTTACAACAGAAATAGTACCGACCTTAACACGTCAACATAAAGTTCAAAATGTCGAAGCTGTTTTTCGACCGCAAAGACCTCGCGTTAATTAGTACTAAACAAAAATTACACAACCAAAGACCTTATTGCGTTAGGGTAAAAGCGTCGGTAAATTGAATAAGGAAGTAAAAAAGTAAATAAAAACGTACCGTAAAACAGTTGTAAAAGTGCGGTTAAAGGAGTAGGACCTAAAACCCTTTGCGGGATGTAGGCGTAATGAGCGGGTGACAACCCTGAAGTCTGTGGGTCAGAGAGGGCAGGTGGCAGCCCTGGAGCCAGGGCTGTGGGTTAGTTAGGGCGGGTGATGGCTACGCTGATATAGTCCTCAGGAATGTTTGCACAGGACCGAACTGACGGTTCCCATGCTGCCGTTCGGAAAAAAGTATCTTCGTTAGTGAGTAGACTTCGGGGTAGTAACAACATTATCCTAAAAACTGTTGCAAAGTTTTTTCGTTAGTGAAACCTTTTTCACCTATATTTTGGCATTTTGTGCTGACGATGATCAACAAAGAGACGACGAAGGAGTTTGAAGTTATTGGCACATAATGTTTAAATAAATATTTTTGTAACTAGTGTAGTTTTTACATTTTGCTTTTATAAGTTTATAGCTTAATTTTTAACGGACTTCCAAAAAGGAGAAAGCTATCAATTCAACTGTATTATTATAATATTTTTTTTAATGTTTGTTACCTCAGAACTTTTGAGTGGATGAACCGATTTTGATGATTCTTTTTTTATTTGAAAACTGGTGCTTCCCATTTGGTCCAGTTCTGATGACGTCGTTTTTTGTATTAATATTTAATATGTTTTTTTACCTCAGAACTATGTCATACGTAAAACAATTAAGAAAAAATCTTTCTTTTTATTTGGACGGATATACTTTCAGATTGGTCTTATAGAAATTTCATCAAAATCG
Organism: Agriopis leucophaearia; assembly: GCA_949125355.1. Taxonomy (NCBI): domain Eukaryota; kingdom Metazoa; phylum Arthropoda; class Insecta; order Lepidoptera; family Geometridae; genus Agriopis; species Agriopis leucophaearia. The sequence continues at coordinate 19,834,042 of OX421262.1, read as the reverse complement.
ATTCAATAGTTTGGTTTTTAAGTCAAAATAACTGGAAAAAAGATGTCATCCAAATAACGAAATTTCTTATTTATAAATTTTGAAGTTGTTTTTTTTAATTAATAATTATTGGTAAAGATGTATAATACTGCCGAGAAATGTTGGCTTTCTGAGCTCAACAGGCGCGTGTCGAGTATCAATAGTTTAATTTTGATCGTGTAATATAATAAGTTACAAAGATTGAATTTTTCAGAAATTTCCGTCACTCGACCTTTTGAAATATGTACGGACGGTTTATGGACGAGTTTTTATGTCTCTATGTGAGCTCGGATTTGATGAATGAAGCCGTTGTTTTATGTCCGGTCCCTTTTGGAAGCTGAGTAATCAAAGTTGTAATGGTCTTTGAATAGTAACGAGGGGTTCGTAAAAATAGTACATTTCGTAATGATGTACCTAAACTCGTGCACAAAATCATATATTTTTTTTGTATACTATTCTACGTTTGGCCACCAACTTGTCTGATGGTAAGCGACGGTGAGGCCGAGATGGAACACGTTGATGTAGAAGAAATCTATTCACACTAGCCTTGAAGATGCCTAGATTGTAGTACTCAGGAAACAAGGAGGACGGCAGGGAGTTCCATTCTTGGGCAGTACGTATCATAAATGACGACCCAAATCGTTATTTATGATCGAAGTACATAAGCACAAAATCTCACAACGAAACGAACCCCACTAGTAAAATTCATGACTTGACTATTTATTCTTATTTTCACAATACCGAAACAAGCTGTTCAGTTTTAAATCCTGAAAAACAGCGATGGATTCCCCAAACTCTGACAAACGGCAACCCTGAGCATTAGGGTTGCGCACAAAAACCGTGGCCGCCGGGACACATGCGTTCATATGTCACTCTCCACCCCGACGCTGTTTTTGCGCGCATATCTACGTCACATGTTGTATGATACTCGAGACGTATAACTATAAACGTTATTTAGGAGTGGGATGTTTTAATTAACGTGGACCTACGTATGACTGCGCTAAACTTTGAAGGAACACTTGAAATTTAATTAAAACTAAGTATACATGATCAGACGAAACAGTTGTAAATTTAGATTTTTGAAGTGAAACCTTCTTTAGCGCGTTGAGCACTTTTGGGTGAATAATAATCATGGAACTCGCGGCATCGTCACGCCACACAGAGCCGTGTATTTTAAAACAGCGCCATCTCTTGTAGAATAGGTGAATTACTACTTAAGTTTTCACTGCTGACGTGCAGTCTTACGACTGATGTGTTTATTTTAATGCCTTAGTGGCAAACAAGCAGACGGGCTGCTTGATGGTAAATAGTACCTAACTATAAGAATCTTCTAACTCGCCTTTTGAAGGACCCCATGTTGTGGCTTCTCAGACACACCGAAATAATTTCATGTTTTAACTGGAGCCAGTTCTGTGATTTTGCCCGTGATCTAAAGAAAACAATATATTTTCAAGATAAATAAATATTTTTTTACGTGATTTAACTAAAAACAGACATTAACTTTTGTTTTAATTATCAGATTTTCGGCAGCTGGTATAGTTTTTAGGGTATTTTTTAGATAAATTCAATAATTTTCTTTCAATTGACACACTAGTCAACAAAATCAGTGCTCCAGTTAGGCTTGTAGTTTTTTTAAAGTTGTATTTGAACAAGTGTTGCCATCTCATTTACTCAGGGGTGAATAATTATTTCGCTGCTGCGGATAAAATCGCTTATTAAACGACTTCCAAAAAGGAGGATGTTCTCAATTCGACTGGTTTTTTTATGTTTGTTACCTCAGAACTTTCGACTGGGTGAACCGATTTTTATGATTCCTTTTTTCATTTGAAAGCTGGTGCTTCCCGTGTGGTCAATTTGGTCCAGTTCTGTCATTCTTATAAAGTCAGTTTTATAAATTAATAATTATTTTTTTATAATTGAACATGAAAGATAATTGCACTAAGAAATAAATCCTCTTGTTTGTCTAATGTGAAGTAATAGCTATGCTAGTAACAATACTAGTAATAGTTGACGACCCACTTCCACTTTTTCACACCAATTAAGTAAATGAAAAAGCTCATTTCCTTATCCTCATCATTTTCCATTTTCGCAAACAATCTCAAATCTTATCGAACTCCATTAATACATACAAACTTGTCCGAATCTCAGGCCATTATCTTTCTGATATTAACTGCGATCGTAAAAATGTTGGTGGCACGTAGCGACGTACATTACCGGGTTATTGGCAGGAAGCGAGCCGTTTGTTGCCGGAACTAGGATATTGTGGCGTAAATCATGCCATGTAACAGTGGAGAAGTAAAAACTATGGGAATGGGGATTGATTCCTACTTATATGGGAGTTGTCGCTGGAACTACATCTTATAGCAGATAAAATTAAACAAAACCAGCATAAATTGTTTTTTTAAGCTCGTTGATAATTTTCAAACGGTTGTACAGATTTTCTTGAATCATAGCTAAGAGCATTCTCGATCAAGTCACATAACAACTAAAAAAACTAAATTAAAATTGGTTCAGCCATTTGAGACGATGCCACAGACATACACACAGATACACCAGTTAAACTTATAACACCCCTCTGTTTTCATCGGAGATTAAAAAAGCAGGAAAAGCTAACGATCTATATATTATACTATAGCTGCTCCACGTTGTTTCATCCACGTAAATTACTCCTTATAATATAAGCTTTCTGCACGTAAAATTCCCGTCAAAACCATCATTTTATCATCAAAAAAACGATATGTGCATCGTTTTTTTTATAGGTATACCGTGGGCGCACTTAAAGTTTCCAGAATGAATAAGAAAAAAAATGCTATAAACGTTTAAAAATATATTTCTCAAAATATTCTTCGTTAACGTCAATGCACTTTTTTATACGAATAAGCCAATTTTAAAAAAAATTATGCCACTCCTCCGCGATGACCTCGGAAAAATTTTTTCTTCGACAGCTTCTTCTGGTGATTAAAATAGTTGACCGCGTAACTGGTATTTTTTTGGGATTAAAAAAGTCACAAGGTGCCAGGTCAGGACTGTATGCAGGATGGCTTATAAGCTCATAAGTTTTTACCTTTAGAAATTAATTTGTCTGTCTTACAATACCGAGAGCATTAGCAGTGCATAGCTTAGTTTCTCGTAATTATCTTCCCACACACCTATAGATCCTCGCACCAAGTAGCTTAGAGCTTCAGAGTAACGAACTTGGGAACTTGAAACTTTTACATTATTGCATCCCAGGGAGACGCGGCAACTTCCTAACGCAATTATAGCGTGGAAGAACGCTTCAACACCACCTGAACCCTGATCGTATCGTATCAGATCGCAAAATATAATACGTTTGACGACTATTTATACCGTGGATCATAACACAGTATTGCTTGATCATGCTAGTATATAAGTTACGCATCTAGGGCCTTACTTAAAAACGTTACTCAAGTTGACAAACGCTTAAATATGCTCCGTCTCGTTTTCGCGTGTAACGATTGCCGTCAGCGAGAAGTTGAGAGAGCATTTTAAAGCATAGATCAACTTGAGTAACGTTTTAAAAAAAGGCCCCTAATTGCATAGTTTTAACTTTCTTTGAAATATATAAATTTGCCGTAAATCTAAACATCGTTATTTCATAAGCAACTAGCTACACCCGCGGTATCACCCGCGTGGATTACTCCTTATAACATCAGCTATCTGGAACATACATACATCGTCTTTTATATATAAGAAAGAAGAAGATATTTAGACAACCATGATTGCTTTGCATTAGGTATATAAAGTGAAGGAAGAATTAGACTACTACTAAGAGAGAGTAAAACGTAGTAGAGAGTAGTCTTGGAGTACTAGTTTGTTTATAAATATTTGATTTTAGTAGTTTTAGGCATTAATTAGTTTTTCTATGTGCATATTATTGTTTTATCTAGCTTATTTACCATCTTTGATGATAACTTGTAGTAGGTATGCCTATGATCAAATCCCGCTAGTGACCGATTTTTATATGTTATCTTAACAAATAAAAATGAAAGAATATATTTTTTTTATAAAATAAACCATGTTTTTATTAATTTTAATAAATTATTCCGTCATGATTTGCTTCACATAACAAGTTTTTACAACATAAACACCGTTTTAAACTATCTGCAGTTATATGATTATTAACGGGATATTTACCGTAAATATCGGAAGCTCCAACCACACCCTAATCACGGTAAAATATCTCGGAAATAACCATAATAACTGCGTTTTATAACAGGTTCGTTACAAAGTTCCATCACAGCGAGTTTTCAATAAGTTCCTGCTCCAGGGAGTGGGGGGAGGTATATTTAATTGATACCTGTGCTTTCTCTCTGAATTTATATTCTTTACTCACTCACTGTTTAACAGAAAATTTAGAGTATTCCCAAGTTTGTCGAGTTTTAAACCATGTATTCATTAAATTTTGATATGTTAAACGAACGAGCAAATTGTGTCTACATTGAATTGTTCAAATGTTCTTAAATAGCGAACGTTATTTTGCAGGTTGCCATCCATACTTTCCCTACCATACTTTCGTAATAATATGAATAAAGTTATATATTTTTAATAGTGTACTTTTCAAGTAAGATTGTGTATCATCATCATATATCATGTCATCTAGACTAAAAAAACTATATAATAGTTTTTTTTATAATAAAAAAAACCACTTCAATACTATACGTAGATGTAAAAACGTAAACTGAAAAGTAGAAAAATAACAGCTAAAACAGAGCTTGAAAGTACTCATCTAAACTTTTGCTGAAGAGAACGACAAACACAAATCAAAACGTCATCTATGTATGTTTTTGTTTTGTTGATTTTATCAAAAAGCGCTGAATCGATTTTCGTTTAAATTTATATGGGACCACTTCTGAAGTAGGACCTACCAAACAAAAAGGTATTATTAAAAATAAATTCATAATCAGCGGAGTAATCGCATAACAAACATACAAAAAAAACATACAGTCAAATTGAGAACCTCCTCCTATGAAGTAAAATACCAAGATTAAACAGTAACTGTTTACTGTGTCTGACTGTTGTTGGTTTTGGATCTGACTTGTACTAATTAAATTAGAACAGGTATTTACAGAACGGTATTATTTTTGGAACGCACAATATTTACTAAAGTTTGAGGGACAAGAACCTGTAAACCTTCTAAATGTAATAAAAAAATTGAACTCATAATATTAAAACTTACCTTGTAAGAACATCTTTGATGAAGTGTATAAGAAAGTACGAATAGTAAAATGCTAAAATGCCCAAATAGCTCACTAGGCAGCGATACTTTAACTAACTGCTCCCGACCGGAGTTTGATTAGGTGGAACAGAGTCTGTTTGGTTGTAAATGGCCTCATTTGGCCTCATTCGGGCGCGCCCTTGGTTTGGATGTCTGTATGAGGGGACGGATCGTATAGAACTGGTTCGGGAGCTGATTGTCTAAGTTTTAGGGTACATTTTGTTACGAGAACGTTGGTTTGTTGTTTTAATGAAAAGGTGTGTTTATGTTGATTTCTTCTCTGTGGTATTCCTCGTCACGTACTCTGTGACTCGAAATAAAAGTTTAGCTTACTTATTATCTGGCTATAGACATTATTTCTGTGACCCGTTGATCTATCAGTATATATGAAAGTTTTGGATAATTATAGCAAACTCCATAGCGTAGCAAAGCGTGTAGTCAGTCTACGACGTAGCTGGCTACGCCGTAGACAATCTACAGCGTAGCACTCGAAGCGTGTCGGGTAAGAAGATTGTTATGCAAGCTAAAACTAATTACTTACTCCACTATTTAACAAAAATGCTAGCTAATGTCACTTAAATTGTACATTTTAAATCTACAAATTAGCACTTAATTATGTACTTTCTAAACGGCACATTTTAAGCAAATGAATACCTAATTCAGGATTATGCCATAAAAACCATTATTACAGTCGTAATTAGGGATTAATTTGCATGATTTTCGTTGAACTCCTTTGTGTGGTACAAACACATTAGTGTGAGAGCTTACCCGGCACTTTATCTCAATTCCTGTCAGTGGCACTTTCAAATATTGTTCGTGTCAAATTACAACTTGGTGCACGGTGCAAGTTTTACATTATAAAACATTAAAAACATTGTTACAAGAATAACAAGTATAAATTGTTTTTTTTGAAAGAGCTGATAATCTTCAAACTGCTGAACAGTTTTTCATGAATCATAGCTAAGAACACTCTCGAACAATTCACCTTTCAAACATTAAAATAACTAAATCAAAATAGGTTCAGCCGCATGGGAGCTAATGTATCACAAACAGCCACATAGACACAAATACGGATACACAAATACACAGACACACAGATACACACGTCAAACTTATAACACCCCTCTTTGTTGTCGGAGGTAAAAAAAAAAACATTTAAATTGGTCACACAATGCGCGAACATATCGCGTTACTTATATACAAAAAAGATAACTCGTTTTTCTATAAGTCTGTTGAATTGAAAACAAGTCTTTCATTCAATACTCTTTCTTTCATTAAAGTCACTTAAAAATAGTAAATTTGTCCAAAAAACTTTAGCATAACAATGCAATCACACTGGTTTGGACCCAATTAGTTACTCTCTCGTCCAAATTAGCAATAATCCAACCATTAGTCGAGTGTCACCCGTCACCCCGGCGTGTCGCTCGGACGGTCTTACCAGACACTGGTGTTGACTGAGTATCAACTCTACTGCTTACAATTTAAAATTCACATTTATTTGAGACAATTGTTCAGGTTTGTATTATAGTGTTTGACGTATTGACCCCCTTTCGCACCCCTTCTAGCCCTCAAAATCGAGATCAGATGTTAAAAACATTCACGTGTCCTAGTGAAACGTCAAATGGTAATGTCAAGATTTTTTGGTGGAATAACTTAATCAAACGTCTTTAAATACAGTAGTCTCTCGCTAATCCACTGCTTGACTATTCGTCAACTACTATAATCCGCCGTTTTTTGCTTTTCGTAATGTCTTATTAGACTCTGTAATCCGCTGTCATTGAAAATCTTAAGCTCGATAATCCGCCGTCTGTGACAAACAGTTGTATACTTCGAGGCACGGTCATAAGCAACAACTTTTTATTCCACCTAAGATAACCAAGGTTAATTAATGGTCACGCATTGCGTTTTCACTGAACCTACTAATTAATGTTACATTATTGTTTATTTAATACAATTTACATAATAATCTTAAATTCGGATTTTATGTTCAATTTTTTGTTCCTGTACATTATAATCCGCCGTCTTCAGTAATCCCAATGGTTGGGATATTGTGATGGCGGATTAGCGAGAGAAAACTGTATTTAAATATTGTATGCACGTGCCTACAAGATTTAAGAGGAGACAAAAATTGTCCACCTATTACTTTAAGGTCAAATCCTTAAAGTCAAATTCTCATTCAATTCGTGTTTCAGAGTAAATAGTAGATATATATATATGTAATAGATTCAATTATAAATGTATATATTTATATCTGTGGTCTGGTTTTGTGACCTGTAAAGCATTGCTGCACCCTTTATGCAGGGTATATTACACAATGCACGTACTCTAAAACTTAACTTTTAGAAGAAATTGTACATATTTGCAATAAATAAAGAATAAACAGTCTATTACTTTATTGAATCGACAGCTCACCAAACAAATGTATAATACGTTTACAACTTAGACCCGGACACTACACTTAACTACATTGGACTATCACTTTGAAGGCACATCGAGGTCGAGTTCAAGGAGATCCCTTCTGTCCACGGCCCAGTAAATCAGCAATAACTGTGTAATTTGTCACTTGTCTCCGGTAGAGCCGGTCTCCTGACCCGGATGGAAAATACCCGTGGAATTTTGTCACAAAGATACGATGGGTCAGCAAATTATTTAGAGGAAATAATTAGTTATTCTTATTGTGTGAAATGCTTGTTTTGATTATATTATAATGCTATTAAAGCAACGGCGTAAATAAAGTCTTAAAACGCACACAAAAGTAAAAACTTACTATTGCCGTTTAAAACTTTTACTACTTGAAAAGTTTTATTCATTCCACTTTTCTATCATTGATATTTACGAGTTATAAAACGTACGTTTAGATTGATAAAAGATTAAACCCAAACACTTTTAATTCCCATGGAATGTTTTAATAAATTTTATAACTGCTATACTGGGGTACAAACTATCAAGCAATTTTATTATGGAAACTGACGTGGTTTTCACACATTTTATTTATATTACACGGGAATTACTCACGTCAGATTACGCCGGTTACTCCGACTAACCTAATCTAACCTAACAACCGGCCTAATCTTACGTGAGTAATTCCCATGTAATATAAATAAAATATCAAGCAATTGTTAAACTAATTAATAATCACTATTATTTCATTCGCATTAAGCGATAAGGCCGCCAGTTAAAAGCCTAGATCATATTTTCATTTTAACGTATCTGTTATCCTTGTTTTTGTGGTCTTTTGATAAAGAGTTGTCTTATAAGTACACACACATAGTATTCATCCACGTTACAACAAACTTCTTTTTATTATTATTATAAAGGCAAGGTTTTCCCACTTTTAAGCAACGTTTGTTACAACATATGACCATAATGATTAATATATTCTATTAAAGTCGCATTTAGTGGAGCAAAATCATGGCGCTTACACACAGTCGTGCGTTTCACTACTTCTATGTTTGAGGTAATTCTCATATTTTTTTGAAAAGATAGCTGTAAAAATAATTTACCTCTACGGTTTTTTCTATAATTATGAAATCTGTATATTAAGATATCATAGAGATAATTTAGTAAATAGGTATTTAAATGTATCCAAAGAACAGGCAGAAAAGCTCAAATCAGTGGTACTTATATATTTTTTCTATTGAGTATAATGTCCTAATCATTACGGTTTCCTAAATAAAACATTCAATATTGATATGACACCATTTTTATAATTTTATTTTAAGCTAACCATGGCAGTAGACACACCAACATAAGAACGACAAATAATTGATAAGTGGGAAAATAAGGCCTTAATGCAACTTTTTCTGTAAATGTACGAGAGTACACGAGGGGTCGCTTGCCCCACATGAACCCTCGAGCGTGTGCGTGCTCCAAACTTAACCGAGGTAAAATGTTTACGACGCCATCATCGCCATTAGAGCCGTAAACACTCATTACGCGCCTAAACTGTTAGCGTTATGTTTCATAATATTGGGGTCGAACTATCTTATAAATAACAGACATATAAAATGCACGGCTTCAGCTAATGTGACCAAATTGATAATAAGTACTTACGTACTACCTACTTGTGTACGTTATTGCTCTTGGGTTTCGAGGTACGAGTATTTCTGTTTTTCACGGGTATTTATTAATGTTGTTAGGTCTTTTGGGGGCGTGGGTTCGATTCCCATCTAGGACAAACATTTGTGTGATGAAAATTGGTTTTTGTTCTATGTCTGGGTGTTAATATCTATTTAAGTATGTATTTAAAAATATATATGTACGTATATCAGTATCTGGCAGCCATATTACAAGCTTTGATTAGTTTGGGGTCAGATGACCGTGTGTGCAAAAATGTCCCAGATAATTATTTTATTTATTTATTTACTTTAAAAAGTAAGTAATAATTCAAAAAGTACAGAACTGCTAGTCTGTGGAATACGCTGCCTGAATGGGTGTTCCCCAATAGTTACAATCTGTCTTCAAATCACGATGAATCAGATTCTCCTAGACAAGTGTGCTTCATCGTAGACCACATGATCGCTTAACATTAGTGTGCGGGACAGGCGCAAGGTAGAGGTCGGCCCGAGTCAGCCCTTGGCGATATTCTTCGTAGTGGACTGTAGACACGATGCGGAGAGAGCCAACCCGGGATAAACCCTGCGCCCGTGTGTATGTCGTATTACCGTCCCTATATGCACGTGAGCTGGGATTGAGAGCCGAGACAGTGAAACTCGATGTACGGCTAAACGGCGCTTTCTTTCTTCCTAGAGCTTGCTTGTTCTTCTTGTCTTCTTTTCTTGAGATCCGTTCCGCTCGAGTGCTTCCGAAAGAGTGCCTCATCGGTTTTTTTTTTTTTTTTTTTCTAATGTGACTTATTGCTGTTGGCCTTGCGGCCTCTACAGCTTGACCGGACTAGTTGGTGAACGCAGAGGGCGTTGGGCCAACATGGTTTAGATTTTGGGCGACAAGCGCAAGGGCACCTCGGAGGTACGAGCCTCGGCTTGGACCGTCGCCGGGAGTGGGGGATTAGACTTGCCCTGGCACCCCAGAAGGGGTGTGCCCTGGGGCCCTAGTAGGTTGTTGAACTGAATGATTATTTGGAGAGAATCTAACCGATCTTCTAACAGATCCTGGGGGTCTCCGATCCCGCCGGCGGGATCGTTGTGTGTGTGTGTGCCTGTGGTAACCGGCGCCTATACCAAAAACTGAATATTTCCTGTTGCCAGGAGCAGTCGGATCGGACGAGCCCAACGCCGCCGAGGTGACGACGGCGATGGGGTCGTCCGGGTCGCCTAAGATATTTCTGGGGCGTCTACGGAGGGGTGGAGTGTTTGTCGTGTCTGTCGAGTAGTTCGAGGCCTGGACTACGAGAGGGTTGGGATGGTGGGGCGCCGCGTCAAAGTAGCGGCGGGAAGTGTGCTTCATATATTGAAGAATGGACGGGAGTTCGAGATCGCAGTGCAAATCGGCGTTTCGCATGTACCAGCTAGCGCCGACCGCTCTGCGTATGAAACGGTTTTGGATGACCTGAAGCTTGTCCAGGTCAATGCGGGATGCGTGAGCGAACGCCACGGAGGCATAAGTCATGACGGGACGAATGCAAGTTTTGTAAATTGTCAGCTTATTCCTAAGTGACAATTTACTACGCTCGCCAAAAATGGGGCTGATACGGCCTAGGAAGAAAGCCGCTCGGTTGCGGACTATCTGGATATGTTTTGAGAAAGTGAGGTGACGATCGAGGGTCACGCCGAGATATTTGGTGGAGTGTGTCCAAGGGATGGGCTTCCCGTGAAGCGTGATGGGTTTAGCGGGGGGATTTTTGGAAGGGTGGAAGTACATTGCTGCACTTTTGTCAGGATTGACCGTGATGGCCCACTTCTTGATCCAGTCACCTAGGTGAGTGAGGGCTCGTTGAAGGTGGGCCCGCTGGATGATCTTGTTCCACCCTCTGGTGTAGAGGGCGGTGTCGTCAGCGAAGAGAGCTATGTTCACGTTGGGAGATCGGGGAATGTCGCTTGTGAAAATCGTGAAGAGAACAGGTGCCATGACGGAGCCTTGAGGGACACCGCCACCAATGGAGTGAGGTGAGGAGCGAACTCCCTCGACGCGATAGCGAAAGCTTCGAGCCGTGAGGTAGTCTTGTATGATGAGTACAAGACGGTCTGGCATTCCGAATTGATATAGCTTGTATATCAACCCGTTATGCCAGACTTTGTCGAAAGCTTTTGCGACGTCGAGGAAGACCGCAACTGTGCCCTGATAGATGGGCTTGTGGGTGAAGCCGTGGGATGGTTTCTTATTGAAACCTTCAAGGATGTACTCCGTGATGCGGTGCACTTGTTGGACGCAGGAGTGTTTGGCTCTAAAGCCAAACTGCTCGTCGGGGAGGAGGTTGTTGTCCCTGATGTGGGACCAGATGCGCTTCAGAAGGATGCGCTCATAAATCTTCCCCAGAGTACTGAGGAGACTAATGGGACGGTAGCTGGAGGGCTCAGAGGCCTTTTTACCTGGTTTGTGAATGCCGATTACGTCGGCAGACTTCCAGGCATCGGGAAAGATAGAATTGTTGATGGCCGCATTGAAGATGCTGACTAGAAGATACACAAGCGAGACTGAGAAGTGCTTGAGCACTTTGTTTGAGATGCCATCGGCACCAGGGGCTTTCCTGACTTGGAGGCCCTTGATGATCGACTCGACCTCAGAAGCCGTGACTGGCTCGAGGGTATCAACGGGCGGGGTGGAGGATTTGTGTTCGACTTCGCTGTCCACCGCTTCGCGGTGGGCAGGGTCGACCTGAGCTAAAGAGGGGCAGCATTGCTGCTCGAGACTTTCGGCCAGACATTCGGCCTTTTCCTCGTCTTCGAAAGCGGGGGGGAGATCAGGTCGGGTGAGGGGGGGCATGGCAGTCACGGTGTCAGATTTCAGAGATCTAGCCAACCGCCAGTATGCCTGGTGGGTTGGCTGAATCCCTGAAAGTAGGTCATCCCACCTCTGATTACGGAGCTCACTGATGCGGTTTTTTACGGCACGCTCGTAATACCGCAGAGCAGCTCTGTTATCTTCGGTGCGATACCAGTCAAAGGCCCTAGCGGCAGCGTGTTTCGCTCTCAGAAGCTCCTTCACGTCCTCCGGCAGGACCCAGCGTTGGTCTTCCTCGGCTGGGACCTGCTTGGAGGATGTACCTATAGCGGTGCGAAGATGGCTAGTGAGAGCGTCGATTGAGGTGGTGACGTCGTCAGGTGTCACGATGTCGTCGGGGATTCTGTCCAAGTCTGGAGAATTGATCGCCTTTAGGGCTTCGCCTAATTGCTTCCAATTCACCACGGTCTTGGTTTCAGGAGGTCTGTCAGTCGGGTCGGGGCCTAGTCGCATAAGGACGGGTCGGTGGTCAGATTCAAGTTCGTGTAGCACCTCTAGCGAGCGTAAACGAAGTGTTACGCCTTTAAGAAGCGCTATGTCGAGTACATCAGGTCTTAGGTCCAGGTTGGAGGGAAAGATTGTCGGGGTGCTGGGAGGGAGGATATCAAAGTTGAGTTCGTCAGAGAGGGAGTTCAGGAGGTTACCCTTCACATTGGACACGTTGCATCCCCACATGAGGTGCTTGCTGTTGAAATCGCCAGCCAGAATGACGGCGCTTCCTAGAGACAGGAAGGCCTCGAGGTCGCTCCTGTGGAGGGTCTTGTTACCGGAGAGGTAACAAGATACAAGTGTGATGGACTGGTGGCCGGTCATCGAGAGACGGCAACAGGACGCTTCCATAGCTATGAGGGGAGGAGTAGGGATAGGAATGCAGTGAAGAGACCTTATGTAATAGATAAGAGTCCCGCCTTTCATGGCGGTAGTCCTATCATTACGTACCAGCAAGTAGTTTGCGATCCTAGGATCCCTCTTGCTTGGTTTTAGAAAAGTCTCGTTCACAAGCATAACATCGACCTGATGGGTCGAGAGGAATTGGTGAATCAGGAGGCGTTGGTCCCTTGATTCAGTGGAGAGGCCGTTGGCATTGAACCATGCCAACGATAAGGAACGAGGTCTCAGTCTTTTTGGTGTACTATCCATGATAGTTACCAGAATTAAGACGAGGGGACAGACGCTTGATTGAATCAAGAAGAGTGGAGTGCTCTGCCAGGACGTCGAAGACGTCGGTGATGTCAGCATTCCGAATTTTGCGGGCTACCAGCCGTACTTCCTCACAGTCGAGGGTCGTGGCAATTTCTACCAGGAAGGCGAGGTCCGACTTTAGACCAGAATGGCCTGAAGAGGGAGGGGCTGAATGGGGCGCGAGAGAGGGACGGACTTTGTTCTGGACGCGAGCAGATGTGGTGGCCGGAGTTGCAATGGGCGGCTGGGAGGCCTGAGGGGCATGCAGGAGCTTGGTCCATGCATTGGTTGACGGTGCAGGGGCGTCCACGTATTTGGGAGCCTGCGTGACGGGGAGTTTCGACTTAGAGCCGGCTCCTTTGGAGTGAGAAAGCTGGTGGGGACGAGGGGTTTTGCCCTGCCCCCTTGCAGCCCTCGGGGCTTTGGGGCAACCACGATAATTCGCGGTGTGTCCCGTGGTCCCGCAGAGCACACAACTGGGCGGGGTTTGGTCGCCCTTTTCCCGCGAGCATTCGGAAGTGCTGTGATCGCCGGCGCACTTGACGCAGCGAGGAGCAGCATGACAGAAGCGGGCAGCATGCCCGTAGAGCTGGCAGCGGTGGCACTGCCCGGGAACACCTTTGCGGTGCGGGGTCTCGACCTTGAGGCCGGAGAGGCTAAGTACCGCCTTCAGATTGAAGATGGTTTTCCCCTCTGGTGTTTTGTCTAAGATGACCAACACGAGGTCAAGAGGGGTTTTGGCCCTACCGCGGTACATGCGGTGGACCTCTCGGGCGGGGAAACCCTGGTCCTTGAGATCTTGGCGGATCGAATCCACGGGGATCTCTTTGGGAAGGCCGCGTATGACGACGCGAAGGACCTTTTCTTCCTCAAGCGGGTGGTTGTGGAAGGCTAGGCTCTCTTCCCGGAGGACTCTGGTCAGGAGACGGTAGTTGTCAGAGGTGGTAACCCTGATGCTAATTCCGTCACTGACGGATTTTGCGACGAACTTTATGTCATTGTCGGACATAATCTGAGAGACGCGCTCCCAGTCTTCTCTTCGTCGTAAAACAAGAGTAGGGGGGGGTTTGGAGGATGTTGTCGCGGGCGCTGGAGGAGCGGCGGCAGCATCGGTGGGAGGCATAGCTCCAGAAGATGGGCACTGGGCCTTGGACGGAGGAGGGGGGGAGGCCAAAGGAGCGGGGCGCTTCTTGCCCTTACCTACGACGGTGAAACCGTCGGTGTCCATCTCCTCCTGCGAGGGGATGGGGTCGGGAGAGAGAGGGCTGTCTAGCGGGCCATATTGATGATTGACCTTCAGGGAGGCACGCGAGGTGCTCCTGAGGTCGAGTTTCGCCTGGGGTGCCACGGATCGTGAGCGACCTCTGCGAGAGCGAGAGCGGATGCACCTGGGAGAACGCGAGCGAGAGCGGCTCGTTGAGGGAGCCCGGGACTTGGGAGCAGAGGCTGGGCCTTTAAAGGAAGGCGTCAGCTTGGCCGCCGCGGTGCGGTCATGCCCAGGCTTGGGCTTGGGTGGAGCCTTACGGGTAAGGGAGGAGGACGGGGAGGGGGAGGCTTTGGAAGCTTTCCCGGTAAAAAGGGTGGCCGCGAACGTCGCTGGGGAGCGGAGAAAGTTCTCCGCGTCTGCCGGATTGGCAATAAGCTGAGCCAGGAAGGGGCCTGCGAACGCTTCGAGGGCGGTCTCGAGATCCTTCCTGGTCGCCATATTAGCGGAAGGCTTAATTAAACAAAGTTAAAAACAGAGTCAAAACAAAGTCAATATTGGGTTGGGGGGAAGGGTCCCCCCAACAGGCTAAGGTGAATGTAGTCTCCCTACCGGGGCAGGGAGATGAGTACCGGGTGAGTGAGTAACAACAATGTGAGATGAGTACACGAAAAAACAAGTGAGTGATAACGTGAGGTGAGTACCTGGTATCCACGAAAACGGCAACGGCTGGAGCGAACTAAACAATGAACTAGCACGCACGCTAGAAACGGCAGCGGCGGCGGACACTACGAGCACAAAACACACACACACGAACACGCGCGCGCGGCACAGCGGGATGCGACCCGCGCGGGGGCAGGGCCTCCGGCGGATTGAGGCGGGGGGCAGCGAGCGGCGGTCGGGCACGTCCGTACGGTACGGTGGCGCGAAGCGAAGTGTTTTCCGTTTCTGCCTCATCGGCGCACACCGCTGTATATTTGTGCCTCATCGGCGCACACCGCTGTATATTTATCCACTCGTGCCGAGCCTTGTGGTCCTACGGGGCATGTCGCGCCCGTCTGATTCGTTGGACCAATCGCCGGCGGCGGCCGTGCGAGCAGGACGGGCTAGGCGCGAGCGAGACGGGGATAAATGTGAGGTGAGATAGACAGCGATGTACGCCTCACTCTTATGGAACGAACCTCAATTTCCTAATTTTCCTGATTTTTCCTATTTTTCTCTGTTTTGGAGTGTTCCTATTATTATACAGTGTTCTGTTTATAGCAAGCAAGCTCTAGGGGTAGTGAAAGATGTCAGCGGCCCAAGTTTTATTACAGAATTTTACATTTATGTAGTACAGTTTTTCTTAAGCTATTTTGTAAGTTTTCACATTGTTCCTTATATACTACATTCTTTATATATATACAATCGACGTATAATGTTCACGGACACACAGCACTACACTTTTTATCACGCTGAGATATTGTTCTTTATTTTGGTGATGACGCAATGTTCGGTGCAGCTGTCCGGAACATTTAGGCGAGTTGGCGGTCAAACACATGTCTATATAGTATAATGATGACAGTTAACCTACTAGGTGCTATAGATATATATTGTCACAAAAAAGATAGTCTCTAGGATGTTTCACACCACTGAGCCAAGCGGGCCTCACGTTATAATGTGAACCCTAATCGTGTTACGTACAGCAAAATTTTGTCATTTCTGTTGAAATTTCCAGCAGAAGTGCCCTTCCCGATCAGATGTATTCTGAATTATCTCTTTGATCACTTTGAAATCTGTGCACTTTTTCTTCAATAACTGAGAAAAGGGCTATTAATTATCCGAAACCTTGATTGAGAAGGAAAAAAACAATGATTAGAATAAAAAAAATATGGAAGAAAGAACGATTACTTCTTTCAACAATACTAAATATATACGAGGTATTTAAAAAAACCTCGTAGATAAAGTATTTTTTTTTCTCACAACTTTTCTCTCTTGATATTGTGTAATTATAATTATGATAAAAACACAATTTTATTCCACACTAATTATTATTAGTGAATTAATATCTTTTAAGACTATTATAACTATGACATCTGTTCATCACAAAACAAGTTGCCAGTTATATAAAAAAACAATGAGAAGTTCAACTGGTATTCCCACATTTCCAATAGTTTACGTTTTGCTCCGTACTCTACTTTGCCATACATCAATACTCGAAAAGTCAAACAAAGTTTTTCTATAGCAAGGCTTGAAACACTGAGGTAATCATCTCAATAATATCAACAATACAAGTTGGTTGCTCGTCTGACCGGTGCGGTGTGGTGTGCTCCGGTGCGGTGTGCTAGTTCGCTGCGTGCTTCGTAGTTCGCAAACTTTGAGTGCAATGTATGATTTTCATTTCATTTTGCGATGTGTGTGGTGCAAGTGACAGGAAAACGCTGGATATTTGGAGGTTGCAGTTTAGATACAGAAACGAAACTTTAGTGGTTTTATTTATTGCTATGATTATGAAAAGTCGTCGAACAAAAGTTGTTTGTTTTGATGTTTTGAAGCCGCCCTTAACAGGAAGCTTCGTGATTTATTAACAATATAATTATGAATATTGACCCAATTTCAAAAAGATTCACTTCAATCAGAATCTGATTCTGATTATTTACAAACGACCACTTGATTGAGGTTAAAGTTGTTTTGAAATCTTGCACATAGTCATACTATGCCCCCATGCAGACATAAAGGTGACATTAGGTTTAAGTCCAAAAAAATACTTACTAAAATTATATTACTTACTGTTTCACACTTGGTTTGCTGAATTATGAATTCGGCATTTAAAACCTGCAGGAATTCGGTGGTTCTTGTAAACTTATACCATATCTACGTAGCCATATGAGCTGAAAATGTCAAGTGGAAAACTTGTCTCGATAAATAGCGCGCGTGCTCGCGACTCAACCTCGACTCAGAACTACTCACGAGTCGCATTTATTGAGTTTAGTTCGAATGGAGATGTTTACGGGATTACATTTTGTAGATTGGAATTATGGCTGGACTAGTTACCAGTTCTTTCTAAGTAGAAAACTGTGCAAAGTATTCTTGTGAGTAGAAAAATGCTAACTAGAAAGTCACGTATTTATGTTTAAGTATGGAAACTACGAAAGCGTATTAAATTCTTTATAAATATTTTCTAAATTGCTAAGCTATATACCTAGTAGAAATGGGCAATGGGTAGGCCACATCGCTCGAAGAACTGATAACCGATGGGGAAGAAAGGTTGTTGAGTGGAGACCACGAACTGGAAGACGCAGCCTAGGTAGGCCTCCCATTAGATGGACCGACGACATTGTGAGAGACCAGCGCATCCAGTCGCTGGCATCCAGTGGATGCAGATGGCAGGATGTCGTTCAGTGTGGAGGTTAAAGGGGAGGCCTATGTTCAGCAGTGGACTTCTTCTGGCTGATGATGATAGTAGAAATTGTCGAACTTCCTTTTTTACTTCTTGTACGTACGCATTTTAGCCATTTAACTTTACCAAGAAAAAATACTTGTTTTTAAGGTAGAGCTGACTGTTATAGTGTCAGACCTAAATATATTTTTGTTCATATTAACAGCCACCTTTATCACGAACAATAAAACAAGATAAATATCCCACCCGCGGTTACAGTCATAAAGCTGCGTACACATTTGCGAAACGAAGCGGAAGCCGTGACGGCGGCGAAGCAAGCGGAAGTGGCAAGAGCACGAGATTTATTTGTTCCGCTTTGGTTCCGCTCTCCGACGCTAGGCGGTGGCAACCAGTGACCTATTCACACAGAACAATAGAGTTTTTGTTGCGACCCACAATGATGATGGCACATTTAAAAAAAACTATGTCGTATGTCGATGCTGAATTTTATTTTAAGATGAGCATTTACCACCTCTGTTTAAGATTAGATCAGATTTGGATTTTGTATTTACCATTATAATAGTAATATGTACGTCATATTATTATGAAACAAATCAGTTTGTACGAGAACTTATTCTTGGTACTAATCTTATGAAAGAACTAATAGTTCATCTTATAAATTTCAATTTCAGTTCGCACATATTTCGAAGTCTGAGCTAAAATCATTAGTTAAATCATATCATAGTCACAGTCTGTAAAATATAGCCACAAAACTCACTTTATTTTCAATTTATTGTGAAACTCTATTCACTAAAATTGCGTAACAAAGCTTGGGCTATTGACATCCCAAAAATACGATACTTCTACATAATTCGTTTATATTTTGGGAGTATTATTAGATACTACAAGCTGATAATATCAATACCCTGAAACAAGCTCAGGCTAACAAAGCTCTACCGGTACAACGGCCTTGCACCCTTCCGCTCCAGTGATTGATCGAGTGTCCCAACCGTCTCGCGCGGCCTCGCTGCCTCATGTAAACGTGACACTATTTTGGATAACCTTTACTCTAAAGCTTGACGGTTTTATAGGAAAAATTGTCACAAAGTAGAATTTAGTAGAAGTTTGCTTATATCTATAGCTAGCAAAAGAAATTAGTACCCAAAGTTCGAGTGTAGTATCTCGTGTTCAACTTTTCCTATTATTTTCTTTGTTACTCTAGGCCTAGTATGGCTGAGTCTAACTTTATTTAGGTTTCTTCAAACCAGCTTTAACTTATCTACTGTCTCATGACGGCATATAGACTGGAAATTGGTTTTATTTTAATTATATTAACCACAGAAAAGAGAAGTAAACAGAACGGAAATGAGAAGGAAACTCTGTCGCTAGGTATTGTGACAGATATATGATAGAACATTCTTATTTATGTCAACGCGTCGAACTCCGCGTCACAGTTGCTAACACAGTTGCTATGGGTTTATATGGGTGCAAGTGGCTACAACAAATTTCTTACAAAAATGCCTTGACAGCCGTTCTAATTTAAACAAAACAAATATATTTTCTGTGATATTAACCATTCACCTTCCGTAGTACAAAAAACGAAAGAAGCTGAAACACTGTTTTAAACTATCATGGTTCTTTACTACAGTCAAATTATTATTAACAGAATATCCAAAATGCCAAAAATTCAATCGAGGTGATTGTTATCAACACGGCAGTGCGTGAAACCAGTATAAAGTTAGATAGATAGATAGATAGAAAACTCTTTATTGTTCACACCAAAAATTATACACGTACATAAAAACAACTTAAAAAACTAGTGAAACAATTGGCGGCCTTATCACTATAAGCGATCTCTTCCAGGCAACCTTAAAGTTAAAGTTGCCTTAAAAAAAAAGTACGCGTTCAAATTGTGTTCAAAATACCATAATTACGCAGTGATATAGTGAGTGTGTTTTGTCAGGACTTAGGTTCGAGTTCCAGTGATAACCGTAGCAAAAGACTAAGAAAATGGTAGACCCCTTGGTCTGCACCTAATTTTGAAGTTTGATTTTTTTTTGCCAACCACGGTTCATTTTTCGTCTGCCCGAGAACATGCACCATGTTCTCGGGCAGACGAACAAAAAACTGCGCCAAAATGTCGAGACCTCCATCCACAACCTTAACACGGTAAATATCCCGTTTATATTCATATAACTGTAAAGAAACTGAATTTTTATTCCTTCGTTCCAAAATTATCTCCAAGTTATTTAATTGTTAAGTATCTAAATACATCCAAAATTTATGATTTTTTTCTTATTCAAATTCAATTTTTCTGTATTCTTAATTTGATAAGTAAGGACGGTTCAATAGTTCCCGAGTTCGATCAACGGGCACTAATACTATTATTTTCGGCTTTACTATGGCGTTGTTATTCCCTACCCTTTCACAATCGATGTGAAGTATAGGAGCAATCTATCTTCGACAAACACTCGAGCAAGCGACCCACTGTCTCGACAGTCGACATGGCGTCACAGAATAAAAGAGACAGAAGAAGACCTCCAAATTTTTTTTATACTGAGTAATCAGGCCCTTGTATATAGCCTTAGTGTTGTGTAAAAACATACAGTAGTACAAAGGGTAGTGCTTGAAAGTTGGAAAGATGTCATTATAATAGTAATTCACCTATTCTAAAAACGAAATGAGAAAATATGGCGCTTGTTTTAAAATACACGGTACAGCGTGACGATGACGGGGGTTCCATGATTTTTGTTCACCCAAAAAGTGCTCAACGCGCCTAAAGAAGTTTTCACTTCAAAAAAGCACAATGTTTGCGAAAATTGTTGGTCGTTCTTTACATTATCATGTACAGTTATTAATCAGTTACTCACCATATTACTTACATTTGGCAATAAACCGTTTGAAACAGCAAAAATTTGTTTATTGACAACTGTCATTGGAGATAAATAACTTTACGCGACTTTACGACGAAAGAATAATAATCGATTTTCGCAAACATTATGATCGTTTACAATAATTACCCGCCCTAGCTACAAGAACAAAAAAACTGTTTGAAATTTGAATTTCCCGCCAAACGTGAAACGTTTCACCTTAAAGTCAAAGTTTTGGCCAGTTGCATTTTTGTTTTGTTTGAAGAGATCCCGCTGCGTGTAATGCTCTGTGGCAGCACGGTGTCGTGTGTAAGCGTCCCCTGTCTGTCACTGTGGGTGATCTTTACGAGCTTGTCATTTTTATTGACGGATGTATCTGAAAGGGTGGGCTATAAATAATAACGTGTTTTGTCATAATTCGGTGATGATATTCCGATGTTTTTGTGGATTTCTGATTTGCGACTGTAGACTGTAAGCAAGCATAATATTTATGTATATATATGTATGAAGGGGTATAGATATATAAATAAAATGTACGGTAGGTAAAGTATTTACTCTTACTTCGTGTGAACAGAGCAAAACTTTCTTTTACTGGATTAAAATTAATATTTGTTCGATTATTTTTACATGAACTTTTTCTAATTGATCATCAGAAGTACCTTATCATATTTAAAAAAGCAGCCTTGTCATAATTTGTAACGTATCTGACATAATACAATTTTACCGTCGTGCTATTTATGTGAATTTATTTTTTTACCAAACCATTTACTTTTTTTTTCCACCGATCACCAGAAGTAATCTTAACATTTTGTAGCCTAAAGAAATAATGATGGTACTTAGATTTTTATTCTAAATAATTTTGTGAAAATATATTGCATACATTGCCAAGATTTTCAAATACCAGAATTTAGCTCAGATACAGTGTAACAGACCAATTAGCCTTCATTTAAATTCGCAACCCGTAGGAAGCGCCCGCGCGCACCTCCGCCGCGGGCACCAACCGACTGAAACCAATTAACTTGACATCCCAACATTCTAACAACTCTAACAACTACCATTTCGCAAATCAAAGCCTCACCTAGATAGCGAGAAGCCTCGAGGGACGTCTGCGGAATTTGATGGGTTAACCTGTATCTAAGAGACAGGTAGGTATATCTTACTCTATGTACAGGTACATCTGTGTAGTTTATAACATCGCTAATGGTCGAGATATTGTGTCAATATAGCTGAAATTGTTGAAATTCTAGAGAAACCCAAGGGATCAATATCAAATGTTGTTTATCAATGTGTTGTCAAATTCAGTAGAAAAGTAAGAAGCAATTATGTTCATATGAGGCCTGCTTGACAGCTTTGCTAATACATGTAGAGACTAGAATCAATTTTGTTCATCGGACAGCAAAGTTGTTATAAATGTACTTTTGAATGATAGTACAACTTTTTTCATTCTAATATTATATCGTGTTTGTTTGTTTGTTGATTTTTCGTTGATTTGTCCCTCTTTCACGCTTCAACAAAACAACGGATAGACGTGATTTTTGAGATAGAGATAGTTGGAGGGATAGAGATAGAGGGATACTTTTCATTCCAAAAAATGTACGGTTGCTCAGGAAATGTCCACGCGGATAATGCCGCCGGGCACAGCTTGTAGTTCAGTTCAGTTCATATATCTTTATTTCAAGTAGGTACACTAGGATACACTTTCGAAACGTCACAAAATACAAAGTTATAATAAGAAATAATTTAGAAATAATTACATTTCATTTGGTAGAAATCCTCATACAATTCGAACTCATGCAACAAGGTGTTCCAGTGTGTCGGTGGTAAAAAGCTACCAAATTTGTATGGTAGGTTTGCATAACACAATTTTTTTACATTAAATAATAATTAAAAAGAAAATGTTGTATAACATAGTAGTAAAATAAAATGTCAAATTATGTACAATAGTATAAAATTACAAATTATGTAAAATAGTATAAAATGTAAAATCTATCTAAATTAGTAAAATGTCAAATTCATATGTATTATTCATATGTATGAATTTGATTATTAGTATATAAATACAAACTCGCCTGATAGATATATGTATTATTAGTATATAAATACAAACTCGCCTGATAGATATATGTATTATTAGTATATAAATACAAACTCGCCTGAAATTCCAACCTGCAAATCAGATGTTGCCATTCAAAGAACATGCTGAGGAAGAGCATTTCAAATCAATGCTTGCAAAGAAAAGCTCAAGGGAGATCGCTCAGTAAACTAGCTTGCAATATAGCCAACGTTGTAACGTAGCAACGTTGTAATGTTGTACGTATCACAGAGACGAGTTTACGTGACTGTACTAAGAAATCTCTCTGAAAGCGAAGACAGTACTGTGGAGATTCCCAGAAAACTGACAATTTACTAAACTTCGCAACGCAATACTATTCTTGAACTTCTGTCCAAAAATAGCAATGTCCCAAATCAACGTTGGATCACGTTAATAAAAATTTCGCTGTATATAAAGTTACTATTACACTAAGGGCCGATTTTTCAATCCACAGTTAAACGTTCAGATTAATAGCATAGAAAATAGCATTTCATGTCGTTACTTGATTATGATAATAAAGACATATTTAAACCTATGTAAAAAAAAGGATGGTTCTTTTACTGTATAATATATTTATACCACTGTATAAATATTTTATGTGTTCACTGATTGTTCCGCCAACTATAAACCGATTACAAAAAAAAAACTTTTGTTCGGTAGGGTATACTTCCAATTTGGTCCCATCATCCTGACTTGGTGACACAAGTCAGGATCTGATGATGGGATCCCAGAGAAATCGAGGCAACCCTTAAATTTTATAGGTATTTATTACGTTTTTTATATATTTTTGAAGTCGGTTTTTAATGTGATACACTTGTTATGATTTTGTTAGTCGTAGAGCTATAGTGGAATAATCCTAGAGATTGTAGAAACTAAAGTTTCTTCGAAACTTTTGGTATTGATGTAGGGTAGGAGATAAAAATAGTTGCAGAATACTGTCTCAAGGGAGACTCTTCAGCGGATATGATAAACACAACGCATCATGCCGTCGGCAACCAATTCCAAGTTTGGGCGTGGTGCAAAGAGTAAAACATTGCGGTGTACCCCTTTTTGGAAACTGCATGATCATTATTTCCAGTCACAGTCATGTATCACATCTTTGCCAGTTATTTAACCGCCAATTAGCAGTGTTCTCAAACATTACTGTGCTTCTGAATGAAAAACTTAGTTTTCAGTAACACTACATAGGTCTCAAGGTGAAGAGAGCGTGCAAAATTGCGCATTTTTTTATTTTATTTATTTAAGGTGATCATTTTGTAAAACTGCCTCGGATACGAGCAAGCGTGGTCACTTAATTTGATGGTTAGAGACAACAAAAGTGGAAACATTTCACATAATACAGTTTTAGAAAGATTTTAGTATACAAATTTAACATTTTAATTTATTTAATACTTCTTTTTAAGCTAATAGTTTTATTTTAGTGCTGTAAATCCACGGAACACTATTACTCCTAGTGTATATGTACCAAACTGAAATCTGGTAGGTTTTCAACACGGAAATTTGGCAACACCTTTAAATTTTATTTGAGTTATTTTACGTTCATCAGTACACTGATGTACCCATTTGTAAATGTAAATGAACTGAACTGAATTTCTACATTTTCAATATCACTCGTAACTTGATCTGCGTCTCGATACTTCGGTGATTTAAACCGTTTTCTTAGGCCGGCCCCTCGGCGGCATCGACGCATTATGTCTAAAGGCGTTTTAGAACACCTATGGGAAATCGGGTAAAGGGTGAAACGAAAGTAAACCTCTTTATTTACGTCAATTGTTAACGTTGGTGAGACTGCTCATGTTTTGATTTTAATCAACAATGGGACCGTTTAACAGTATCATGATTTCAAATAAAGCTTTGCGACCCTTTTCATTTCGAGCATTTTTGAATATTTTTTTGCTATCGAAGACACGCTTTTAAAGTTCCAAAGCCCAATCGATGGGCATGGAATTGCGTTTGAATCTCATTGCTTCTGAGTTCACGAACATCTCTTTATTTCCGTAATCAGGATTGCCCATCAATCGTTTTGCTTACAATTTTGTACGTATCACCTACAATGAGATTTTGTCATATAACAGTGGTTTCTGATATTGTTTTTTCTGCTTTTCTAACATTTTGGAAGTCATGTACAGACTGCTAGCTAATGACATTATAACTTGCTTGCTAGTCATATCAGAACGGTCAGATACTGTCAGAGTTTCTAAGTCACCCAAAGACTTTTATCAGGATAGACTCCGTATCTTCACCTACTTCTTCGTGTCTGTTGCCTGTCTTAAGTTGGATCATTGTTCTACCTAGCACGCATTATTGAGTTTGATTTCCATCCACTTGTCAGTAGCACGTTATACGTCAATAAAAAACGTATAATTTTAATATTTTTAAACCCTAAACCCTACTATAAAAGAGCTGATAATCATCAAATGGCTGAACAGATTAGCCAAAAACACTCTTGATCAAGTCAGTTTTAAAATAAATAAATAAACAAAATCGTTTCAGCTGTTTGGAACTTACGATGCCACAGACATACACACAGATAATACAGTACACGTTAAATTTATAACACCCCTCCCTTTACGTCGTAGGTCAAAAATTCCAGATCCCGCCATAACTTTCAAAACTTGTCGAAAGCAGTCGGCCGTGCGAGTGGTTAAATTGATCTCGTGACGTAATAGTAAGTACAAAATTGGGGCACATTACGGTACATTGATGTCTTTTCAAAACTTTTTTAAAAGTATAGGTATCACAATACCTCTAAATGTCATTGCTCACACTTCACAGACAAAGAGGTACTAGATACACAATATTATAACT
Source organism: Agriopis leucophaearia (assembly GCA_949125355.1). Lineage (NCBI taxonomy): Eukaryota > Metazoa > Arthropoda > Insecta > Lepidoptera > Geometridae > Agriopis > Agriopis leucophaearia. Next base: position 19,808,374 of record OX421262.1, on the reverse strand, counting down.
CTTATGTGTGAGTGATGTGACAACTAATGGAATACTCCTGTCTTGCTTCTAACTCTGCCCCTGAGGCATCCTCCGTGAACCTTGTGGGACGGAGTGCAAATAGCACCTCTCTGAGTACTGTTGTACTGACTAATGGAGTGTTTATCAAGTAAAGGACTAAAGGAAATTCAAATAGTGTCAATAAGCTATGATATTTTTAGCGGACTGATATTTTTTATTGTCTAATAATAAATATAAATAAAATAGAGCCGGTCATTGAAAACCTAATTGAAATGTGTTTATATAAGCGCAATATATTTAGTAATTGTCGTCACCAGTAAGTACGCGATACAAACATCATACTGACCCTCACTTTGTGGGAAAGGGACAGAGCATCTCCTTCTAATCCAATCAAGAACTTTATACGCTTATATCGAAGATCTATAATAGCCGATTTAAATAATTTTTCAAAATAGGTACGTACGTGTACATTAAATTAAATTTTTCACTAAGCTTGGGTTTTTTTAGCAAAACAATTACCAGCTGTCCATTGTAGCAAAAAGTCCATATTAGTTTCCCTCTTCAATGTCAACACTCATATTTCTAACCTTTCTTATTTCATGTCTGCATTCTTTTCATTACTAATTTCTTTTTATTTTAGGAAAAACTGAAATATATTTTTGTATTTTTTACTCTACCTAATGAATATATATTTTGTACAAAAATACATGAAGCTTTGAATTTATAAATTGCGGAACTAAGCTGTAAATTTAACTCGCTCTGTTTATTTTTTATTACCATTAGATTTGGTATATTTCCCTAGTTGGTAATACGAGTCGAATTAACTCCTTGACGGTGCCAAAAGCTGCTCATTCCCGGTAACATCGCGTATGAGTTTATTTATAGTTCCAAGATAGATAAAGGTAGCTTTGCACTAGGGACTGAAATAACCCGCGGGTCGATGGCTGACCTATTAAAGATGTTCCATGTACGGAAATTAGCGCTGTTTTGATTAGATTTCATCGTAATCATCGTCAGCCATAAGACGTCCACTGCATAATATATCGGGTTACGCATATACCATTTACTAAGCCGTAAAGAGGTCATTGTAAATAACTTTTACTATGGGACCAACCCTGAAATTGCAAAAAAAAACTGCTGTTCCATACATTTTGTCGAGTGTCAATGACCGTTTTCTATGGAAAAGTTTTTTTTTATATTTCATGGTTATAGTAAAAGTTGTACATAATGATAAGTACAATGACCTTCTTTCGGCGTAGCATACATGATATATAGTAATCCTGCGTAACCCTGTATAGATAGAGGTACCTTTTTAGAGATGTTTCATGTACAGACATTAGCCTTGCTATGATTAGATTTCAAATTCATCATCATCATTAGCCATTAGATATTTACTGCAGAATATAGGCCTACCTACCTACGAGCGATAGCCTGCTTTCTGCATCCACTGGACGCCCAAGGCTTTCATGATGTCGTCGGTCCGTTTAGTTAGTGGGGGGATGTCTCGGTGTGACTCCCGGTTCGTGGTCTCCACTCAAGAATCTTTCTTCCCCATCGGTTATCGGTTCTTCGAGCGATGTGGCCTGCCCTTTGCCACTCCAACTTGCAAATCTTGGCAGCTATGTCGGTGACTGTGATTTTTGCCGAATATCCTCGATTAGATTTGCATATTATAGTTGTCACTATCGGAAAACGGCATTCATCTAGGTGTCTTCAAGATGCGGTGAATTTGTTACTTCTAGGCAATCGTGCTCCGTCGTAGACCGCATCATCGCTTATCACCAGGTGAAGTGGCGAACAAGCACATACAACAAGCACAACAAGCTTCATATTTAGGGTTCCGCAGCTAAACAAAACACCTTTGTTATATATAGTAGCCTAGTAAATTAAGAATACTAAAAAGCGATAAAAATATATAATGTGTGAAACAGAGTCATTGGTTTACGTACTTCATTGTAACGATCACTCAATGATTCATACGTTTTCACATATATTTTAAACTACAATAACAATGATTTTTAATCCAAAATAATAAATTATGCTGAAGTAAACCTGAAGGGCACCACAAACCTGAAGGGCACCACAAACCTGAAGGGCACCACAAACCAAAACGTCAGCGGTGTATTATATTTTAGGTTTTAGTTGTTTTTTTCTAAAAGCGCCGAATTAATTTATATAAGACCACGTACCTCTGAACTATGACCTAACAAACAAAAATATAACACCACGTACCTCTGAACTATGACCTAACAAACAAAAATATAAGACCACGTACCTCTGAACTATGACCTAACAAACAAAAATATAAGATCACGTACCTCTGAACTATGACCTAACAAACAAAAATATAAGATCACGTACCTCTGAACTATGACCTAACAAACAAAATATAAGACCACGTACCTCTGAACTATGACCTAACAAACAAAAATATAATCATCAAAATCTACATAATTGGCGGAGTAATCGCATAACAAAGATACATTCGATACCCTTCTCCTATAATGAAATCTGTTAAAAATATGTAATTCTTAGTACTAATTGATTCGTTTGACATCGCCACTCAAACTGGGTCAAGTTCTTTAGACAAACTGTTCCGAGAGAATCTCAATTGATTGCATAACTTGGTAAAGTTCCGACCTTATTACACTTTGTAAAGCTGCTTGGTGTTAGTAGACAAAGCTGGGTGCAGCTAGATATAGCTAGATGTAGCTAGATATAGCTAGATGTAGCTAGTTGCGGAACAATCGTGGCTAGCTAAAGTTTGCTCTCACCGTGGCTTTGTAACCTGATTGTGTCGAACGCTTTGTGATTAGACCCGGGCAATTCTGGATCATTGACTATGTGGAAAGTAAGTAATGCACAATTCTGAATAGGCTCTTACTTGCTGCTGTGTTGCCGTACTATTACTGCTGTAAATTTTACGAGTTATTTATATAAAACTAGCGACCCGCCCCGGCTTCGCACGGGTGTAAGCTCAGCCTTCGGCCTCGCTACTATGACCCGCTCCAGGGACACAAAATTTCATGCAAATCAGTCCAGCCGTTTTTAAATGTATGAAGTATTAGTTTTTTTTAGATGAATGAATTGGTAAAGCCTTTCTCAAGTTATAACGTGACCAGAAGACTTAGAATAGGGGTTCATTTTTAGATATATATATATAGATAGTACTAGATGTTAGTCAACATATTAATTAAAGCTTTTTAAATAGGTATAGTACAGTAAAAAAATTACAATCGGCAGGATCCGAATTTGCGTCCACTCTACATGCATGCACAATTACTTTCAAGTCAGTAAAAGGCGACATCTCTTAGTCATTTTTACAAAAAGTCATTTTGACAACTACAAATGTATTTTATATACGTATAATCGTATGCGTTTTTTTATAGTAATTTAGTATTTGCTCTAGTGTTGGCAACTTGCCATGATTACAGTACATACTCTAAAGTATAACAACAAAATAATAATGCATAACGGTCAAGTGCAAGTCGGTGACAAATTCCTGTTGATTACCAAGTTAAGAAACATATTCGGTTACTTGGATGACCTTATCATTTCTTTCACCGAATCGAAATTGCATATGTTACTAATTTTGAAGTCGGTTTTTTAAATTGATAATTATTATTGTATATTGTGGTGGTAGGGAACCCTCAGTGCGTGAGCATGACTCGCACTTGTCTGGTTTTTTCCTGTTTAAGTATTTAATAAGTAAGTTTAATCAACGTTTATTCTAAGTGAGTACTTAATATCTACTTATTGAACACACAAGTATACAGGGTGTTTGGTAGAGGGTCCGACAAATCAAATGAGCGTGTTCGGGGGCCCATTTGGAGAATACAAGTTGGCCAAAAAAAATCCCTGACCCCCCTAATTTTTTTAAAGGTTTTTTTTGTGATTTTTCCCATTTTCACCGAAATTGTACCTATTTACCTCCATAACATTTGTAAAATCTGTTTTAGACCGGATGTTTTTACTTGAATTTGGTCTCTAATACACCTTCAGGCCACGCAAAGCAAAATTGGATACATAACAGAGCTAAATAACTGATTTAGAGCTCATAGAGTGAAAAAATGTAAATAAAAATTACCTCATAGTTCAACTTTCACAGTGATCTAAAAAAAAAACACTAGCAATTCTGGAGATAATATGCATTTAAAAACTTCACTATTTATTACTTATTACAATGACATACTAAATTGGTATAATACTTACCAGCTTATTGAGTTAAAATAGGATTCTAAGTAACAACTCTAGAAATAAAAAAATGTGTCATCTACGTAAAGTAAGGGACCAATTACGACGAGCAGGTATAAAACCATTGTTATTAGTTCTTCTTTCTCCATCTCTCCAAGAATGCAGAGGCAGCGTGCTAAGGCTTTAAGCTACCAGTTGTCTAACCAATAAAATCAGTGTGACTGATTATCAGTCGAGCTTTGACTGCTATCACTGTTTGACGCGTGTACGAATAACCCAACGGTTTCTGTTTTCTGTTTTGATTTGTTAAATTGTTACCTTTTTGATTGTTACCGTTGTTGTCTGTTACCGTTGTTCTGTTACCGTTGTTGACTGTTACCGTTGTTGACTGTTACCGTTGTTACTGTTGTTTTTGTTGACGTTGACTGTTGTTGCTGATTCTTTCTGCGCCGACATGACGGAGTTTAGTAACGAAGAATACGCCGACATGGTTTTTGCCTATGGCCGAGCTGATGGGAACTCACGTGCAGCCCAAAGAATGTACAGAGAGTCGTATCCCAACAGACATGTACCACATCACACCACATTCTCAAATACTTTCCGGAGACTGCGGGAAACCGGCACCCTACATTTTAGGGAACCACGACTCAATGCTAGACAGCATCGTGTTGTTGTAGATGAAAGTATTCTACAAGAGTTCGATGTGGATCCCACCACCAGCATTAGAAAAGTGGCCCGTGACTTGGGAGTTTCGACATGGAAAGTTTGGTCAGTAGTCAATGCAGACGGAAGGCATCCTTTTCACTACACTCCGGTGCAAGGTAAATTTAATTTATGACATTAACTCTAAACTGTGTTCTAGATTCTGACGCTTGAGATTATTTTGATCACTCTCACTCTTATGACTTTTGAAACGAGAGAGAGATAATGACCTAGATAATATCTCACGCGTCAGAATATTAGAGCTCCTGATTGCTCATTTAAAATACGAACCTTACATAAATTGTTTACTGGACAATGGGCTTTGCTCAAATTCTCTTGAATAGTGGATTGTAATTTTTTTATTATTATGACTTCGGTGGTGTATCGAACTCTACAATAATAATAATAATTGCCGTACAAGTTGCCCATCTCATGTTCTCAAACGGTTTTGTTTTGGTTTCAGGTTTAGTAGAAGGGGACCAAGAGCGGCGTTTGCGGTTTTGCCGTTTTCTTTTACATACGGACGTAGATAATGACGAATTCCTGAAGACCATTCTCTGGACGGATGAATCTAAATTCACGAGAGAGGGCATCTTTAACCAACATAATCTCCACAGATGGGAATCGCAAAATCCTCGCGCGACTAGAGAGGCCTCACACCAACATAAGTTTTCGGTCAACGTATGGGCAGGTGTCATTGGGAGAGACCTCATAGGACCCCATTATCTCCCAGATACACTGAATGGGGAAAATTACCTAGAATTTTTAAGGAATTAATGAGTGACCTGCCGATTTTTGAAGATGACCGGGCAGTTGTATTTCAACATGACGGCTGCCCGGCTCACTACCGGAACATAGTACGCGAGTACCTAGACAACGTTTTCCCCAATTCATGGATTGGGAGAGGTGGCCCAATTGAATGGCCCGCACGTTCCCCAGACCTAACACCACTCGATTTTTATGTCTGGGGACGTGCTAAAGAGTTGGTGTACGAAGTTGAAATAAACACAAAAGAAGAATTGGTGACGAGAATTGAGGATGCTTTTTCAAAAATGAAAGTAGAAATGACGCTGAACACGACTACAAAAGAAATACGCCGTAGATGCCGGGCGTGTATTCATAACAGAGGAGCTGTGTTCGAACAAAATTTAAATTAAATAAATAATTGTATTTATTTCTGTTGTTTGAATTTTCCCTTCTGCCTCATTTATTCAACAAGTTGGTAAGTTTTATACCAACTTAGTATGTCATTGTAATAAGTAATAAATAGAGAAGTTTTTAAATGCATATTACCTCCCGAATTGCTAGTGTTTTTTTTTTAGATCACTGTGAAAGTTGAACTATGAGGTAATTTTTATTTTCATTTTTTCACTCTATGAGCTCTAAATCAGTTAGTTAGCTTTGTTTTGTACCCAATTTTGCTTTGCGTGGCCTGAAGGTGTATTAGAGACCAAATTCAAGTAAAAACATCCGGTCTAAAACAGATTTTACAAATGTTATGGAGGTAAATAGGTACAATTTTGGTGAAAATGGGAAAATTCACAAAAAAAAAACTTAAAAAAAATTGGAGGGTCAGGGATTTTTTTTGGCCAACTTGTATTTTCCAAATGGGCCCCCGAACACGCTCATTTGATTTGTCGGACCCTCTACCAAACACCCTGTATATATGCCACAGTTCCTGCATGAAGCTTTCTCAAGTTACAAGTTCAACGTTTCTCGTCACGCAACGATTCCTCAGAGGTTCTTTGAGGCCCTTCTCTTAGTTTCAGTGAGACCTCTTTCTTTGTTTGCGCCCCTAATGACGCCGGTTCAGACGTGTCGTAGCTAAGCAACCGCGGGATGTAATTCTGTGTGTGCAATTCCGAAGGTAGGGTTTTAGGTATATAGGTAGAGTTATGTTTACCCCCGTATCAATCATCATCATTATCAGCCTGCATCCGTCCACTGCTGGACATAGGCCTCTCCCAATGCACGCCACTGGACTTGGTCGGCAGTTTTTTGCATTCAGTTTTTACTCGCCGTTTTACGCATATTCAATATTATTAATATCAATTATCAATATTCACATTCAATAGCTATGTTGCGAGTCAGTATTCGTCACGACTATATTGTTTTATTTTATTTTATTTTTAACCGACGAAAAGGAGGACGGTTCTATGTACCACTGAGTTTTTTTAAATGTATGTTCACCGATTTCTAAGCCAACTGTTGTCCGATTAAAAAAAAATCTTTTTTTTGGTAGGGTATACTTCTAATTTGGTCCCATTGTTTTTTTTTATAGCGAGTAAGTCCGTGTTTCACCACTAACTCGCCTGTTGGTAAGCCACGTCTTTGGCCGTACGGATTAGAAACGTAGAATCGAAAGGTTTGGTATCCAAGGAAAGTCCACAATGTATGGGTGGTAATGGGGCGATTTCCTACTTGTCTTGTAGTCGAAAGAGGATGGTAGGATAAAGTCGTATAGCTCCGATGCAAATTCTCCGAAATGAATCCTAAAGAAAATTGACAGACTCGCTACTTAATCTATTTTTTTGTTTCCGCCTACCTACTTTCCAGGAAGCACAAAATATACTACTCACTATAAAACTCTTCTGCCAAGTACACTTATTGTGTAACAAAACTGAAAACCATTTCAAAAACATCGCCCATAAAGAATCTGTAAGCCGGAAGTGCCACAAGGGTGCTTAAAAATAATAAAAAAACGTTGAATAAAAGAGATGTGCGTTATTCAAAAAGCCGTTTTCAAGTCGGGGGAAGTTAGCCCCAGCTCTTAAATAATGCAGGGAACGATTTATGTGCGTGGTATTGTTTGCCAAGTTAATTACGGCGTCTAAAATTAAAGTCGACGTGAAAGAATAACCATTATATAACTATCTATCTAAGCACGTCTTTGATTTTGATATAATATAATTTTTAACCTACTTCAATAAAGGCAAGTTCTCAATTCGGCTATTTTTTATTTATTTTATCAGAACTCCCTCATTTGTATAAACGACTATATGGACCAACCATAGAATCGCGATTAAAATATCAACTGGCCCATACATTGTGTCGTTGTTGACTTAGTACAACCTTCCTGCGTAACCCTGTTCAGGTAGTTCGAGTTAACAGTACCGTTATACAATATCGGTGATGAACATGCGACCTCAGGAACACATTATGTACCACGCGTGTCATATCAGCTCCCTCGTGCGGAAGACACAAGCAAGCACGTACAAACACTCTATCTAAAATAATCCAATAATATCCTTCAAAGGCTCGACAGTGTAAATATGAAATCAAACTATACCTACCTTTGTAAACATACCTTGTGCAGTGTCATTTAGCTGCGCCCCGCGGGTTCACCCGTGTGGTGATGAAAATCAGTGATGATGATGATGATTATAGTAGCTTATGTGTTAATCCAAGACATCACATCATCAGCCAACTAACGTCCACTGTTGGACAAGGCCTCCCTCATAGAGACCCCTCTCTATGAGGGATGTTGCCATAATTCAAGATCATTAAAACACTAAAGATTTTGTATTGTTCCTTGGTTCGAAGTCAACTTGAGTATGCCTCCCAGGTATGGAATCCCTGTTATGATAAATACATAACCCTTCTTGAAAAACCTCAAAGAAAATTCCTGCGTTTCATTAACTTTAAGGCGAAAATTTCCAACTCCAATTTTGATTACGAAGGAAGTTGCAGGCATCATCATTTGTTGCCTCTTCATAGAATAAGGGAGGCTGCAGACCTTTCCTTTCTTCACAATATTGTGTCTAATAGATTTGATTGCTCATCCCTGCTGGCTGAAGTCAAGCTTGTCTCGCCATCAATCTCATCTCGCAAAAGCCACCTTCGTCTATGTATCCCCCGCCATAGTACAAATTATCGTGGAAACTCTTTCTTTTTGCGTACTTTTACTAATTTTAACTCTCAGCATGTTGACTTATTTTCAACGAGGTACAATATTTTTAAAATTTTGATTAATAAACAATTTTTCTCAACAGGCTCTTAATATAAAGGGCAAGTAACTGCTTATTCGTTTGGCTTTGTCATCTTTTTTGATTCAATCATATTTAACGTAATCATAAAATAGCAAAATAAACCTAGAAATACATTAATCAGTAACTTTATAAGAGGCTTTATAATCGTATCTTGGCTATTATGTATTGATTTTGTTCTTATTTCTGTTAATTTAACTTAATATATCTTCATGTAAATACTAATTATCAACTATCTTACCTACTGTCTAAATTCTACCTATCTATGCAGGCCTATGTTGGTGTTGCAACGAGGCATTTACACAATTTTAGTTTATATTAGTGAAAACTTTTTTCTGGTTTTTGTGTAACTATTCATTGTATATCTACCGTGTTTGTTAGCAGCTGTTTGTTTTCCTTGTAAAATAAAATAAAATAAAAAATAATCCCCACGCTTGGCAGGCGGCTTGGGGATCGCAGTACGTTCACCGTGTACTATTAGGACGCTGCTGCCCATCCTTCGGTGTTTCTGGTCGCAGTTTTAGGACATACCCGGGTCCAAGACATAAGCAATGTATATTCCGAATTTCATCCAAATCCATCCAGCCGTTTCAGCGTTATTGAGTAACAAACATCCATCCATCCAAACTTTCACTTATATGATACTAGCTGCGCCCCGCGGTTTCACCTGCGTGGTGATGAAAATCGGCGATGATGATGATGATGAAAAGTAGCTTATGTGTTATCCAAGACATAAGCAATGTATATTCCAAATTTCATCCAAATCCATCCAGCCGTTTCTGCGTTATTAAATAACAAACATCCATCCATCCATCCATACATCCATCCAAACTTTCACATATATGATATGATATGATCAGTGTAGTTCGACCGCAGTGAAGGTTCACCTTGTGTCCAGGTGGTACCGCGAGACAGCGAGCGGCGTGCAGCGCGAGCTGCGGGAGGGCGAGGGCGGAGGCCGGTACAGCCGCGCGCACGACGCGCTGGGCGTGCGGCGCGCCGAGCTGGCGGACGGCGGCCGCTGGACGTGCCGCGCTGCCAACGCGCACGGACACCTGACACTGCGCCTGCACCTCGCCGTCAGGGCGCACCTCACCTCGCATGCGCAGCCTCACACGCAGGTCACCTTACACAAATATTATAAAAAAATAAGTTTTGCAATAAAAAAAAAAACAGTTGGGTTTTTCATCCATTTAATAGTTCCGTAACCCACCTTCCAGCTCCATCGTAGTATATTATTGTATTTCCGCTGAAACTTCATCTACATTTGCCAAGTTTCAAAGAGATTCGACTGATAGTGTAATATGGATTCTCAGATATTCTTATACACACATATTCAGGTGAACGTATAGAACGTACACTGGAAAAAAAACTTTCCGTAAACTTTCTAAACTTACTAAACTTTCCTGCTGTGTCTTGGAAGAAGAAATCGGTTTAAAAAGCAAGATGACATTTCCTTCCTACATTTAGGAACGAAAAGGTATAGCGTATGAAAAGTAAACTGAAACTCTTGAAGCACAGCATACCGGAACAGAGATGAACCGAACGCGCTTTGATTCCACTTTTACTGTACGAGCTGCTAGTATGTGGAATGCGTTGCCTGAATAGGTGTTGCCTGATAGTAACAATCTGAGTGTCTTCAAATCACGAGTGAATCGGTTTCTACTAGGCAAAAGTGCTCCATCGTAGACCGCATCATCGTTTAACATCAGGTGAATAGGTGGCCAAACGCAAGCCAATTATTTAATAAATAAAAAACTGTAACCTTAAGTTAAGCTTTAAGAAAAGAGTTTATTTACCAAGTTTAATATTTTTGTAAGAAGTTAATTTTGAATAGGCATAATTTTGGCAACAGCGTCCATTTTGTTAGGTATTTACTGAGAATAATATTGGAATAATATAGATATGTGATATCAAATAGACAGTAAGAGCACGTTAAGTGAAGACAAACAGAACCTGTTGACCAATGCAACCTGAAACGAAGCTATCTGCCTCTATTCCTAATATCTGAACAAAGCTTGATACACTTCACACAGCTTTTTGGGATAATCCAAAAATCTCTGTGAACGTTGAGGAAAATAGGGCAGCTTAAAGGATCACAGCAAACAAGTTTAAAATAGGAAGAAATTTTGTTTATTTCGCAACAATAACTTTACTGAACTTTGAAATACTCGGAAACTGCGTAACAAATTGTTTTGATTCTTAGGTAAAGAGGGAAGTTTAAAATTAATAGCGAAAACGCTTACACTGTAGAGGATAGAGATATATTTTGAAGTTTCAATTTAAAATGATTTTGTAAAATCAGTCAAATACCCTATTTTTACTATGGGAGCAACTCTAAAACGCGAAAAAAATATCAGCTGTTTCATAGAAAACGGTAACATTCACACGTGACAAAATGTATGGAACAGTTAATATTTTTTCGTTATTTCAGCTTTTAAATTTTCGTGTAATCGCGTATACACAATGTAATAGGTCGGGGAAAAAGTCTTTTCGTATTTTGTATGTATAAAGTTGTAGTAAAAATCTCATCGGTTGTACTGTTTGTATCTGGCTGGTTTTGATACCATTAAAAATATGATATTTTAAAAAAGGAATACAAAAAGTAAAAAGCAATTTCCCGCCATTTTTCAATTGTTTTTTTGTTTGATAAAATGAGTGAATCTAACGAAGAAATTCGATATATTGTGAAATTTTATTACAAAAAAGGGAAAAATGCGACACAAGCCGCGAATAAAATTTGTGACGTTTATGGACCTAATGCAGTGTCATCAAGAGTAGCACAATGTTGGTTCAAGCGTTTTCAGTCCGGGAATTTTGATGTCAAAGATGCAGCTCGCTCTGGTCGCCCTGTTACGGATAAAGTAGATGCTATTTCTGAAAAAGTGGACCAAGATCGGCATATTAGTAGTTACGACGTAGCTGAAGAACTGGGGATTGACCACAAAACAGTTTAGACCCATTTGAAAAAAACTGGGTATACAAAAAAACTCGATATTTGGGTGCCACACAAGCTCACTGAAAGAAACCAAATGAATCGTGTACTCATTTGCGACTCTCTATTGAAACGTAACGAAACCGAACCGTTTTTGAAAAGATTGATCACTGGTGATGAAAAATGCATCACCTACGACAAGAATGTGCGCAAACGATCATGGTCAAAGGGCAGTGAAGCACCACAGACTGTAGCGAAACCCGGATTAACACGTAATAAGGTGATGCTGTGTGTATGGTGGGATTGGCAGGGCATCGTTCATTATGAGCTTTTACCGCCGGGCAAAACCAACGATTCGGATCTCTACTGCCAACAGCAGATGAGACTCAAACAAGAAATTGAGAAAAAACGGCCGGAATTGATCAACAGAAAGAGTGTGGTCTTTCATCATGATAACGCCAGACCGCACACATCTTTGGCCAGTCAGCAAAAATTTAGAGAGCTTGGTTGGGAAGTGTTAATGCATCCACCATATAGCCCTGACCTTGCACCCTCAGATTTCCACCTGTTTCGATCTCTTCAGAATTCTTTGGGTAGTGTTAGATTAACATCAAGAGAGGACTGTCAAAACTACTTGTTGCATTTTTTTGATCAGAAGTCCCAAAATTTCTACAGCAACGGGGTCATGTCACTACCTACAAAATGGCAACAAGTTATCGAACAAAATGGCACATATATATTTTAATTTTTTTTTTTTTTTTTTTTTTTTTTTTTTATTAAATAAACAAAATACTAGCTAAAACTAACACTAAATAAACAGTTAGACTGTCCATAGACCGTTGAAGATCTAAAGACAATCCAAATGCTCAAACCCACTATCAGTCGGCAGCGTACCCAGCATGCTGGCGGCATTACCACGTTGAATGGCAATGCTTATACGTTGAGCCAGATACACGCCAGCATTTTGGTCATATATATTATAATTAAATGTAATCAAACTTGAAAAAAATATGTCTTGAATTTAAGGTCGGGGAAAAAGTTTCTTCGTATTTTTTAAACAAATTCAAGACATATTTTTTTCAAGTTTAATTACATTTAATTATAATATATATGTGCCATTTTGTTCGATAACTTGTTGCCATCTTGTAGGTAGTGACATGATCCCGTTGCTGTAGAATTTTTGGGACTTCTGATCAAAAAAATGCAACAAGTAGTTTTGACAGTCCTCTCTTGATGTTAATCTAACACTACCCAAAGAATTCTGAAGAGATCGAAACAGGTGGAAATCTGAGGGTGCAAAGTCAGGGCTATGTGGTTGATGCATTAACACTTCCCAACCAAGCTCTCTAAATTTTTGCTGACTGGCCAAAGATGTGTGCGGTCTGGCGTTATCATGATGAAAGACCACACTCTTTATGTTGATCAATTCCGGCCGTTTTTTCTCAATTTCTTGTTTGAGTCTCATCTGCTGTTGGCAGTAGAGATCCGAATCGATGGTTTTGCCCGGCGGTAAATGCTCATAATGAACGATGCCCTTCCAATCCCATCATACACACAGCATCACCTTATTACGTGTTAATCTGGGTTTCGCTACAGTCTGTGGTGCTTCACTGCCCTTTGACCATGATCGTTTGCGCACATTCTTGTCGTAGGTGATCCATTTTTCATCACAAGTGATCAATCTTTTCAAATATGGTTCGGTTTCGTTACGTTTCAATAGAGAATCGCAAATGAGTACACGATTCATTTGGTTTCTTTCAGTGAGCTCGTGTGGCATCCAAATATCGAGTTTTTTTGTATACCCAGTTATTTTCAAATGGGTCAAAACTGTTTTGTGGTCAATCCCCAGGTCTTCAGCTACGTCGTAACTACTAATATGCTGATCTTGGTCCACTTTTTCAGAAATGGCATCGACTTTATCCGTAACAGGGCGACCAGAGCGAGCTGCATCTTTGACATCAAAATTCCTGGACTGAAAATGCTTGAACCAACATTGTGCTACTCTTGATGACACTGCATTAGGTCCATAAATGTCACAAATTTTATTCGCGGCTTGTGTCGCATTTTTCAGTTTTTTGTAATAAAATTTCACAATATATCGAATTTCTTCGTTAGATTCACTCATTTTATCGAACAAAAAAACAATTGAAAAATGGCGGGAAATTGCTTTTTACTTTTTGTATTCCTCTTTTCAAATGTCATATTTTTAATGGTATCAAAACCAGCCAGATACAAACAGTACAACCGATGAGATTTTTACTACAACTTTATACATACAAAATACGAAAAGACTTTTTCCCCGACCTATTATACAAATATCGGCAAACTAATTTAAATCCCAATAACTTAATTATACTTTCATAGATTACTTAATAGTTAGTGACTAAGATACACATACATACATAGTTACAGAGTAACTATTAAGTAATCTATGATCATATTTGGTCAACCTGGATTCCCATCCTTGATCCTTGAACCGACTCAAAATCCATACATTAGTGAATACGGTGACAGGATACAGAAATTATATCAGACTGTCTACAAAAATAAGTCGCTCATCATTTTCTCCGTTGATTTAGTGTATCTTAGTTTCCTTTTAAGAGTAGGTTGTACGCCATCATACCTTATTCGAATAGCCGCTTATCAAAACAGTACACGTCTTCACTTCGTAGATACCTGAGGCCGCTCTCAAGCTGTTTCTGAGTTTTAACTAAGTTTTGTTCTTTTCGTATATCAATAAGTACACAATACCTACTCTATTATAATCCTGACAGAAGTCTCAACCATGTGAGCGCTCGTTATTTTCCCAATTATATGAACCCATTGTGGAGCAATCAATGTCGTGGTTCGGCACCGCGCCAGACAATCGAAGGGTATTTTTGTCATGAAATTTTAAGCAACGGTAATCCTATTTGATTTTACGGTATAAAATAATTGAAGCACAAAGGTAACAAAGGTTATAAGAATTGTCTCGGTTTGATTCTAACTCGAGATAATTGGTATTGCCGTAGGTAAACGTGAACGTAAAAAAACTACAGTAACACATTAGTATTTTAAACACAGGTATAAAGCAAAGATAAAGAACAATAAAAGCTTTGTACGAATCACATAGATGTGCCAATCAATGCATCAGTTTTTATTTATTTTATTATATTTTTCTCTTACCCCAACTGTGTTTCTTTCTACCCATTTTCAGTATACGCACGAGAATAGACACAAAGATCCTATTCTGATCCGATAAACATTTTTTTTTTTAAAGAATAATATTATTATTTCTCTTCATTTTCAATTGATTCATGAGTCTAACCCGGACATTTGAGAGGTTTTGGTGGTGCTGAAACCAACGCCCTTGGTGTTGACTGGGCAAAAAAAAACAATTATGGAATGTGTGTGAAAAGGAATATGACGCAGTAGAGAGAAGGACTATTGTACAGTAGAGGATTGAAAAATTCTGGATTACTGTGATGAGTTCTTGATGGTGTCAAACTGGATGGTATGAAGTACGGCAGCCGCCAATTATGCCTCATGTCAAAATATTGTGGTGGGTGAGAATTTTCCAACCATTAAATGCCCCCTATAAAAGCTGCCCTATATTGGGTGTCGAGGGGCGTGCTGCACTTTCACTAAACGCTACTCGCGGTATTTATGCCTTTAACACTTCCACCCTGGAGCTTAGGTTATTTCTTGCGTTTTCCACCCCCAGACGGCCAGTTAAGGCAAGCCAGGGGTTGGGGTCTCATTTAGCCCCATGGAATCGGGGTACGCGATATTATTACTATTATTATACATGTCACGTCACAAAAATATAGTAAATGATATCACAAATGCTACCTAATTTATTTTGACAATGAGTTACAAACACAATACACAAACCATTCATTGCATAAATTCAGCGCTCGCCATCCGACGTTTGAATATGATTGTGATAATAATCGTTTGGTTTACAATGTAGACACTAGTATAAAAGCAGGTACTCCTTTTCAAAATCAGTTCACATTCACCAGTCGCAATGTGTCGATTTCAGTTGTTGAATATATAGTTATTGAAATCACTATAGCAGCAATTACCGAAAAACAAAACATTGTGAAAAGCTTTTAAGTAAAATAAATAACAGTAAAAATTTCGCACAAAGTATCGGTAATGGATGCTGCGGGCGGGCTCGATGTGCGGTGACGTCCGATGGCGACGGGAATTAATGCGATTGAGGTTTTCTACCATTGGGAGGGTTTGGAAGTTGATGGATGATGGTGGGTAGTGGGTAGGTGGTGGTGGGTGGTGGTGGGAATGCAGTAGTGTTTGGTGGAACGTTAAAGGTGACAGTTATATTTGATAGAATAGCATAGCTTTAAGTATTGTGTGTATACCCAGAGCACTCACGCTCGCTTACAGGCTCCTTCTTGCGGCGGCGACGTGTGGAGGGTCGCCCTCTTCCCTCAGATATGGTTGAGGAGAACGATGGCTGGCACATGAGTCATACTCGTGAACGATGGCTGGCACATGAGTCATACTCGTGAACGGGTGTTGCTTGCTGAGCTGGGCTGGTCGGTGTATACACGCAACATACTAATATTTTATAACTTGTATTTTCCTCTTGTAAAGTCAATAATTTTATGTTATATTAGCCGCCCGCCCCGGCTTCGCACGGGTGTAAGCTAGGCCTTCGGCCATATAGCCATATAGCCATATAGCCTATGTCACCCGGGGATAGTGTAGCTTCCCAACAATGAAATATTTTTTTAAATCGGTTCAGTAGTTTTATAGATTTATATTTTATATACAGGTAATATTCTGTAGCGAGGCCGAAGTCCGAGCTTACACCCGTGCAAAGCCGGGGCTGGCACCTAGTAAATTATAAACACAAAGAGTTTTTACTAAATAACAGATAAATAAAATAAAAACATGATGTTTTAAGTAAAAAAAACTGCGCAATGATCACGCATTAAGCACGAGTTCCTCCCACTCCGAAGTCTATTAAATTACTTTCATGTAACTCGATAAAAACAAAAAACAACACGAGCTGGTGTTTGCAGGCCTAAGTAAATATTGTAGTTGCCGGCCGGAGCCGGGTTAAACTGCCTTGAGAGATTAACCTTGCTTGCCATATTAAATATTTATCCGCCTTTGTCTATACGGGGAAATCAAGTTTGCAGAGGTCTTTCTGTGCGTCTTATGTTCGTATACCTGCTCCGTTTTCATTATGTGTTGGGGTCTAACCACTAACTAAACTTAATCTTTGATAAACAAACTTTGGCACTGAGTAGATATCAATACAAACTGTATAGCTCTTACAATTATACGTAAATATTCTTACGAAACATAAGCCATAAGTCATATTTTATTCATAAAAAAATAAAATTTACACTCATAACATATTACAACTCATTACATATACAACTATAACATACTATAACATATTACATATACAATTCAAATTCAACCATAAAAAATTCAATCTAAAACACTAAACATCAATAATAACTTTTTTTATAAAATAAATATCATTGTAACTCTAACACTTATTACAGATATTATCATGTGTACTAAAAAGAATACTGCAAATGATAATGCTATCCTACACACCCCGTCAAATCCTAATGAAATTAAAAACAATTTAAAAAAACATCATCCATTTAAAATAAATCCATTCATAATCAATCTATTCTGGCACAGTTTAGCTTTGTCCAAGAATGATGTTGCTTTGTCTCACAAATATTCTTACTAATATAGATACTTATTATTCTGAAGTACCTACGATCGGAAGACGGAAATTAATAACGCGTATAGTAAAACTAGACCAATCAAATTTAATGATCAGTTTTAATGAAGTGTGCTGTTTTAGTCTTATATTCGTAACTAAGTAAATACTATATTAACTTGAATAAAATGTAAGTCCACCAATTAGAAGCAGATATAAAAGAAAAAGCTTTTTTAAAGTCACCAAAGCTTTGTACATAAACATACCAAGTGAAAGATCAGTAGCTTGAAAAAAAAAAACAATGTTTCTTGATTTCTAAGCGATCGCAACGCTGCTCTATAACTAAGAGTTATCAACCATTCCTTCGTTTTCGGCACAGCCATAAGTCCTGTTTGTTCGAGAGTTAAAAACGTGCTTTAAATTTGAACCGTCTCGTAAACTTGTTACTTAAACACAGAGCCAGGGTGATAAACCAGAACATAATAGAGGTGCTTACAGCTGAAGCCAAGGCGCAGGATGGTGCGAGAGCTTTCCTGATGGTTTCAGATTGCAAGGATCGCAAAAGAAGTTTTGACAGGGAAACAAAGACTTTTTGCAAGGTTTTAGTTAAATTGTCCATTGTTAGTTCAGGTCAATACTTTTCACAACAGAATTTTAAAACTGCTAACCCCAACCGCTTGAGCTGAAATTTTACACGAATCATATACACGTTTAGTTTCGATGACAATCCATGGTTAGCTAAGTTACGTCATTCAAAATCTAATATGGTGGACTTCCAAAGATGGCGGACCAGTTATTTTTTATGCGAACGCATGAATGAGTATCAAAAGGGTTTGATGAATACGAAACATAAAATGACGTTATAATAAATTCAATCTGGCGTATGCCTAAAAGCTTGTTTTTTGTTGTTATTTTATGACTATTAATTTGTTATATAGAACCGAACTAATGTTGTTTAAATATTACTCGTATAATTCAATCCAACATTTCAAATTTAAAAATTACTTTCGAGTCAGTAAAAAGGCGTTATCTCTCAGTCAGCTTTGGGACCTGTAAAAGTTGTAGATGAGTAAAATTACGAGTATAAGCAGATAGCAAGAATTATAGATGACGACGCCAAACGGCAGCCGTAGCTTAGGCTGATGGCGCAGGTTCAACTCTAACGGACATTTTTGTTTTTTTTTTTGTTTATCTATAGCATTTAAGTAGTAAAATTTTCAAGTGTCTATGGTGTCCATTTCTTTTGATTTTTTTTTTTATAAGTGCCTAGTACTTACATTTTTTTTAAATCAACTGCAGAATATGTTGCCTATGAAATTTCAGACATAAAGAGATTTTGAAGTGCATGGTGTCGATAGATTTAACGACACCTTGCACTTCAAACAAGTCGTTGGGGAGAAATGTAGATTATGAATTCTGACGTCAATAATACTGGTATACGATTTTGAACGGTAAATGAAAATTTAAAGGAGTGAGAGTGTAGAAATATGTTCAAGAAGTGAAAAAATTAGCATTCCCAAGGCATCTATTAAGTGAAATATCAAACTAGATCGTGACCAGCACACGGTGCAATGCAAATAACTTGATCAAATTACTAAAAACAAGGCCTTAGAGGATGTACTTATCTGATGATTCGTGCATCCTTCTCAACCTTCGCAACTTAGACATACCCTGCTCAATAAATACAACATTGCATACCTTTGATGTGGCCCTTGGTTCTGACTATGCTTTACTCGAATTATAAGATTCCGTACCAATTCTTGAATGTGTGAAGCCAAAATAAAAAGAACAAAATATCGTACAATGCGAGATATGTCCTGATTGTTTCAGATTGCAAGGGTCGTGAACAATTTGCCTCCACGCAGTTGTTAGTGCGGACCCTTTTAAGGAAAGGAATTGCAAATCTGATTGTTTCGAATGTCCCCTCTAACGAGATTTCCTCTTTGACTCCGGCTGTCGGTTTATTTTTTGTTTGTTTTCCATTTACTCTGATCGGATCTTTAAGACTCGGGAAGCTTCAGAGGATCGACATAGAAAGCTTTTTGCCCAAACTGAATTTTATATTTTTCGATTTACGTTGTAAGACTTTTGGAAGCACTTCGATGTTTTTTAGAAAAGGTCTTTTTAAAAGATCAGTTTTGAGACGTGTAATATGATTAGATATAGACATAATTTTAAAAAATAATTTTAAATTGCACTTTTCTATACATACCATTACCTATTTAAATATAGAAATCATTTAAAAACCCTGGATAAAAAAACTGACAATCTTCAAAAGGCTAAACAATTTTTCTTAAATCATAGTTAATCACCTCTCGATCAAATCACCTTTCAAACAAAAAACTAAATTAAATTTGTTTCAGCCATTTAGAGCTACGTTGTCACAAACAGACATACAGACACAAACGTTACACTTGTAACAACCCTCTTTACGCGCTACGCGTATAAAACAAATGAAGGTAGTTGAGTATGCAACACAGATTTTTTTATTTTTTGTTTAAATTAAAACGGCTGTCAAGGCATTTTTGTCAGAAATTTGTTGTAGCCACTTGCACCCATATAAAACCATAGCAACTGTGTTAGCAACTGTGACGCGGAGTTCGACGCATTGGCATAAATAAGAATATTCAATCACATATCTGTCACAATACCTGACGACAGAGTTTCCTTCTCATTTCCGTTCTATTTACTTCTCTTTTCTGTGAGTATGCAATACCTACAACAGGGGAATTCTGCTAGTGTTCCGGGAACCCTGCGGCGCGGTGATGATCTCTCATTGAACGAAGTTCCCTTTCGCGCGTTGCGAATGGGGGCTAGACGGAAAAAATTAAGACCAAAAGTTGTAACGACACTTTTTGCTATAGTTGTAAGGAACTTCGTTCCATCCGGGTGTCCCTTGACACCTCTCATTTTTTTTTATATAGATTGCCATTGTTTTGTATTATGTTTTTCTCGTTTTTAAAGCTTGTGTATGTTTCTGAACAGTTTAAAAATAACAGTAGTTTTAGGTTTTAATTTTATAGTTAATATTTTATGTTTATTGTTATTACTAATTTGTTTGCACACTATAAGATATTATTATTAAATATTTTCTTGTTAGGTAAAAAAATTATAGTACACTGTTTTAAACTATCACGGTTGTTCATTAAAGTTATATGATTATTTACGGGATATTTATACGGGTGCATGTAACTGCGCCGAAATATCGGGAGCTCCTTCCACAACCTTACCACGGTAAATATCCCGTAAATAATCATGTAACTTTAATTATAGTACAGCCCAAAAAAGGGGGTTTTGATATATTTCCATGAACTTAATGAAAATAATCAAAGTGGAATAATAAGACAAAATTGGTACAGCCTTATATTCTTTCAGTTATACAGAAACGGACATGGTAAAACATCGTACACAAGCTTTTACCCCGGTCTCCGTATCATGCACCGTAGTTACACCCACCACACGATGCATTACGTCATCTGCCAACACAAATGTTGAATTATCTCCCTTGTGTTCAACAATTATGCGCTGCGTTGGAAATATAGATCTGTATAGTGAAATTCTCACTGAAAATAACACCACAACTAACCGTGATGGGTTTTTTTATTTCCATCGAGGAAAAATACAAAAACCCTAAGATATTTATTACATCTCACTGCGAAAACCTACTATGTTTTGTGCTTTACCATACTGGGGCCTTACGCCTACCTGTTATAAGCGATTCAGTTTAGGTGATTGCGAAAAGTTGCGTGACCCCTAACGGTATCTAGGCGCGTTAAGGTTCGCGTTTTGCGTGATTTTGCTAACTGCGCGTATTCGAGCCCGCGGTTACAGTTAGGCGTAAGGCCCCTGTACTTAAGTACAAGACTTATTGGTATAAAACTCGTTTAATAGTCGTGTTTGCTTGGAAAATGTTATAGCAATCGTCACTCCCTGAGGGTTTACTGTCGAATAAACACGAGTCGCGCGTCAACTCGTTTCACCGCAGCCATCTTACTGTTTGCCATTTCACGAGTATTTCACAACGTCGCATTTCCGGCGCCACTACAAACATTGGATTGAATTACAGCCACTATTTTTATCTCGAATTATTGATTGTGATTGTATGCGTTTTAATTAAATGTTCGCCGGAAACAAATATAATTGCGCGTCGGTCGATAAGTGAATGGGACTCGATATCATTTGGCTTGCGATTAAATGGTTTAATTTATGAGTCCGTATACCGTTATTGTTGGTTGTAATTTGTAGAAACGAGTAGGTATCTTGTTTTTTGTTGTTGCAACATCTCTATGTTAAACGTATTTCTCCACTAGGCTTATTTATAACGTATATATCTTCATATTATAAGTCCATTTTCATTTCATTAGGTAAACGCCACCTTCCTAAAGCTTTTTTTTATTTATTGTAGAATAGGCTTGCGCTTGGCCGCCAACTCGCCTGATGTTAAGCGATGATGCGGCCTACGGTGGATCACGCTTGCCTAGAAGAAACCGATTCACTCGTGACTTGAAGACACCCAGATTATAACTATCGGGGAACACCCATTCAGGCAGTGCATTCCACAAACTAGCAGTTCGCACAATAAAAGTGGAATCAAAGCGCTTCGTACGGGTTTTCGGAATGTCAACCATAAAGCGGTGTCGATTTTTCGTGCCCGCTCTGGCAGTCCGATAGAAAAAAGGGCAGGAGGGAATTAAATCATGCAGATCAGATGCACACTCTCCAAAATGTATCCGGTAAAAAACCGATAGACTAGCAACTTTACGCCGATTTACTCAAGGCTAAGAAGCTTAGTCTGAACTAGGGCTTCGTTGCTGATGAGCCTCTTAGCACGCTTCTCAATTGACTCCAAGGCCCCGAGCTGGTATTTAGCTGATCCATCCCAAAGGTGAGAGCAGTACTCCATGCACGACCGAAACTTCGCCACTGCGTTAATACTTTAGCGATAGGTTAGTGATTAGTGGAATAGGTCAATGAAATTTTGTCAGCAGTGCCACATTCAAAATCAACTTAAAAATAAAAAGATTTACTATAATTTTTCATTATTTGAATTTATATTTGAGGTCCATTGCTAAAAATATTTTTCAATTCTATTAAAGCTTTTTATATCGTAATTACATCATCCATTCTTTGAAAAGATTTTTATTTGTCATCAAAAGCACTTTGCTTTGATAATATCTACCTAATTACGTACTATTTAACAAACAGGTACCTGTAATAATATTCTGTGACTGTAGTACCAACATACATAAGACTTAATGCGGTGAAACATGACAGCAACGTTCACAATTAGCAAACAGCACGCATCAGGACGCGCGCTGCATGCTTAATCAGCATAATTCCAATCTGGAAACATTGTCTTGTTGGACATGGAACAAGTTTGTAACTCTTGACTGCGGCTCTGCAGCACGCTACGTTAAGAGTTTGTATCTAAATGTTCGCAATTACTTTTGTATTGTTCTATAAGTTATTGCCATAATTTCTGTAGCAATGCAAGTTTGTGTCGTTACTGCACTGGAAACTTAGTTTTAGGAAAGACTTGAAGTAGTTTTTCGCAATTAAATTAAATTCACATCCCTCGTAAATATACTTAGTCTGCAAGTTCGGGATACGATGGACATGCGGTTTGTATCTAAATATACTTAGTCTGCAAGTTCTGGATACGATGGACATGCGGTTCGTATCTAAATATACTTAGTCTGCAAGTTCTGGATACGATGGACATACGGTTCGTATCTAAATATACTTAGTCTGCAAGTTCTGGGTACGATGGACATGCGGTTTGTATCTAAATATACTTAATCTGCAAGTTCTGGATACGATGGACATGTGGTTTGTATCTAAATATACTTAGTCTGCAAGTTCTGGATACGATGGACATGTGGTTTGTATCTAAATATACTTAGTCTGCAAGTTCTGGATACGATGGACATGTGGTTTGTATCTAAATATACTTAGTCTGCAAGTTCTGGATACGATGGACATGCGGTTTGTATCTAAATCGTTTGGACGTTCAGAACGTGGCTGAAACCAAGTATCAGCGAAATGTGGACTTATCAAATACACGAGGTGTTTCCACTTGCTAAATGTTCAGAAACAAGAGCAGAGTCTGGAATCTGAGTGTTTTATGGTACTAATTGAATTGAAATATATCTATAATCACCTACTGACAGTCATAGACGATCAGTCTCAAAAAAGTGTTTCACTCTCCAGGTGGTAAACAGCGCTGGAACAGCGACTATCAACTGCACATGGGGCGGGTGGCCAGCGCCTCGCCTCGAGTGGCTGCACAACGGAGTACCTCTGGGAGCCGGAGTAGGAGGAGGCCGCATCAGAATACAGAACAATGGCGAACAGCTCGTCATATCGTCGGTGCAGCGGCAAGACAAGGGAGTCTACCAGTGCATGGCCAGAAATGAGAGAGATTCCGCACAAGCCAGTGCCGAACTGAGGTTGGGAGGTGGGTTCAGGAATCTGAGTGGTTTATTCTGTGGTGTTTGTATAAAATAGTTTCTAATTCCTTTAAACCTTTGGCCCCAAACTTTTTTACTCGTAGACCACCTTCTGTTTATGTAGACCCACTGATGTTCAGTGACTTGCCTTGGTTTCATTTTAAAAGAGACGGTGTGAATCAGAGAGGCTAGCAAGCGCTATCTTTAATGTTATTTTATCATACTGCCATTGTGTTATTCAGCTACCCCAAAAAAAGATCGACCAAATAACAGTGACATCCAAGATTGTGGCATGCCTAGGTTCATAATTAGAGCTGGCTCTAGGCTTATCATTGCGTAATATTTATCAATGAATAACTTTATATCTCACAAGAGCTCCTCGTGTTTTAATTTTAGATACAGCACCAGAACTCCAGTACACGTTCATAGAACAAGTGTTGAGGTCGGGACAGGTGGTGACTCTCAAGTGTTCTGCTGCTGGATCACCACCTCCACACTTCATATGGCTTCTGGATGGACAAGCGCTGAATACCATGGTCAAAGGACGTAGGTAATGGCTATTGCTTACCGAATTATAACAATAGAATAACAAAGTATGAACTAAGACAGATCTGGATAAAATATTGTTTTTATTTTCTCCAGATATAGCATAGAACAGTTTGCCACGAAGGCAAATGATGTGGTGAGCTATTT
This sequence comes from Agriopis leucophaearia, assembly GCA_949125355.1. Classification (NCBI taxonomy): domain Eukaryota; kingdom Metazoa; phylum Arthropoda; class Insecta; order Lepidoptera; family Geometridae; genus Agriopis; species Agriopis leucophaearia. The sequence continues at coordinate 19,783,720 of OX421262.1, read as the reverse complement.
GAACATCTCAGCAGTCAGATCTGAAGATGGTGGACTCTATACTTGTAAGGCAGCCAACTCGCTTGGTGAAGTGTCTCATACATCGAGACTAAATATTTATGGTAAGGATATAAATCTCCAACTTTACTCATGACTTTGTATTTTAATGAGGTTTTGTTTTAGTTGTTTCATTGTTTCTCAGGCCCACCGTACGTTAGATCAGTAGGTCCTGTAAGAGCAGTGGCTGGTCGGGAACTGATCATGTATTGCCCTTATTCTGGCTATCCCATTAGGTAAGTCTGCTAAAATCTAGCAGGATTTTATTTTCAACCATTATATTATGACCAATATATTTCTAAATGTAACTTCACAGTTCAGTAAAGTGGGAGCGAGACGGCAGTCCAGTAGAATGGGATGGGAATATCGATGGGGCCTTAAGAGTGTCCAGGGTGGAACCTTCTCAGGCTGGTGCTTACACCTGCGCAGTGATGGGCCCCCATGGAGAGATAGCTAGAAGAGAGCTGCAGCTTGTGGTTAGCAGTAAGTTGGACATATGGATTTTAAATGGTATAGACCACAAGGAAAAAACACCTTGTGGAGTGTATTTTTGTTGGAAACTGACATTACTAAAAAACAAAAAAATTGCATGCTGTACTGTACTGTAACCTTATCAAAATGTTGCAGATCCTCCAGAAATCGAGCCATTTTCATTTTCTGCTAATTTGCAAGAAGGTAAAAGGGCTCAAGTGAGTTGCAGCGTTACTTCAGGAGACATGCCTGTCCATTTCACGTGGCTGAAAGACAACTTGCCCATACCTTCTAGCCTGCAGGTTGGTACATTGTCTAAATTGTCTATATTCGATTGTCTAAGCAAACATGTGGCAAGAAAATAATCTGGATAATATTTTCACTTTGGTAACATTATTTAATTGTTAACTTGAGTAAGTTGAATGCATAATATGGTGAGCACTGTCAAACTTTTTGGATTTTGTGATCAATTTCAATTGACAACAGAACATTGTATTTCACAGTGCAGATTTCCACAGCCTTTCTAGAGTGTTTCCGCTTAAAATCTTGTATTGAAACCAACAATGCTTATATAGGTGGAAGAACGTGGTGCGGATTTTTTCAGCAACCTCGTATTCAAAGAGGTGACCGCTCAACACAGCGGCCTTTACACTTGTGTGGCCTCTAACACGGCGGCCAAAGTTAATTACACCGCCGAACTGGTGGTGAAAGGTAACGCGACGTCCACCAGTCTACTATCTATTGTACCAGCACAGAGCACTAAGCACCAGCATTCAACCAGCATACACGCTTGCACCGACCACTTTGTTATCGTTGACGTTCATCTTGTTACTCTGTTCTCTAACTAATCTGACAGCACTAAAAGTTTTTGCATCTCTGTTCATTTTAGAAGAGGATAGCAACAATCATAAGGCTGTTAAATCAAGTTTAGAAAACAGGACAACAGAATCAACGCCATAGTTGATGCTGATTCCTTTGCACCACCACCGGTTCACTTCTCCACCTTAGATATGAACGCTAACTTTGCGCAATTTCTATCAGTAGTATAATTCTTCTGAGCTTGTCTGGTTAAGCACATCACTTCACTTTCATAGTAAGCTTTTGCTTAAACAGACATGCTAAAAACGTTTTGTTCGGAAATATTTCAAATTGAAATATTTTCACAATAGCTGCAATTCATTTTGTAAAATATATTTATTTTCGGGCTAAACTCGTAACTATATTTGCACCAGGTTTGAACTGCACAGTTTATCTTTGTTGATATAAATGTAATTTTTGTTTTGCTCAGCGTTGGATTACAGATGGCTTAAGGAAAGGGTAATACATTTTATAAAACATTTTGATTTTATTCATCCGACACCGCAACCAACAGAGCCGACTGCAGCAGAGCTGGGAATATGATCTTTCTAGTTCTAATTTTAACATTAGAAAGGATTCAAATTGACGGTTCCAAGTGCCTTGAGTTTTAGCGTACTATAGTTGAAATGAAGTAAAGATTCGGAATTCATGCTCAAGCCAGCTTTTACAATACCAAATAATTATTCGATTTGTGTAATATTATCAGTATTTGTGTAAGGGTATATACAATATGCGGTTTGCAAACCAGCTACATAACCTGTAAGCAAGTCTTTGATATTCCGGTCAAATAGATCTAAGCTTCAATCGCGCGGTAGGTGATGTTCTGCCATTACTTAACAAAGATATTGAAAACCACATAATGGAGATATTGGGCCTTACTTAAAAACGTTACTCAAGTTGATCTATGTTTTAAAATGCTTTCTCAACTTCTCGCTGACGGCAATCGTCACACGCAAAAACAAGACGGAGCATATTTAAGCGTATGTCAACTTGAGTAACGTTTTTAAGTATGTACGAGTAGAGACATGAAAAAAATTAAAAGGATTCATATATCGTTTTACGAAAAGATTTTGCATAATCTAATAAAAATTACTGTGTTGGTTACTAAATACTTTGGTCACTACTTTTTACTAACATTAAGGGCTGACAGAATAAATGATGTAATAGGAGTAGATATCCAATTAAGTGCCATTTAACAAACCTTATTTTACTATATGCTGCTGAGACAAGGTAACAACGTAAAGTTAAGATTAAATTGTTATGTTTATTATACGTTTGATGCAGATAAATAAAAAAACACTTCAAAAGAAGAAAGTTTAAAGAAGAGAACAGTCATTATTATATTCAACAACAGCAGAATGTGTTTGCATGCTGCAGTATCTCCCAAGTGGGTGTTGGAACCGAAAGACGAGGCGGTGCTGGTCGGCGAGCCGCTGGCGCTGCACTGCCAGACTACAGGGTCACCAACGCCGCAGGTCACCTGGATGAAGCAGAGAGGTAAACGTTACATTATAGCCTGTCTTTTCCCACTGTCTGGCAAAATATTCCCAACCCCAACCCTCCTTTCTTTCATTTGTTTCTGTGCCATCGAGATACAATACCGTCGAATAAGTCGAAACAGTCAAAAATCGTCCGAGCGTCGTTGTACATACTGAAACGTTCACCAAGTGAAGCTTGGTAAAGTTCTACCTAGCAGTGGGTAGGTGTTTCAAAGAAAAGAGTTTAAGATAGTATAAGTTAAGATTTATTAGAGCAAGCGAATGAATTTACAGACAGAGGGTCGTGAGCTCGGAAGGTGATGGCGATAAAAAAGTGTTGGTCCCTTGTTTGGAGACTTAGCTTGAAGAGCTTGGGGCGCCGGTCGCCGCGTAGCTCGACGCGGCTCGTGGCACGTGGAATGTCAGCTGGGCAGTGTAGCGACGAGACAGCTCCGTCCGAGGTTTTCAGGCGTGGTCAGAGTGTAGTCAGCGCGTCACGTCGCTGTTGTTGGAGACGTGACCGGAGTACGGTCAACGTGGTAGCGAGTAAGGTCCGCACGTCACGACACTGTTGTCAGTATCGTGGCCGTAGTTTAGTAGAGGGTAGGAGCCTGAAAGTGCGTCGAAGAACTCCGCATGAGGATCAGTACGGAAGCCGCTCGGCCACGTCGTGTGAGTCCCGTAGAAAAGACGGCAGATCTGACTAGGCGCCCATTATCTCACATGACGTGGTACCGGCGTTAACACAGTTTTTGATCGGAAGGATCCAAGTTACAGAATGCTTTAAGAGCTTAGAACACAATTATATTAGAATATAAGTACAGCGCGCGTCCATATCCGCAGATTGAACGTATATGAACTGCACTTGCACTGCGTTTTACAACACAGGTGGCTTGTAAGATAATTCACATTTTAAAAGTATTTCCATTTTAACACTGAACGGAACTTACCCGATTGGAGTACGGGGCTACAAGATTATAATTATAAGTTTAAAGGTTATGTCTGAACGACTTTCACACGGGAGTACCGCTGCACAAATGAGACGAGATTTTTAGTTCGGGTTCTATATATAACCTATTCCTTCTAGAAAGAATATGATATTTACATACCCGAATCTTTTAAAAATCAATTTAATATTTCCGAGGGTTAGAACAATGATTTTTCGCTTAACGAAATGAAAGTGATTGACATTACGTCAATCACCTTCATCTGTCAATAATGTTTATGTCATAGTAGTGACCTTTTTTATTGGTTAAGTTTGGCTTCTAGCTATGTGCCATTTGCCATGTATTGGAGTCGGTAACGATCATGGAACGTTACATACCCCCTTTTTCAGTTAAGAATTTTTGCTCAAGAAAATTCGCTGACCTCTCTAGCATCCTAGTTATAAAATTGCACCTTCCCCGTCCAGGGCTGAGTCTAATATTTTAACATTAAGTAGGCTCGAGTGTAAAATTAATGTAATCAGGATGCTATGGTCTGAAGTTCCCAATAAGACTTGTGGCGTACTGTGTTAAGAGTCCGGTATCGCTGTATAAATGCTATAGTGGCACCTATACAGATGGCAAGAATACCGGTGGGTTCTTCCTTTTGCTGTTAAGAATGTTAGATACAATACTTAAAAGCAGCAAAATAAAAGAAAAGCTAACAAAATAAGGAACTATTTTGCTAGTTAGTACGTCAAAGAGAGTATAGTAGTGGTATACGAGTATAGGACCATAAGATTGTAGGTAGCGATTTGTAGTCTAGGTGAGCTTAGAGAAGTTATCTGGGTATCGATAGAGTTAAACTATCAGTAAACTATAAGTGTTTAGTTTGCTATAGCTGTGGTGACGACTGACTTGAGATACCTAGTATGCTAAAGGTTATATTAATTAATATTCGTGTTTTGGGCTTTTTTATGGAGTTCACGAGTACCGCTCCTAGCATTTTAGAGGCTTATTTTTAAAGAGTTTGCAATAACCGCTCTTAGTGTGAAGGCTTTCAGTTTTAGAGTACACTAACCGCCCTATTTCTGATATTTAATAGACATACATAAATAGATATTATATGATATATGTAAATAAAAATATTTCTAAGTATTTTTTTCAAGTCAGGTATTTTTAAATTTTTAGAGTTGCATTATCAAGTTTTAGTTGCAAGATTAATTAGATTTTCTTCAGAGGGAAGCTATAGTGGTAAATTATTTTTTTAGTTTGTAGTTAGGATGTAGGTTTTTGCAAGTTTCATTATCTGTTTCCGTAGTTCCTGCACAGAGTCATCCGAGGAACCACCACGGAGGGCAACCTCATGTGCAAGTTCAGCTTTTTGAAGAGACAAAAAGGTATAAATGGGGTACGCCATTTTATATACCTACGTCAAAGAGAGTTTAGAATCTTAGTTTTAAGAGAGATATCGGGCAAGTTTCCGTGAGAGCAAGTTTTACAATAATACAAGTTAGATGTTCCGAGTGTAGGTTGGGTGGTAAGTTTGGTAATTTGAGTTTAAATAACAAGATTTTAAGATAGGTCGAGTATAAAAGTACTAAATGATTTTAATTATTCTATAATAAAAAAAAAAACAAGTAAAAAAAATATTATAGTGCGTTGAAGACGCGGACAGAAGGGCGTTACTTCTGTAGGTGTAACCTTGTCTTCCTTAGTCGCCTCTTACGACATGCATGGAAGCTACAGCTGGGTATTCTAACAAATAAGCTCCCGCACCAGCACAGGGCTATATTTACCCCTCAGCCTACAGACAGACACAAGGTTACAAAGAAGGAGCCGTGAATATACCACGCCAGAGAGATCAACACCTTTTTAATCAACCTTCCTGCTTAATACCTGGGCGCCACTGAAACGTTCACCAAGTGAAGCTTGGTAAAGTTCTACCTAGCAGTGGGTAGGTGTTTCAAAGAAAAGAGTTTAAGATAGTATAAGTTAAGATTTATTAGAGCAAGCGAATGAATTTACAGACAGAGGGTCGTGAGCTCGGAAGGTGATGGCGATAAAAAAGTGTTGGTCCCTTGTTTGGAGACTTAGCTTGAAGAGCTTGGGGCGCCGGTCGCCGCGTAGCTCGACGCGGCTCGTGGCACGTGGAATGTCAGCTGGGCAGTGTAGCGACGAGACAGCTCCGTCCGAGGTTTTCAGGCGTGGTCAGAGTGTAGTCAGCGCGTCACGTCGCTGTTGTTGGAGACGTGACCGGAGTACGGTCAACGTGGTAGCGAGTAAGGTCCGCACGTCACGACACTGTTGTCAGTATCGTGGCCGTAGTTTAGTAGAGGGTAGGAGCCTGAAAGTGCGTCGAAGAACTCCGCATGAGGATCAGTACGGAAGCCGCTCGGCCACGTCGTGTGAGTCCCGTAGAAAAGACGGCAGATCTGACTAGGCGCCCATTATCTCACATGACGTGGTACCGGCGTTAACACAGTTTTTGATCGGAAGGATCCAAGTTACAGAATGCTTTAAGAGCTTAGAACACAATTATATTAGAATATAAGTACAGCGCGCGTCCATATCCGCAGATTGAACGTATATGAACTGCACTTGCACTGCGTTTTACAACACAGGTGGCTTGTAAGATAATTCACATTTTAAAAGTATTTCCATTTTAACACTGAACGGAACTTACCCGATTGGAGTACGGGGCTACAAGATTATAATTATAAGTTTAAAGGTTATGTCTGAACGACTTTCACACGGGAGTACCGCTGCACAAATGAGACGAGATTTTTAGTTCGGGTTCTATATATAACCTATTCCTTCTAGAAAGAATATGATATTTACATACCCGAATCTTTTAAAAATCAATTTAATATTTCCGAGGGTTAGAACAATGATTTTTCGCTTAACGAAATGAAAGTGATTGACATTACGTCAATCACCTTCATCTGTCAATAATGTTTATGTCATAGTAGTGACCTTTTTTATTGGTTAAGTTTGGCTTCTAGCTATGTGCCATTTGCCATGTATTGGAGTCGGTAACGATCATGGAACGTTACAATACCTAGACATCAATTATATAATTCACAATGCTACATTTACTTCCATTTAGACGTTATGTCGCTTGCATAGTGTTCAACGTCGCTTGTCCACTAAGGCATCGTAGCACTGGCATCGCGCGGCATTGTAGTCGGATCGCGATTGCCTTGCAACTAACCAAAAAGTCGGCGCAATGCGTACCATGCGCCGAGTTTTGGTTTGGACATATTTTTTTGTGACTATAATATTGATTGTATCTCGATGTTCTGTGCAGAACAATTTCACTTTTTGCGATGTTCAAGTATTAAGGTAGGTACTAGCATGGATTAACGTACCTATCATTATAATGACTCTGTGTTTGGAAACAAAGTGCAGAGCGGATGGATTTTTTCCATAATAAAATTGATTTGTCCTTTAGGTACTCACTCACATTTAACCAACATTTAATAACATTTTACCTGTGGTATATCGTTTAGAATTTTGGCAAATTTAATTATTCCCATTTTCTATGTCTTTTATCTGCACTGATAGTTTATAAAATATTTTGATGGCCATTGGATTTGGGCTAAAGATATTGTTAATTAACAATATAATAAGTTAATTAAATGTTAGTTACAATATTATTAACAATCAATTTATGTTTATAGTTAAATCTTATTGGATAGTTTCAGTTATCAGCTCTTTAGCAATGTTTTAAACTATCACGGTTGTTCACTAAAGTTAAATGATTATTTACGGGATATTTACAGTGGTAAGGTTGTGGAAGGAGCTCCCGATATTTCGGCGCAGTTACATGCACCATGTTCACGGGAAGACTATAATATCGGGAGCTCCTTCCACAACCTTACCACGGTAAATATCCCGTAAATAATCATTTAACTTTAGCAATGTGTGCAAAACATTAAGGTGACATACCTGCTTTTTACAACAATGCAGACTATGCTCTAATGTTTTCCTTGAATGTGTAGGAGCAGCAGCATCAACAGATTACGTGCCGCTGGTGAACCTCGGAGGGCGGTTCCAGTTCCTCACGAACGGGTCGCTCTGGATAGAGTCCGCGCTGCCCTACGACGAGGGACACTACATGTGCAAGTCTGAGAATGGGGTGGGAGCTGCTCTTACTAAGACCATATTCGTTGCTGTTAACGGTAAGATAAGTGATTTTACGAGCTATTCGAGCTTTGACAGCCCCGTTAGCTCAGTTGGTAGTGTACCTGCCTTCTGCGCTTGGGGGCGTGGGTTCGTTTCCCACCTAGGATAAACATTTGTGTGATGAACATTTGTGTTTGTTCTATGTCTGGGTGTTAATATCTATTTCAGTATGTATTTAAAAATATATACGTATGTATATCAGTCCCTGGCTGCCATATTACAAGCTTTGCTTAGTTTGGGGTCAGATGAACATGTGTGCAATAATGTCCCACATATTTATTTATTATTTAGCTAATTGAATTAAAAGTGGACTTTATGAGTTTAAATTGGGAAGTATTCATTTGAGACGCGTCAAAACTACCGTAAAAGAAACTCTGATACCGTCAGATAGTGTCAAAACTTTACAGGAGCACATCGTGACCTTTGAGTTCAGTAGATTGTTTACGGTTAGATATTTAAGAAGTGAAATTATTTATTATTAACTTCGACCAAAATAAAATGAATGGACGGGCCCAGTAGAAGCGCATTTTTGAAGATTACAAAATGAGCGCCAGCTCTCATTTCGTTTCAGTCGGTCTCTAGCCGTAGGAAGTGAAACACGAGTCTATTGATACGCGATAACGAAACATCTGACAAAATTATGAATTCGTATGCTTTACCGAAGTGTAAATACACAAATAAAACCGATATCTATTTTTTGTAACAAATATACTGTACATTTTTATAATTAGGTGTTGAAGTATATGTCCGACGATTTTGACTCGTTTTTACTGATCAAGTTCAATGGTTAGGGCCCGTCCATTCATTTTATTTTGGTCGAAGATTATTAATATACTTTCTCTTTGGTTTGGATGATTCACTTTTCGAATACCGAGATATTGCGCTTTCCCTTAAAAAAAACTAGGCTCAATTGCTATGAGAATTGTCGAAATTTAATTAGAAGACCATGCAACCTTAAACCTTTATTTTGCAGAGCCGGCCCGTTTCGAGACGACGTCGCACAACATGACTGCGCGGCGCGATGCGCCTGCGACGCTTGCGTGCGACGTGCGCGGCGACGCGCCCATCCGCGTCACCTGGGCGCACAATATGAACCATTTAGATCTTAATACTTATAGGTAAGTCATCAGACTCGCAGGTCATGCGTCAGGGATCAACGGCACAATGGAGTGCAGGCCTGTGCCCCATCAGTGGTTGATACAGGTTGACGATGGTGACTTATGTGCAAGTAGCATACTCCCACCAAGAACACGTGTCTGACCTAAGTGTCGATCACTTGATATCATCTTAATGACCGCATGTACTGGTGCATGTACTGATGCATAAACCGAAAACCTCAGATCAGACAAACAAGGGCAAAACATTAAGTACAACTTGGGTCTCTTCAAGACAAGAGTGAATAGGCATCTCAGGGGCAAGCGTGCCCCATCTTAGACCGCATCGTCGCTTACCATCAGGAGTATTGTGATCAAAAGCTAGCCTATTTCATCATAAAAAAGGGAAATATGGTAAGGGAGATATGGTGGCGTGGCAGGTGCGAACATTTTTTTTGGTTGTTCATTGGTGTAGGTAAAGTTTCTTAGTGTGTTTGATAAATGAGTACGTACTCCATACTTACAGTTTTTGCGTTAAGCGGTATAGTATTTTTTTCTAAACTATTGTATTTTTTTTTTCTTTCAAAGATATATAGAGACATTCTGAACATAAACAATTATTACACACTCTAAAACACATCTCCCTTGTTTATCTGATATGCTTGGAAAATGGACCCTGGTTTGAGTCGAAACTTAAGCTAGGCAAAAGAAGAGACTGAGTAAAAAATCCAAGCTCTCGAATCTGGCAAGAGACAGCTCAAGAAAGGAACTGGTGTTTACTGGTGTCACAGACAACAATTTCTTTCGGTTCCTGCACCGTTGAAGTAATAAGACAAGTTCACACCCAAAGCTACAAGACTCGAGATAATATCGCATACCATGATTTGTCAAGCAAAAAGCAAAAGCAAAATAATTCTTCCACAATCTTGATACGTTTTTGTTTTTACTAAACCTTTTTATATTTGTAATGTTTCCAGGTTAAGCATTTCTGAAGCAAAGACTGATAGTGGTTTAAGATCCCAACTGTACATCAGCCGAGCCGATCGCCAGGACTCCGGCGTGTACAAGTGCCAAGCCGTCAACGCTTTTGGTCACAGCGACCATTATATTTATCTCTCCGTCCAAGGTATAAAATATTGTATAATTACAGCCCCGTTAGCTTAGTTGGTAGTGAACCTGCTTTCGGCGTTTGGAAGCGTGGGTTCGATTCCCACCTAGGACAAACATTTCTATGATGAAAATTTGTGTTTGTTCTATGTCTGGGTGTTAATATCTATTGAAGTATGTATTTAAAAATATATGTGTACGTGTATCAGTCTCTGGCAGCCATATTACAAGTATTGCTTAGTGTGGGGTCAGATGCAGAAGACCGTGTGTGCAATAATGTACCAGTTTTTTTTTTTTTAGCAGATGTTGCATCATCTAAGTGTTCTAGAAAAAATAAAGGTTTTCTATAAATCATCATTTGTGATTCCAGAAAAGCCTGACAGCCCCCACTCGCTTACTGTGACTGAGATTGTGAGCCGCGCCGTGCGTCTGTCCTGGAGCCAGGGGTTCGATGGGAACAGTCCACTGGTGGGCTACACGCTGCAGCACTGTGCGCTGTCCACGCAGGGTGCGCTGCGGAACCAGTGGGACGCGGCTGCCAGCGTTAACGTGTCACTGCATGGCCCTGCGCATTCACACGTCACGTAAGAAACTTATGATATAGTGCCACAAGTGGCGGCCTTATCGCTAAAAGCGATGTCTTCCAACCATTGGATGGATATAACTTACGTATCAGTTAGAAGGGGATGTTATAAACACTTTTAAATTATACCATTAAATAAATACCAACATAATTATGATAAACCCGTACGAAGCGCTTTGATTCCACTTTTGTTGTGCAAACTGCTAGTTTGTGGAATGCGCTGCCTGAATGGGTGTTCCCGATAGTTACAATCTGGATGTCTTCAAGTCAAAAGTGAATCAGTTACTTCTAGGCAAGCGTGATCCATCGTAGGCCGCATCATCGCTTAACATCAGGCGAGTTGGCGGCCAAGCTCAAGCCTATCTTACAATAAAAAAAAAGTACCTACAGATAACAAATAAATAAATAATATATAAATATAATACGCGATAATTACATACATAGGTACACTAAATCTACAGAATACTCCGTGGCTCGCACAATGCCAATATACTACGATATCATATATATATACTTCTATAATATTAATTAATAAATACCTACTATCATATTACTATGCAATAGGTATGTGACATGATAGATCTACTATAATGTTACAGGCTCACAAAGAAAGGTGACATCCACTACGAGGCTCTGCTGTCCAGTCTGAAGCCGCACACTGCGTACATGATCCGCATTGCAGCTATCAACCAAATTGACAGAAGTGCCTTCACCGAGCCTGTGGTTGTCAAAACCCAGGAAGAAGGTACCATTTCTTCTACAATGCATGTCAACTAATCATAGAATATTTTAGTTTATGTCATACTAGCTGCGCCCCGCGGTTTCATCCGCGCGGTGATGAAAATCGATGATGATGACGAAAAGTAGCCTATGTGTTAATCCAGGACATAAGCAATGTATATTCCAAATTTCATCAAATCTATCCAGCCGTTTCTGCGTGATTGAGTAACAAACATCCATCCATCCAAACTTTCACATAAGTATATGATATTAGTGTGATAGTAACAAAACAACACAATTAAATTAAATTTGAATTAAAGTTATACCAGTTACCACTATCATAATCAGCGTAACTTAGTCCACAGCTGGACATAGGCCTCTCCCAGGGCACGCCAAATCAGCTTGAACTTCAGCTGTTAGCTTCCCGTTACTGCAGCCATCGCCATCATAAGGACCTTTTAAAGTTTCCAGTTCACTAAATTCACCCCTGGTGTGCCCACAGTTTTCTAAATCTTTCAATTAATTTACTGTCTAGTACTTTCTCAGTGAGAACAGAATAGGAAAGGATAAATTATATTCTCCTGACATGAGCTGTTATTCCAGGACATGTGATATTCGTTTTCTCACAGTTCCTCTCACTCTAATGTACATAAGTGCGAGTGGACTAGATTCAGTATCTCATGTTCAAGAATATCCAAATCGGGCTCTTCAACGCGTAAGAAGATTCTTGAAATCTTGACAAAAGCCTAATCGGTAAACTTTTGTCATCGTTACTCCAGGTCCATCAGAAGCGCCGTCGAACGTACACGTGACGGCAGGCGGGCCGGGCGAGCTGCACGTCTCCTGGCGGCCTCCGCCGCGTGACGCCTGGCACGGCGAACTGCTGGGCTACTCTGTCACGTGCACCGAGCTCGGCCTGTCCGAGCCGCTGCCTAGGAACGCATCCAGGTAACACTGTTGCCACAGAGGTGGAGTCGAGCGGAGCATACCAGTGCGATGCGAGCAGAATGAGCAGGGTGAGCAGCTCTACTACACAAATCCGCTTGTCTCCTCCACCCATTCACTTATCTCTGCTTCAGAAGAAACACTAACCTTTCTCACAGCTCTGCTCCACTCTACCTACTGCGAGGATACGCAGCCTAAGACCCGGTATCACTCAATATCTCACATCGTTCCTGTACATTATTTTTTTTTTCTGGCGTTTGACCGCCAACTCGACGGATGTTAAGCGTTGATGCGGTCTACGATGGAGCACGCTTGCCTAGAAATAACTGATTCACTCGTGATTTGAAGACACCCAGATTGTAACTACCAGGGAATACTCATTCAGGTAGCGTATTCCACAAACTAGCAGTTCGCACAATAAGAGTGGAATCAAAGCGCTTCGTACGGGTTTTCTGAATATCAACCATAAAGCTGTGTCGATTTTTTGTACCACGCACACATTCAAAAACTAGACGAGTCAGAAGTGCTCAGCATCTTTACACTGACAGTGAACATTTTCAGGACATTGACAGTGAATGGGTGGTCAGCGACAGAGCTGAGCCTGTCAGCGCTGCGCAAGTTTACTCGGTACGAGGTGCGAGTCCGCGCGTTCAACGGCGTCGCAGCGGGTCCGCCCTCCGCGCCTGTCTCCGCTACTACTCTGGAGGGAGGTTGGTAACACAGTACTTACTCATGCCAGTTATGCTACGGCTCCAGCTGAACAGCACACAGATGTGCTTGAGCAGTTTAAGTGCTATAATGTAACGCGGAATTAACGATGTCACTCATTAACCTAAAACTCAGATGGTGGTTTTTCCAGGCACAATAGTTGATTGTTGCATCGAGCGCAAAATGAGTTACTAATGCACGAGTATTATGTGGGTGCCTAAGCGCATGCGAGGGCACTAAAGTAACTTGTCGGGCTTCGGAACCCTAAAATGCAGAAAGCTATGATGGTCCGTGGAACCGTGGCCCTAATGGAAACCAAGACAGACTCAGCTGCAGTGTTCAGTCAGCTCGTGACCACGGCCATTGTTACATTACCGAAACGTGGAGCGAGAAGTGTTTTCTTAAACAATTTTAATGTGCAATAAGACCCTATAGGATAACTTATATTTTTTTTGGCTAAATTCAACTTAGGCTTTTGTATCTACTCCTTACAATATTGGATAATATTGTAAGCAGATCCTAGTAAGTAAGTATAAAAACTCTGTGTCTTTCAGTGCCTGAGTCCCACCCCACCAAAGTAACATGCTCTCCACTCACCTCGTCCAGTATGAAGGTCTCGTGGAACCCGCCGCCCATCGGACAACATGGAGGACTCATACAGGGATACAAGGTCATCTATTTACCCATCAGCTCTGATCACGGTGAGTAGGTACTTCAACTTCAACTATATAAAAGACATCATCATCATCAGTTGTTGTGCGCTGGGCTTGAGATTTGTTTAGTAATTTCGAAAACCTAAGGAATCCTTAAAACTATATGACTGGGAAAATTATGCTCCAAGGTCCACCTGATTAACATAAAGTTAATTCTCTTCTGTCTCTCCTGATTCTTGAGACGAGTATTGACCATTTAATGAAATAGATGATACAATAATTATCAATATAAAAACCGACTTCATGAAAATCTCAGAACTGAACCAAAAATAAACCATCTGAAAAGCACCAGCTTTCTAATAAAAAAATAATCATCAATATCGGTTCACCCAATCGAAAGTTCTGAGATAACAATAAAAAAAACAGTCGAATTGAGAACTTCCTCCTTTTTGGAAATCGGTTACAAATAAGCACCCCTTGTAATGTGTATTGAGATGCAGCGTGTGTTCCAGCGGACGTGGGCGAGGTGAAGCGGGTGACCAACACGGACACGGTACTGCACGCACTGCACAAGTACACAAACTACTCGGTGCAGGTGCTGGCGTTCACCAACGCAGGCGACGGCAAGCGCAGCCCAGCGGTCTACTGCATGACGGAAGAAGACGGTAACATCTACTACATAAACATTCTATGTTGGACATTATTATGACACATCTAGTAGTGAGTTTATTACTAGAAGATGACAACATGGTCAAGTTCAATGCCGCTAACACCCAGGGCTTTCTGTTCCGCCAAAAGGCTCTGGGCTCTCCGCCAAAAGGCCGCCTTTCCAACTGGTTCTTATTTTCCGGGATGAATCCATTCCAATAATTGACCGGCTTGAACTCTCAGTCGTATCTCTGAATTCAACCATCACAAAACGGATTACACTCACCGTTACGAGCTCCCGACAGGTTTCGGAGCCTACTTTTTATCCCGAGAAATTTGTCAGTTCCTGTGGGTAAGCAGGTGAACCCGGGTGACGCAGCTTAGTCTAAACATGAAAGCTAGGTTTTAAAAGCAGTTTTTGGTTTGGTTATAAAAAAGTGATGCCTATTCATTCATTTTAGTGATTGAAATAACTATTACATTTTAGTGCCATCTGCCCCAGAAAAGATCAAAGCCCTTGCATACTCCAGTGACTCGGTGCTGGTGAGCTGGCTTCCACCTGTCCACCCCAACGGCATCATCTCTCATTACACGGTCTACTACAGGGAGGCTGGCAGGTGAGAATTGTACAAATGTATTAATTACATAGTTTTTTATTTATTTCAAACTTTAGTTGATGTTCTGGTTTCATTTGTAAAAAAATGTGAGTATTTCATACTTTATTGAAGTATCACGAGTGTGTGACATGACACTTCACTGATACCATGTCTTTACAATCAGTAGATATATCTGACTCTGTCTATTCTATTAGTTTACACAACATCCATTCATGGTATGTAATGTTCCAGGCTGGGCAAGCACTTGAGCTTCACAGTGTCTCCGGAGCAGATGAAGGAGGTGGAGCTGATGTTCCAAGTGCGCAACCTGCTGGAGAACCAACTCTACGAGTTCTGGGTATCAGCCACCACCGGCTGCGGGGAGGGAGAGTCCACTCTCGTCGCGGGGCAGGGGCCCAATTCCAGGAGTAAGATGTTGCCCCTTTGCATACTCTTTTCTTGTAGAATTTTTCGTAGAGCAGCTTGGCGCTTGCTAGATAGGATAAAGGAATGTTCTCCGAACTAATCAATCCATCATGTGGATTTTATTACTCTAAATGTCACTAAATAAATTCACGCAGCGGTTTCGGCCACCCTTCCCCCTGTCACGCCTTCACCCCGCGCCAGCCCCCACTGCGCCCGTTGTCATACTTATCTCCGGTTTATTATGTACCCGAGTTGTAGTTTCTGTATTTCATCAAGTCTTAGTAGTCGTACTGGCGGTATCATTCACGTGTCGAGGAATTATGATGCCTCGCTTGAACTGTGTACCTTCTGTGTATGTGAGCAGTCCCGGCGCGCATCGCGTCATTCGGGCGCGTGGTCCGCGTGGGGCTGGGGCGCAGCGCGCGGCTGCCGTGCGCGTGCGTGGGTGCGCCGCCACCGCGTTCCCGCTGGACTCACGCGCACGTGCCCGTCACGCACCACCAGTACTACCAGGTCACGCACCGGGGGGACCTGCACATCAGAGGTACCTTCTGCCGGAAATTACATCCGACATTCACATTTTAATGATATCTTATTCTGCTGAATTGTTAGAATAAACAGAGCGGTCAGACGGTACGGGAATCTAAAGGACAAAGAATACGTGGAGACCGATGAACTCTCCTGTTCTCCTCCAGTTGAATTGGAATAGACTTCCCAGGATAAATGAAGCCAGATTATAAAAATTTTAGCAATTTTGACCATTCAAACGAAATAAGTCACGGCGCAATAAAAAAAACTGTTGTATATTAAATTACACAACCATGTAAGAACTAATCAGTCATCAATAATATCTCCGTTGACAGAAGTGAACGAACAATCGTCGGGCAACTTCACGTGCACGGCGAGTAACACGATCGGTGAGGAGTCGGTGGTGTACGTGGTGGTGGCGGTGCTCCCGCCTGCCGCAGCCGCGCTCTCGCTGCAGTACACCACCGCCTCCAGCATCAAGCTGCACTGGCAGCTGCCGCCCGCCGACAACGAACCAATCCTAGGCAAGCTATAACTTGGACGTGTTCAAGTGTTACAACAATTTGCAACGCGAAAATACAAGCGCAGAACAAGTATACTATTATGTCCAGGGTCGGACTGGGCCGGAAGGGCTCCGGTGGCTCACAAGCCCGGGGCCCGAGACTGGCTAGGCTGCGCGGGCCTCCTATCCTACCCACCGCCTAACTTAAGGACCGTGTGGGCCCTGCGCAAGCTGGGGCCTGGCTGGCAAACGCCACTTCGACTATATGGCCAGTCCGACCCTGATTAAGTCACTACAGTATAGCAGTAGTTTTTTTATTTATTCCAACCACAATTCTCCTAACATGTGCGACGAGTTTGGATTGAAATTGCATTATCTACCTACTTCCTTCCAGCACTTCTTACTACCAGAGCTAGCACGAAAAAGCAACATCGTTAAAGGTTGATATTTCAAACACCCGAATTAAGTGCTTTGATTTCACTTTAACTGTACGGAACTGCGACTGTTTAATGCTCTGCCTAAATACAGCAGAAAATAAAATAAAAATCCTGAATTCATGAGAAGCAATCACAGTAAATCATGGTCACCAGGTTATCTCCTCCACTACAAGCAGTCATCAGAGACTGAGTGGCACACGGTGGAACTGTCTCCGGAGCAGACCTCCTACACCATGGACATGCTGAAGTGCGGCACCACCTACAACGCGAAGATACAGGCGCGGAACAAGATCTCCATTGGACCTCCCAGCGAGGTGTTGACGGCTACCACTAGAGGAGGACGTAAGTAACATGCCATGATAAAGATGGGTCTTCTGCGACCTTATTTTCGTTATAATTTGACCCTTACACGTTTTTCTGCAATACTGCTTATACTCAGCAATGAGCTTTAATTTTATTTAATAAGTTGTCTCTCATTGTAAATGCCAGGTCCAAAACCCCCAAAACCTGAAGACCATGTGTACATGAATTCAACGGCTATCAAGATCAACTTCTACGCGTGGCGAGATGGTGGCTGTCCCATACTGGGCTTCAGGGTCTCCTACAGAAGAGTCGGCACGGAGCATTGGATCAAGGTAAAACTAACACTTTAATAAAGTACCTATACTTACATTAATTACGAGCTCTCTTTGTGAAAAACAATAGAGGCTTTGGATGTACTTTGGTTATTTGAAGTTACTTCAAGTAAGCAGAACTGTCCGACTGTTGACCTGTTGGACTGTTGGACCCGGGTATGTCCTAAAACTGCGACCAGAACCACCGAAGAATGGGCAGCAGCGTCCTAATAGTACACGGTGAACGTACTGCGATCCCCAAGCCGCCTGCCAAGCGTGGGGATTATGGCAACACCCCTCTCTATGAGGGAGGCCTTGTCCAACAGTGGACGTTAATTGGCTGATGAAGTGAAGCAGAACTGTAACAGATTGTTGTTTGAGCATCGTTTAACACGGTTACACGGAATGGTGAAACGAAATCGAAAGGAGGTCATCACAACACTACGATCAACTATTACCATATTATTTGGATCTGCGGGAGAAATATTAGTATCAAATAGCAATCGTCCTCCCATAAATCCATAGTAAGTCAGTTTATCTACAAATTCGTTATTTTTTTGTATTTCAATGTTTCTTTAATTGACGAGAACTATTTCCCTATAAAATTCCATGAAGATGGGATTAATGGTACGCAACTTATCGTCGAACAAAATATCAAACTCAAACTCACAAACACATAAATTGGAATGTTCCCATTGACTCTACACCTACGTATATACTATTGCGCTCTCTCTCTGAGGTATCTTCGAGAGACAGTGACAGATTAAAATAAACTGTACCTGTAGCAAGTTCAGGTAGATTGTTGGTTGTGGTTCAGGTGGGCGATGGGTTGAGCTCGGCCAGTCACGTGGTGGGCTCGCTGGCGCCGGCCACGTGGTACGAGGTGGCGGTGGAGGCGTACAGCGACGCAGGGCCCGAGCGCGTCACACTCTCCGCCGACACTCACACTCTCACCGGAGGTACACTTTTGGCTATTTTATAGAAGTTAAAACTTCTTTAGCTGCGATGAGCGATTTTCAGAAGGGGTAAAACCTATGGATTCGCTTCACCGACTTGCTAATGTGACTTGTTGCGCTGTGTTGTGACTTAAAACTGAGTGCAGTTTTAAGTTAATTTCACTTCTATCGGCACTCCCCATGCCAATTTTTATTTATTTATTGGCTTGTTTTTGACCGCCACCTCGCCTGATGTTTAGAAATGATGCGGTCTACCATGAAACACGCTTGAACGCACTCGCGACTTGAAGACATCCATATTGTATCCATTGGAGAACACCCCTTCAGAAACCGCATTTCAGCTCTAGCGGTTCGCACAATAAAAGTGGAATCAATAAGCTTCATACTGATTTTCGGATTATCAACCATGAAACGGTGTTGCCTTTTCATGCCTGTCCTGGCAGTGCGATAGAAAAATGGCCAGCAGGGAATTACATTATGCAGATCCGATGTACACTCTCCATATTCAAGGCTAACAAGCTTAGTTTGAACTAGGGATTCGTTGCTTATGAGCTTTATGGGCTCAAATATGAGAACAGTACTTCATGCACGATCAAACTTGAGCTTGGTAAAATGAAAGCAACCGGCGTGAAGTTACGCCACACCATCGATATCTCCATAGTCAAGAGTTTCTTCTAGGTAAGCGTGCTCCGTCGTAGACGGCAACATCGCTATTATACAATAAAAAATACCTTTTTTTTGAAGAATTTCAGCAGATGAAAGCGTTCTTGATATAGAAATTGAAACGAGTTTACTCTTACTCGTGTCAGCCCTATTAATCCTCCCCTGTAACGCAGGTCGCATCCCGCCAATGAAGCCGTCGTCTCCCCTGTCGGGTGGGTCGCGGCCCGCTTCACTGCGCACGGTGCTGGTGTCCTGCGTGGCCAGTGCCGTGGTCATCGTCGTCACGCTGGCAGCTATCCTCTGTCTTCTGCACGGGAAAAAGAAGTAAGTCCAACTTCGGTACAAAACTGTCCGCCCACCATCTAGCATCCAGAAAAATTTAACTAGAGAACTAGGTCGTAGACGCTCATAGGTAGGTAACTGTCATTTCTGCTACCTGAACTAGGACTATTAGTCTTGCTAGTTGATTGAATCAGGCGTTACTTTGCGGAAATCCATATTCAAAACTGTTTTTCCGACGAATCCCTAGCGTAACTCCGCTTCCACGTCGCTTCAACTACAATAAAGAATTCGGGATAAATTTTACTTTATAGATATTAGTTAATGATGCTAAATTAGCCCTACCTTACATTTATAGCATTTTTTAAAAGAATTCATTTGAAGGCTAAAAGGCTAAAGGCCTAGTGAGGGAATATAGGTAGGTATATATGAAAGTTTATCACATTTTGCGTAAGGGCTGAACTATCGTAAGAGAGGCAAATAGAGGTTGATGTCTAGTATTGTTTAGATAAGTACATAAATAATGCAAGTGTTCGAATTCACGGGCAACAGTTAGTGGTTTCTAGATGATATTGAATGTTTTTCAAGTAGACGTTATGTTGCAGGTTCTTCTGCCTGTCCAGCGACCACTACATGCGGGACGACAGGAAGCTCAGCGAGAGCAACGAAGCGGAGCGGGAGAAGTTAAGAGAGGGACAAAAGCTCTACTCCTCCTCTTCTATTAATAATGAAAAGTCTAATGACGACTCCTCAGGTCAGTCAGTGATCTATTTCAAATAGATACATTACATAAGCGGGCAGGACGGCCGGCATGCTTAGGGTGTCATCGAGATATTATTTTAACTAGTTTGGACAGTAGTTTTGGTTGGTTCACAACAGATTCTAAAATAGCTAACAGACTTATCAACTTGGCAGACGAACCACCGCGCACCGTCTGACCCACTGAAGTGAGATATGTGTCGATTAGTGATCAACGGGAGAATAACAGAAAATGTTATCTGTCAAGTTGACGTGTCTGTTACGGCTATAAGAATGAGAGAATAACAAGCAAGAAAATCAAAGTTATCAGATTTTGGGTGGAGAATAATATGAGGATGGACTTAATAATTATCAATATAAAAACCGACTTCATACAAATTTCAGAACTGGACCAAATTGAAACGGGAAACACCAGCTTTCAAATAAAAAAAGAATCACCAAAATCGGTTGACCCAGTCGAAAGTTCTGAGGTAACAAACTAAAAAAAACAGGCGATTTTTTTTCAAGCCCCGATGCAAACAGAGGGGTGTTATAAGTTTACCGTGTGTATCTGTATGTCTGTCTGTGACAATCATACAGACGAAAGACTCGCTCCCAAGCTCCCAAACGACTGAACCGATTTTGATTTAGAGAGATAGATAGATAGAAAACTCTTTATTGTTCACACCAAAAATTATAACTTTATTTAACTTGATTTAGTTATTTTTTTTGTTTGAAAGGCGTCATGGTTTCAGCAGCAGCTATGGTTTAAGAAAATAATAATATTTTCAGCCGTGTGAAGATAATCAGTAGGTAAATTTACAGGGGGTTTAAAAAATTCAGTGTGTTAAAATAATTAAGTGACCGACACCGCAAAACGCTCACTGCAGCGTTGTACCAAAATTCCAAGCAAGAGACAATAGTTGAGTGGTCCAGCAACTGAGCATTGAGTGATAGATGGAGTGTGGTGTGATACCCAGCGGAGCTGTACGAGATAAGTCCGTACGCGACGTTCGGCGTGTCGGCGGCGCACTCGCTGCAGTTCCGCACGCTGGCGCGGCGTGAGGACGAGGCTGCGCCGCCGCACCGCCGCCGGCACCGCGCCTGCGACCACTACCGATACGGTGAGAACCGACAACACACAACACATCCAGGGTCCGACTAGCCATATAGTCGAGACGGCGTTTGCCAGCCGAGCCCCGGCCTGCGCGGGCCTCTCACATGCCAGGTTTACGGGGCTTGCCGCAATTCAGGCGGTAGGTAGGATAGGGGGTCTTGGGCCCCGGGCTTGTGTGCCACCCGGGCCCTTCCAGCCCAGTCTGACCCTGGACACATCTTCTTATATTACGGGAGATCTACACAATCACTTACATTATACGGAGATAGTGGAAGAGGACGATGAGGGAAACACCACATGCCTCGATTATTTTTAACAGGAATAAATTTGCGTTTCACTACTAACTTGCCTGATGGTAGGTAGGCAAAGATGATACAAAAGTTAGTTTTTTTTCCGGACAGTACCTAGGTATTTAAATCCAACGTACGTACCTATAGGAACCTAGGTGATCTACTTTTAAAAATCCATAGGCTTGGTACCATCTGATCCTATTGCTTGGACACAGACCTTCTCTCAGAGACAAAAGATGGGTCATAATCCCACCATGTTGGCCCAGTGCATGTTGGTGAATGTCAAAATAATATGTCTGAACTTTTGAGGTTCTTGGACATACCGGTTTCCTCACGATGTTTTCCTTCACCGTTGTTGAGCGATGCCGTCGGAACTGCACGTAATTTATTTAGGTAAGTACTCAATAATAAGTCATCGGTGCAAGCCCTAGGATCGAACCGGTGCCGTCAGATTGTAAAGCGCACATGGTACCTCGGCCTTCGCTCACGCGATGGTAACTGCTAACCATTAGATGGGACATGTGCTCATTTGTCACCTATGGCAAAACAGCACCACTTCATGGTTCCTAAAACGGGACATGCTGGTACCGTAGTTACATAATATAAGTAATAAAGAACAGTAGTGTAAGCCCCACTATATAAGTGGACCGAGCGCTTTCCAACAGACGAGTCGAGCCTGTCTAAATACCCGACAGTGGAGGCGCGGCACCGCCTGCGCGCGGCGGCTGCAGGAGCCGCGGGCGCGGGCGGCTGGCGCGACACGCACACCGACTCGGACGACAACAGCGATAGTGCCGCTAACACTACTACTAAAGGTACTCTACTGATCACTCACTAGGTACATGCATTCCTACGCATTCTGCTTGGAAAGTGAGTTGTTTTCATTTAGGGGTTGCCGCTATACTTTACGGGGAAATGGTTTACTAAGTCAAAAAAGGTCTGCTTAATCTACTCATCATTTTCAACAACTTTTATCATGAAAAATCCACCACCAACCTGAAATGATCCGCCCTGAAAATAACGAAAATCTATATGATTAGATCAGTCTTTTTTATATATTAACAGGCTTACGTTTAACCGCCCACTCGCCTGATTTTAAGCGATGGTGCAGTCTACGTTGGAGCACGCTTGCACACGCTTGCCTAGAAGAAACCAATTCACTCGTAATTTGAAGACACCCAAATTGTTTTTTTTTTTCGCGAATATGTTTGCGTTTGCAACTATCGGGGAACACCCATTCAGGCAGTGCATTCCTCAGACTAGCAGTTCGCCCAATAAAAGTGGAATCAAAGCGGGGAAATCTTACGGGTTTTCGGAATATCAATCATAAAGCGGTGTTATTTTGCGTTTTTTTTTCCTATTTTTTTTTTACTCCTACAGTGGTCTAGCAGTCCAAAAAAAAATAGGCAGGTAGGAATTAGATCATGCAGATCCGATGCACACTCCCCGAAACGTAAGTATCAGATAAAAAATAGATAGACTAGCAACTGCGCCAAAGCTCATGACTAAGGAGCTTAGTCTGAACCAGGGATTCGTTGCTGATGAGCTTCTTGGCACGTTCACAGATTAGGGCACATTTCATAATAGACTCCAACGCCCCAAGCTAGTACTTACTTAACTGAACCATCCCAAAGATGGAGTGAGTGAGCAGTACCTACTCGGCAGTACTCCATACACGACTCACCGAACCAAACCGAGTCGATGATGTACCTAACTACCTACACACCTACAGTTTATTTTCGTCAGTGACATTGACATGTCCCTAGTGCGAAGTACGATCGTTTACTTAAACGTTTAGTGTATAATATTATCTTAGGTTCATGATAATTATGTCCTTTGTAGCGAGTTAATGGCAAGCAGATAACATAACACTCAACAATGAAGAAGATTACACTGATCATCTGCGTGAAGCTGACATAAGTACATTGCACTATCCTGTCCCTCGACCGGCTAATCTACAAAATGGACCACCACATGACATGGGCAAAATGCGGCAACACCGCAGAAGGAAGCCCGAACGTTCCTGAATTTTAGTGATGCACCAATAGAACTGACTTTATGTTTGACATGATTTTGATCGATACGAAAAAATAAATTAGAATAAAGCTTCGTTACGAAATGGGAGGTTCTTGTAATTATACTTAGTAATGAGTAATGTTTTGAATGTGTATATTGGTTAGGTTCAGGCACGTCGCCGTGTGGCAGCGCGTACGGCAGCGGGCGCCGCAGCGCGCGCACCACCAGCAGGTAGAACTCAGGTACCTCCCCCGCTCACTCCTCACACCGCCTCGCTCGCACACATCGCATCCACGCGCACCCACACCCACCCAACACGTAATGATAATTCATTATCTATTGATTTTGAAAGAACTAAAATGTACCTACTGTATAGTGAACACTTTGACTCATTTAAACGTGAAAATATAGGAATATAAGCAAAGTCTATGCATGGTTAAAAATTACTCACATAATTTTATTTTTTTAAATGTCATGCGCAGTTTTTTTTTGTGCCTGACAAAATATGACACAGTAATTTCAAGATAAATAAGCAGATTATAAATAATTATAGTACTACTTAGTTTTGTATGGTTTTGTTAGGCACCTAATGATAGAAATGCCTCAATAATTTAGTCATGCTGCATTTTCATTATAACATTTTAGTTTTAGTATTGTCATAGGCTTTAAGGCTTCACCTGCTTAACCAGATTAAGTTTCTAAATAAAGTAACCTTTATTATCTAGTTAAAATTAACGATGATGCAAAGCTTAGAATGTAGAGTAATATTTACCTACAGCTCACTAATAATGGTGTGATTAAAAATTCTGTTTTTAATTTACAGCGGCGGCCCGAACGGAAGTGACGGGCTCTCGGGAAGCTTCGCTCCTGCGCCCGCTGATATATCGTCATTAATAGATAAGTAAGCAGACATACTTACCTTACTTATCTTTGATCAGTGTGTGTTGCCAGTGATGACATATTATGGCACTGAGACGTGGTCCTTAACTGTTGGCCTTTTGGAAAAACTCAGAGTCACACAACAGGCACATATTAAAATTTGCAAGTTGAAGTGGCAATGGGCAGGCCACATCGCTCCAAGAACTGATGACCGATGGGGAAGAAAGGTTCTTGAGTGGAGATCACGAACCGGAAGACGCAGCGTAGGTAGGCCTCCCACTAGATGGACCGACGACATTGTGAGAGTCGCGGGCATCCAGTGGATGCAGATGGCAGGAGGTCGTAGGTTAAAGGGGGAGGCCTATCTTCAGCAGTGGACGTTTTCTGGCTGATGATGATGAAGCAGACATAACTAATCACATCAAAATCCTAGCAAAACAGCAATTTTCATAATCTAAGACTTCTACTTTACTATACTTATAGATATAAGGAATTAGAAAAAATATATAAGGGGCTTGAATGTTAAATATTTTAATGTTATGTTTGTTTGTTACTATGTTTGTATGTATGTTTAGAAATAAGCTTTATCTTATCTTACTTCGCGGTACAGCAGTATAGAAACGTACCTACTTACATAAACTATGACAAAAGGTTTAACTTACGTATGTATCCGACTAAGAAAATGTCTCTACTGTGTTCGTTATCTAATTAAAAATATGGGTTATTTATAATAATAACTTGTTAGCCGCTCGCCCCGGCTTCGCACGGGTGTAAGCTCGGCCTTCGGCTTCGCTACAAAATAGTATCCCATGTCCATCTCCTGGCTCTGAGCTACCCACCAATTTTCAGCCAAATCGGTTTAGCCGTTCTTGAGTTATAAATAGTGTAACTGACTTTCTTTTATATAATTATATATTAGATTATGTATTTTATTATTTCAGGTACCAACAGAGAAAAGAACAAGAACGTCGTGAATGTACCATCCACGTGTAACATTAACTTTGATCGTTAGATTTTATAAACTAACGAGTTTGAACTTTCGCCATAAAATTAAGTGTAAAATAGTAACAAAGACTTCATAATTAGTGATATAATACAATATATCGCAATGACTGCAGAAACGCTCTTCGCTATAATAGTACGAGTATCTACATCTCTGTCATCAGTTCATACATTTCATACTAAAATGAGAAGGGTTTCTAAAACATGCAAACTTAAAAGTGATTAAGTCACAAAATGAAATTGTTGTGACTCTCCATTTTAATATTAAGTCAAATACTGTTATTTACAATAATAAAACCAAAGAAAATTATTATGATTGTGATTTAAAGTTGCTGTTACTCTATTGTCGTTAGATCGGTCATAAGTATGTATTTCTTGTTTCAATGTAAATAGTAGAATGACATTAAATAGGCACATAACTAATATTGTAAAAAAATATCTCATTCAATACTACCCATTAGTACCTACATCATTTATTCATTTTACTCATGTTGAACAAAGCTTTATTTTGGTGGTTGGAGGTATGTACTGTAATTATGTTTGAAAAAAAACTTGTATTATTACAGGAACTGCTTTGATATTATTGTAACCTTTGAAAATTGTAACGAATAATTTGATTTTCTTATTATACCTACCTAAAAAAAGTAGATTCTCGTGAATATATCAAAATTAATAAATAAATGAACTGAAAATTTCTGATAATTTTATCTACATTGTGCTCAAGGTGGTGATAACATGTTGTAATGGGAGGTGTTCCAAAAGGTAAAAAATAGTTCATAAAAATGCGATAGATGGCGACAAGACGTGGATCTAAATATTTTGAAAAACTACAGATAAAGAAATGTCAACAAAAAAAACTTGCTTATTATTATAGACAATCAATATATATCAGTCTGTCTCACACTATTAGTCATTGTTTTAAAATATTACGGTTGTTCACTACAGCTATATGATTATTTACGGGATATTTACCATGATTCACGTCCCGTAAATCCACAACCTTACCACGGTAAATATCCCGTAAATAATCATACTTTTACTATTAGTCATGTTTTAATGTGTAAATTAAATTACTAATTTTTTGTCATACCCATACTCATATTCAATAATTTATTGCATTTTATGAAATTTATATACAGGGGCCTTACGCCTAACTCTAACCGCGGGCTCGAATACGCGCAATTTGCAAATTCACGCGAACGCGAATGTTAACGTGCCTAGATACGGTTTGCGGTCGCGCAAGTTTTATCAATCACCTAAACTAAATCGTTTATAACAGGTAGGCGTAAAGCCGCAGATCTTATGTAGCGTGGTTATGGTAGGTATCACATAATGATCCTAATTGGGTATGGCAATAAAGAGCAGAGCGGATTGATTTATTTATAGTATATGCTTATTTTTCTGTAATTTTATTTCAATAATATTTTTTCCGATCCCTTTGCTTGAATAAATTCAAAAAAATAAGAATCATGTATCTTCATCGCCATCTACCGATGGTAGCTGAACTACGTTCCTCCAGCTGTCATAAAACTTCTCATTATAAGTCATAATCAAATGCCAAAGCTTTTGTGCAAACATGCCTTTATTTTTTGTCTAAAACTTATTAAAATATTAATTGTGGTAAACTAAAAAAACGTCCTAGACACTAAATATTACTTCTTATTATCAATTATTTGTAAATAATGGTTATTTTAGGAGCAATTATTAACTAACGTGTACTAACGTGTTAAACTTAAATTAAGAAAATGGCTGTTCCAAATGCAAAAAATACATATCATTAAAATAGACTGCCAGTATATATCTAAGTAATTCATAATTCTTTTATTATACTGTTGATAAAGTAAAGTTAATTAGTCAATAATTATACACTATTGTATAAAAGTCTTTCTATATACATGTTGTGTAATACTAAAATTATTATAATAATATTAGTATGGAAGGCGCAAATAAAACTGTGTGTTGTGGCACTTAGTTTCATTTATTTGATTAACTTATTACAAACCCCTAGCTCGAAAAGTTGACCCGCATAGGTGTTATTTGTCTAAACGGTCTCATCAACTACGGTAAGCGGTAGTTATTTGATAGCCGCTAAGCTTTGCTATTTTCACGGACACACGCATAGTAAAATGGATTTTCGTTCATTCAAGTTAGACGCTTTTAAACAATGCAGCTTTAATGAGTTGGTTAATTTTAGGTACCTATCAGGTACCTACTAAAAGTTGGCTCGCAAAAGTGAAGCTAGGGGTAAGGCCCCAGTAAAAACATTAATTAAGTACACAATGAATATCGATGAAAAAGGCAACGAAACTTTACTGTATTAAACCTAAGCGTTCTGATTCTATAATAATAATCATTTATTTCAGGCAATGTCCATAATGTAACGAAGACAAATTACAAAATTATATAAGCATTATTAAAAATAAAATATGTAACATTATAAAACAATCAAATCAAAAGTTAAATAAACATCAACCAAAAATTTAAAATTTCAAACTCTAAAACAATAAATAAATAAAAACAATTGCATAAAAATTCAAATTAAAATAAATAATGCGTGATATTAGAACAAAATAATAATACAGAAATTAAATTATCTTAGCCTAAAGCCCTAAAGTTCGGTTTGAATCCGAAGTGCTCAATATGCACACATGTCCAGTGCTGCATTATTAGGCAGTCAAGTCCGCCAGGCGAACAGCTGTGCAGAGTGCGGGCATCGACAACAGTGGGGTTAGTCTAGTACGAGAACTTGCGAAAAAGTATTCGTTCCGTAAACGATAGCAAATGTGTGAAAAATTCAGTTTCCCTTCACGTCCGATAGAGGCGCTGTTAAATTTTTCATACATTTTGCTATCGTTTACGGAACGAATACTTTTTCGCAAGTGCTCGTACTAGGGCCACTGCTACCTGCAACTGTTGCACAGCTGTTGTCGCTGCCCCGCACTCTGCACATCAGCAGTGCAAGTACCGTTCTTTATCGATCGTTATAAAATCGTTAAAATCGCATTATTACGACATCGCAAGTACGGATCTCCTTTTGTCGATGGGTCGTATAATTCGATAAACGGCCCGTCATTTTTATCGAATTTCACGAATTTTAACGAATATGCAAGTACGGATCTTTGAAAGTGACATTTGAGGTCGTCATAATCGTTAAATTTACCGACTTTATATCAGCTTTTAAAACGAGCTCGATAAAACGCGCCGACAGATTTTTAAGTTAAATATGGATTTCGGCTTCGTTTTATTGCTCGAAAAAGAGCAGGGAGCAGACAGGGTCAGCCATACGCTGCGTCGCCGCGGTTTGAGGGATGCAAGTAATCCCACGGAACTTGCGGAAGATCGTTTCAGGACGCTCTTCCGCATTTCGAAGGACGTTGGACTGGCTCTCGTCCAAGGTGTTGAACCACAAGTGAGAAGGACGCGGTCTCACGGTGTACCCGTGCACATAGTTGTAAGTACCTAATAACATAATTATTCAATCTAACCTACAAACTAAGTATCAGGGACGCGACTCGCTTCCGCATGATCGCTGCGAACCCATCTATCGCGTCTGCGAACATCCCCGATCACGGAACACTATTACTTGTCCCCGATGCGCTGCAGTGGTGCATGGCGTGGCAGCCACATCAGCGCCCTGAAGCCGTTGTTATCATGTGGCCTTGAAAGGAAACTGAATTTTTCATACATTTGCTATTGTTTACGTAACGATAACTTTTTCGCAACTTCTCGTCCTAACCCCACTGAACTCGCAGGGCGTTGTAGGACTTTTTTGTGTACTTAACCCATAGGCTGCACGTGTAGAAAGACTGACAGTAAGCTATAATAAATAATCATTAAAAAAATCCGACTTCAAAATTAGTAAAAATGTAACATTTCGATTCAGTGAAAGAAATGATAAAGTCGTCCGATAAAGTAACGAAATTACCAGTTGTAACTTGGTAATGAACAGAAATATGTCACCGACTCACACTTGGCCATTATTTATTATTTTTTGCTATATTTAGAGTGTGTACTATAATCACGCCAAGTTTGATGCTTGTACGTATTACCGTTCTTACATTAGAGCGATTACAAAATACCTACGTAAAAAAATACGTTTGTTGTATGGGGATCCCTTTTTTAGGGTTCCGTACCCAAAGGGTAAAACGGGACCCTATTACTAAGGCCTCGCTGTCCGTCTGTCCGTCCGTCTTTCACCATCAGGCTATATTTCATGAACCGTGATAGTTAGACAGTTGTAATTTTCACAGATGATGTATTTCTGTTGCCGATATAACAACAAATACTAAAAAACATAATAAAATAAATATTTATATTTCTCAGCTTAATTCTTTGCGATTTTTTACATGTTGTAGTCCTGTCCCACGTCACAGCCTTGCACGGTGTTTAAAGATTTTCTAAATGTGGCAGCACTTCCCTTTCCGGTCTCTCGGTCAGTATGGGCGTGCGTAAGCTGAGAAATATAACTAATGATCAAACGAACTTACCTGGGGCCTTACCCCTAGCTCGAAAGGTTGACCCGCATAGGTGTTATTTGTCTAAACGGTACCATCAACTACGAAAAGCGGTAGTTATTTGATAGCCGCCAAGCTTTGTTATTTTCACGCACACACGCATAGTAAAACGGATTTTCGTTCATTCAAATTAGACGCTTTTAAACGATGCAGCTTAAGCCGGTATACCACGGCCAAGAAATTTTATGAATAGGTATTTAGCAACTCTATTGCTGTCTTGCTGCGCCCTGACCAGCGAGCTATCGATGTGTGCGTGTCGAACAGACTGTGCGTGCGTGCGTGCCCGCCCGTGCTCCCGCACTGAATGCCTAGTTAAAAAATATCTAGCGGTATTATCCAGGGAGGAAAAAGGAGAATAAATTTGTATGGACTAAACGCTGCCCAAATTGCCCCTTAAATGAGTTGGTTAATTTTAGGTACCTATCAGGTACCTACTAAAAGTTGGCTCGCAAAAGTGAAGCTAGGTCCCCTGTACGTGAAGTTCGATCATAATTATATGATCAGCTTAATTCGAAGCGATTTATAATAACCCTCCCATAAAATATCCCTACCCCATACACTAAGTATTTTTATTATTTTATTATTCTTTAAACATAACGAGGAACCCGTAAATATAGCGGCGCACGCCCTTACTGACCGAGAGACCGGAAAGGGAAGTGCTGCCACATTTAGAAAATCTTTAAACACCGTGCAAGGCTGTGACGTGGGACAGGACTACAACAAGGTTCTATCCATCAGAAAGTAGAGATTTCAATGAACAAAAATCACACCGACTTTTTAGAAAAAACTAATATTATGACACGAGAATTTTCGATTGAAAATTAGGGTGCTTTTTTGATATTAAGTCAAAATAAGGTGAAAAGAAAATTTATTTTAAATCAAATAAATTACAGTGTATTTGGGACATAAAAAGGAAAGTTTTCACCAAATTTCGTAGTTTTTTTTTTTTTATAAATATAAATTACCAAAAACGTGGTTATTTGAATTTTTCACATAAATTTTGGGGTTATGTAAAAAAAAATGTCATAATAAAAGTTGTAGATCTTTTTATTACCTACAACTTTGCCATTTAACTTTTTTTCATAGGCCTTGTAGTTTTACCGGAAATCGAGATAAACCATTTTTTACCATTAAACCCCCCTCCCACTTCCCGAACTCAGATCGCCTGTATTTTATTTTTCCTTTAATTTTTATCATATTCCCCTCCTTTTCTAATGGGTTTCATCCTACTACTATTTTTTTTCACTTTTTACCATTTTTGAAGGCTTCTCAGGTAATTCCAAAGAAAGCATAGATTACCGATGTTTCAAATCTATTATCAAAACATTATGGAGAGCAATGGAGAGAAAATGAAAATTTAGCATTTTATAAAACAGTGGAAGACAGAAGGTCTTATGAGCAAGGAGATATTGAGGAGGATACAGCAGAGATACCGAGCGACCTTTGTGAAAACGGCTTTGACGATGTCAACCTAATAGTATGATTTAGCTTTTTATGTTTACCTGATTTGCAATGTAGAACAACTACCTTACTGGTTTCTTTTCAAATTACATTTTTGATTAAAATTGTTCATCTGCATTTTTATTTACTTGCTGGCCAGTTGTTGTTGCATAATATTGACCATTACCACAGAATAGCTTAAGTTTCAAATCCCGCTATTTCACAAAGCTCAGTTGCAAATGCCTCTATAACACTTAGTACCTAAGTTTCAAAATCCGCCATACTTATTTAAAATTAAAACCTGTTTTTAGCCTAGTTTTTGGTAGTAATTGCAGCCTTTTTTAGTTTTGTTAATATTAGGTATCTTTTTTAGCCATGGAAAAAATAAAAATTGCCTAAGAAAGTACAGTTGTTCCTGTTTCTAGCTTTTTTTTTTCATTTCTGCAAAATTTTATTGAATCGTTTTAGCGGGATTTGCAACTAGACGACTCAAATATGGTTCGAGTTAAGGGAACATTATACTATGCAGAGCAGTCTGGGAGCTAATTGCACAGGAAAATTACCTGTTTGCGTAAATAGTTTGGGAGCTAACAGCACAGTACCCTTAGTACAAGATTTGATAGTTTTCGAAAACTTTTTTCGTTTTCGTTTTGATGCATACATTGCTGGGCTGAAAGCTATTCGAAACTATTTTTCGTATTTGAGTGAAGCAACCTATACTGCCGATTACTACCGATTTTAGTTCATCCGCGTTTCCGCTAGAGGCGCTTTACTAAAATGTATGGGACAATACGGAAACGAAAAAAGTTTTCGAAAACTGTCAAATCTTGTACTAAGGGTACTGGAAAATTACCTGTTTGCGTAAATAGTTCGGGAGATAACTGCACAGGAAAATTACCTGTTTGTGTAGATAGTTCGAGGGCTAACTGCATGGGAAAATTACCCCATAGTATGTGTTCATGTGAAACCATTTCTTGTCATGGGGGCGTCACAAAAAAACAAATGTAACTGTGAAATTAATAAATCTCGGATTTTGTTTACGGAAAAAAACCGGGAGGATACAGTAGAAAATCGGGAGATTGGGAGACTTCAGCTGAAATCGGGAGAATCCCGTACAACCGGAAGACCTGGAAACACTGGATCGAGGTGAAACATGTATTTTCATATTGTTTCCAAAACTCCATAGAAGCCTACTGTAAAGCCTCCACCACTTCACTGGGGCGTGAGTTTGACTTGACCGTGACATACTTTGCTTGACTCTTGACTGTAACTATGACTTGTTTGACGCTATTTAGGACTAGGTAAAGGTAAATGATAAACTTGTTTAATATTACGACCGAAGGACTTTGTATCCATGGTCATGAAAAAATTTACAACAACAACTATCCTAGCTGGGTGTCTATAATGTACAACATGATATTTGCTGGCACGATATTGTACGGCATAATGCACAGCATGATAATTGGTGTACATATACATTGAATATCATGCTGTACAATCCGTCAG
The DNA here is from genome assembly GCA_949125355.1 of Agriopis leucophaearia. Taxonomy (NCBI): domain Eukaryota; kingdom Metazoa; phylum Arthropoda; class Insecta; order Lepidoptera; family Geometridae; genus Agriopis; species Agriopis leucophaearia. The sequence goes on along the minus strand of OX421262.1, from coordinate 19,750,805 downwards.
ACAATACTGGCCGTCAATTATCGGCTCGTGTCTATAAAGTATGGCAAGGAAAGCACAGCCAGTATTGTACAGCCAATAATCCATGTACATGGAAAAAATCCACATTTTATCGGGCTGTATATTATTATGCCGTATTTTATCATGTCGTGCAATACGGGTCGCGCTTTAGTGAAACAGGCCGATAACGTACGACCACTTAATGTACCACATGATAAAAGGTGACATCTCCCGTATTGGCTAATATTACTTAAAAATGTCTCTGCTCTGATTGGTTGTTGCGTCGTTTGAAAGGATATGTCAATCATTTCAAACCTAACCAACTCAAGTCTGACTCCGCGTGGGCTCCCCGCCAGAAGCTCTTACGGTCGCCCCTGAGTGTCGCTTCGCCACATTCGACCTTCACTTCGCTACGGAGGTCGCCGCACAGTGGAACGAAAACAGCTTGTAGTGGACTCTTGTAGTGGATTTTTCCATGTGTACTCGAAAAAAAAAAAATTGTGGAAATGTTATGGTGGGATCGGATTCTACTCATTAATATACTTAACCATAAACTATCCCACATATTCTATTACAGAAGTATTTTCAGAGTTTGACGATTTTTTTTTTTTTTTTATGGACACAAGAACTAATTGGCTTATATCACGCGTACTTCACGTTACTTCATAGATTCATGACTAGATTTATACGCTTGTAGCCATTAACAACTAAATACGCTTATACATGATGCTCGATTTTCAGGTAATTTCATAAATTCTGTTTTTTTTTTACAAAAACGCTACTAGACAAAATATAAATTTTTTGGAAATGTAATGATGTGATCGGATTCTACTCATTAATATAGCCATAAACTAGCCGACAAATATTTTCGAATACAGAAGACGATATTTGTACATTATTAAGCTATTGCATAGCTTCTATCGCGGGCCTTGAGCGTGAAGACTGAATCCAGAAATTCCGTAACGAAAATAACCTGGCACCCCCCACTCCGACCTCTCACTGCTAGATGGCGTTGTAAAATATGTTTGATAAAAGAACGACATACATAGAGTTGTAAAACCTACATAATTTTATTTGTTACAAGTAAATTAATAATTATAATTGCATAAGTTGATAAAAAATGTTATGCAATAGCTTTACCGCGACAGTCCCCGAGTGCCACACGTCTTTTTTTTTTTGTATGAAGGGAGACCAGGACAAATTATCAAATATCAATCTGTACATTATCGCTTGTGCATTAATTCAGCCCATTGGCTGAGCTGATAATGTACGGCATGATATTTCACGGCACGATATTGCACAGCATGATATTTGATGTACATGTACACCAATTATCAAGCTGTACATTATTATGCCGTACATTATCTGTGTCGTACATTATTGCCTCCCGAGTCCCGTATAGTTGTGCGCGCCCATCAATTGCAATTGCTTAGTTTGGATTTTCGTGAATATAATATTAAAATTATAAATGTTTTTCGAAGTTAAAAAGGCAAAGAAGTTTAGGAAAATAGGGTGAAAATTGCGAGAATGTTTCATAGAACTGTTTTTTGTATATAAATGAAGCGGAATCGTGAGAATCAGTGTAAAATTAATATTGTTTTGGTTTCTTCACCTATATTGATTTATCTCGAGCCACTGACCTGTTTTTCGTATTCGTAATGTGTAACCCGTAAATAATTAATAAAAATCATTTAAAGGCAGTGTTCCGCTGGTTAATTATAGACTTGATTACACGTAAATAGGTTAATGAAGTTAAGGGTGTTTGATGCAGTAGCTATGGGTGACCAGATTTCGTAAATAAATTAATAAAAAAATATATATTGGTAGTGAGGCGAGCAGATTTAATATCGTAATGCTATGCAAGTTACGATGATGACGCCAGTCGAGGAGAAAAAAGATGAGAAGGTAAGGGATAATGTTCATCATGGTGTTGACCGTTAGTTTTTAATACATATTACCAACAATAATAAGCTATCTAAGTACCTACAGTAGTTATATGCATTTGGCCCAGCTTTTTTAGGCTAAAAGATAAAAAACTTTCTTATAATATTTAATTGTTATACATAATTCATTAGGTACCAGCTACAACCTTACATTTAAAACCCTGCAAAAGCATTCAGAATATTGTAGGTATCTATTATGATTTTTACAATATGCAGCTGTTTGATTGAGCTAAAAAGACCTGGACTATGTTTTGGCATTCAGGTGGCATTTCCATCAGGGTTAAGACTACCTAAAAGCAAGCTAGAACTTATATAGATAATTTGCATGTGAATTGGTTTATCAAGGCAAACATTTTCCATCATAAGCCGCATTAGCATAAGGTGGCGGTCAAGTGCAAGCCTATTAATCAATAAAAAATATGAATGAGATCTGTATGAATAATTAGCATTACAATGTACTAACCTGGCATCATAACAAAATTTACTTTCATATTAGGTACATGCCCTATTTGCAAGTCAAAATATATTTACATTAATAAATATGCATGTGTGGTGATGTACCTACATTCTACTGGATCTTTATTTTATGTCTTAAGTCAATACCAGTCTCTTTGTATTTGATAACAAGTCATAATGAGCTGCAGGACTGCTGTCACAATATACTACAAAACAATGGGCAGTTAAATAATTGTATGTCTTTAATCTGTGCACATAATTAAGGTCCATTGTCATATGTTAGTTTTGTTTAGTAAAAAGTCATCTTGTATAATAATGGCACCAATAAAAATGATGGCTTTGGAAAATCGCATATAATAAAAGCGGTTGAGTGCGAGTTGTGCTCGCACACTGAGGGTACCGTACTACCACAAGTTGTTAACTACTAAAGTACATAATAAAAAAAAATACAATACCCGACCACACTTGACGTTGCTTAACATTGGTGATCGTACGAGAGCCGGTGGTGAATAGATATTTGTCACTGACTAGGACTTTGCCAGTATATATTAGTTGTTGTTTTACAAGTACCATATTAATTCCAAGTTTGACGCCTGTAAGTATTACTGTTTTTCAACTAGAGCAAATACAAATATATGTTTAAAAAAAGTGTAGTATGGGGACCTCCCTAGCTGTGTTCTGTCCTGTCATGTGCTGTTACGCTGCATCGGGTAACCAGTTGCGGACCATAGTTACTAGGAAGCCCAAGTAGTGAACTAGCCACTCACGAAAGTCTGCCACGTAAAAATTCCCGGGAAGCGCCATCGTGCTGGTTGGTAGGGCCTGATGGACATTCCCAAGGCCTCAGGCTTCCCCGCAGACTCCAGACTAGTTCTGTAGTGCCCTAATGATGAAGCCCCTCAGTGTATGCCTACTGGTCAGCAGGTCAGTCCCAGGTTCAGTCAGGGGGTTAAAAAAAACAGAAAGTTTTTTTTAACCCCCTGACTGAACCTGGGAAGCATTGAAATTGAAATTCAATGCCCTGACTGAAGCATTGAAATTCTCCGAATGAAATTAATAAGAAATGCAATCAATTTATATTTTTCCAGATCCGCACAGGCATGGTGCAGGTGTCGGACGGCAAGTCGCGGCCGCGGCCAGCGCGACTTCTGCTCACCATGGACTCGGTAACGGTGCAGCGCGAGGTGCCCGTGCAGCCGCCGCCTGCAGACAAGGGAGTGCCGCACACTAGGGTCAGTACACCGCACACTTCACACTCATAACTTCCCCACGAGGAATCCCTGTGTCGAAGATGCTATGGAACACACACACAAGGAGCCCGGACTACCATCCAACACCCAGATTAGATATTCAAATTCATCAATAAAACATCTATCTGGGAAATCTGGTTCATAAGGCAGACGTGCTGCTACAGCCAAACCCATCATCATAATTGGGTGAGTAAGTTAAAATCAGGACAGTGCAGTTCACTATATTGTATAAAAATAAACAAGCTGCACTATCACCACTTCATATCACATGAGCTGTGGTCAACCCGCCTAACTTTCTACCATGAAAAAAACATTGTTCCAGGAGCGCATGGTGCAGTTAAACCGGCAGAAAGTAGGCGGGCTCGGGCTGAGCATCAAGGGCGGCGCCGAGCACAAGCTGCCCATCCTCATCTCCAAGATATACAAGGACCAAGCCGCTGACCAGACTGGCCAGCTTTTTGTCGGGGATGCTGTTATTAAAGGTTAGTTTCCTGTTATCTCTGCAGATGGTTCAAGGTGCACTGTACCATATTCTTACCTTTGCTCCCTTGTAGTGCCGCAGTGCAACAAAAATAGTACATTGAGTGGTGAAAGAGGGGGTGAAAGTAACAAGTCTTTAACCCCGAGGTAAACACTGTGCTTTTCATTAGGAATACAAGGAAACTAAAAATAAAAACATGATCTGACTAAAGAAAATAAGTGGCAAATGTGCGGAGAAGTGCGGGACCATAAACCTATAAGGAAAAAAAAAAGTTTGAACATGGTTCAATACAAATGTGAAAATAACACATATTTTTTTTTATAATTGTCAACTGTCACTGTCAGTTGAAAGTGATTCTCCCTAGGGCTGAAACGTATTACTTTCAACTCGCTCCTCAGGCAACATCAGACCTACTTTCCGAGTGAAAAGAAAATTTTATCTCAGTCAAAGGAGGTTGATTGAAAGAAGTTTCATTGTTTTCATCTTTCACTGGCAGATAGCTCATGTTATAAGCAGTAAGGTAACTATTGGTAAGCTAATTTTTATCCCGGATATAACGCGAGTGATGAAACCGCGGGCGATCATGCATAAAATGTGAGAAAAGCACGTCAGTTTTCATCCAAAAGTAAAAAAAAAACTTGTATCAATACACATTATAGTGCGACAGCAAGGTTAGTTTTACTGTTCTTTCAAGCGATAAATATTTGTCATGCGTGATAATTTAATATCATTTCTGGTGTGAACAATTAGAAGATATTTCTATAGAAGAGTTTTCTATTTAATAACCGACTTCCAAAAAGGAGGAGGTTATTAATTAGTTTTTTTATGTTTGTTACCTCAGAACTTTCGACTGGGTGAACCGATTTTGATGATTCTTTTTTCATTTGAAAGCTGGTGCTTCCCGTGTGGTCCCGTTTCAATTTGGTCCAGTTCTGTCATTTTTATGAAGTCTGTTTTTTGTATTGATACTTATCTATCTACGGTCCAATGTAATTCGTCTGCCTTTCAACTTAGCGTTTAAACTGCACAGGGGTCTTACGTTTCATTGTCTGTTAGCTGATTTCTAGCTTAATATATAGCTATATTAAGCTAGAAATATATAGATAGCTAGCTAAGTACGGCAGTGTAGTTAAGTATGCAAATGTTGTCGCAGATTGGAGTTAATCAGCCTCATTCCGCGGCTAAGCGGATTACTTGTGTCGCTCGTGTGCGAACTAGTTTGTCGCTCGGACACAGTTTTGTTTAAATTCGATTTGGTAAAAACTACTCATAAAAGCTTTGCAAAAGTATGTGTGAGTTAGCATCAATAACAAAAGTAAAGAATCGGGAAAATAAAGATGTCTCTAACCATAAAAAGTTACGATAATATTATTTCATAGTTACCAAGCGACTTTTTTTTTTTTTTATTCTCGAAAGTTTGACTAAGGTTTTGGCAAAATATTGCAGGACCGTGTATGAATAATCCAAACTACATGCGTCTAGTACCGTACAGTATTTTTTTTAAATTCTTTTTTATGATACTGAGTGACGAGACAAGCGAAGTCGCTCGCCTGATGGCTCTTCACGCTTGCCAACAACAGCTCACTCAGAATTTCGAACTTCAACAGTTCAAAACCCTGGATGGCAATGCACTGCGCTCGTCACCCGGAGATATAAGATGTCAAATCTCTGTGTGCCCTGTAATTACGCTGGAAACATTGCCCTTCAATCCGGAACATAACTACTGCTTGGCGGTTGAATAACTGGCAAAGGTGTGGCACTTTCCCAGGCGCACCCCTGCAAAACAGTCCTATCACTACAAAAATAAATTGTAGGTTCTGGTTGTATATCCTATAATAATGACCGTTAAGGTTAAACCACAATCTGACAATAGGACCGGCTACTCAACCTATACATATCATAGGTACTATCGAAGTTGTGATCATCAGCATTCCCTAGCTCTGCTGAGTGTAGACCTCTCATTACGACATCAATTCTGATTTATTGTATGGGCAGAGGCGTCCGTCCTTGCTAACCTGTTTTTCTATGACTACTTATTGGCATAGTAATCAAAATTCTAAATAGTTTTTTTTTTGTGAAAACTTCTTTAGGCGCGTTGAGCACTTTTTGGGTAAACAAAAGTCATGGAACTCGCGTCATCGTTACGCTGTACCGTGTATTTTAAAACAGCGCCATCTCTTGTAGAATAAGTGAATTACTACTTAAGTTTTCGCTTCTGACGTACAGTCCTATGACTGTGTTTTTTTTAACCTAATTTTAAAATGCTTTATTTCTGTTTTGGTATAATTAGTTGTTACATACCTAGATAGGAGAAGCCATTGGCTCCCGTCACACAGTCTCTGACCAGTTCGGGAGCCACTGGGATCAATACCATAAATTATGCCTGAATAAATGATTTGTATTGAAATGTAAGTAAATAAAGTAGAAAGCTGCGTGTTGGTTGGTTGCAGTGAACGGCGAGTACATAACGGCGTGCGCGCACGACGACGCCGTGAACATCCTGCGGAACGCGGGAGACATCGTGGTGCTGACTGTGAAGCACTACCGCGCCGCCACACCCTTCCTACAGAAGCAAGGTACCCTGCAGCTGCAGAAACCACTTGTCTATCAAACAAAACTGTTAGGATATCTCACACGTTTGTTTTGTTACTAATAACAGGCTAATGCTAAACATATTTTTTTTCTGTGGGATTTTTAACCGACTTCTAACAAGGAGGAGGTTATCAACTCGACTGTTTTTTTTATGTTTGTTACCTCAGAACTTTCGACTGGGTGACCCGTTTTTGTAAAAAAAAAAAATATTTGAAAACTGGTGCGTCAGTTTGGTCCATTTCTGAAATTTGTATGAAGTCTGTTTTTTTAAATTGATAAATAATTATATGAATAAGATATTGTTCGTTTGTATAATTAGTGTTGTAGTTGTACTGATACGTTCCCAGCGGACGGCGCGTCCGACACGGACAGCAGCACGGGCGACGAGCACCCCTCGCTCACCAACAAGACTCCCGCCCTCGACGACAACTGTAACTCTGAGAAGGGCGCGGAACACACCAACGGCTCTACTAACGGCGGATGGCAGGTCACTATACATTATTACACCCACCTACAGTCTACCAAGAGACATGGGTTCCCTTTGCATTTTCTATACCGCATATTTTTTCGGGGAATTCTCAGAAGAGCTTTCTGATTTCCGTTCTACGTCAGAATTCCACGACACATGATGGCAAATCGCGACATCACATCGTCAAAAGACTCGCCAAGCCGAAAATCTCACTCCATCCGGTTTTCCTGTTCCCTTCTACCGCGGACCTGCAAGGTGTTGAATGTCTTCCCCTCAAAGGTCTTCGTGCCGAGTTTCAACATGAAGTATTTCATAAAGCACGTATACATATACGTCCACGGTCTGGCAAAGCATCGATAGCACCGCTAGTGTTGCAGGTGTCCAATTACCATTAGATGGATTGCATGCTTGTTAACTGCTGTTTGTACACAGGGTAACGCATATACAATGTCATGTAATCGCTAAAGAAAACTACTGTTCCATAGAAAACGGTCATTGACACTCGACAGAATGCAAAGAACAGCTTATATTTTTTTCGCGAGTTCAAGTATGATTCCATAGTATAAGTTACTAAATGATGAGTACAATGACCTCCTGTTGTCTTAGTACAGTCTATATGCGTAACCCTGTTTATAAAAAAAATATGTGATGTTGTGTACAGAGCGCGTGGTCGGAGTGCGGCAGCCGGCCGGGCTCGGCGCTGGGGCGCAGCTCCCGCCCGCCCTCCGTCGTCTCCGACACGCACACGGAGCCTGTGCTCAAGGAGTGGCGGGACGAAGTACAAGGTCACTCACTACTCATACTTACACAACCAACACTATTATAATTATTATATATATTTTAACCGACTTCCAAAAAGGAGGAGGTTATCAATTCAACTGTATTTTTTTATATATTTTTTTATTATGTTTGTTACCTCAGAACTTTTGACTGGGTGAACCGATTTTAATGATTCTTTTTTTATTTGAAACCTGGTGCGTCCCATTTGGTCACATTTCAATTTGGTCCAGTTGTGATGAAGTCAGTTTTTTTATATTGATAATTATTATTTATTTATACATTTACACCATTGACAAATTCTACCATGCCTCTGTTAGCTCTTTTTAAAATATATTTCTTTCTCTTAAATGTAAGATTAACATCATTTTTACGAGACTTAAATTAAACTTAATAAATTAAATACAAGTGAGTCTAAGACTCCGCTGTCTGTCTGTCCGTCTGTCACCCGACTGTATCTCATGAACCGTGGTAGTTAGACAGTTGACATTTTCACAGATGATGTATTTATGTTGCCGCTATAACAACAAATACAAAAAAAAACAGAATAAAATAAATATTTAAGGAGGGCTCCCATACAACTAACGTGATTTTTTGCCGTTTTTATAGATAATGGTACGGAACCCTTGGTTTGCGAGTCCGACTCGCACTTGGCCAGTTTTTTTTTTTTCATATATATATATATATATATACGTATAATAAAACATCCCTTTTTTAAATATTTCTAAACTGACACTATAATGTAAGGTCATCAATCGACACAGCGAGCTCATGTAGCTTGCAAACGAAACAAACGACATGGTTCTATAGGGTAGGTAGTGGGTGTCCCCGGTAGTTACAATGTGGTTGTCTTCATATCACGAGTGAATCGGATTCTTCTAGGCAAGCGTGCTCCACAGACGCCACAGCGCTCCGTAGACCGCATCATCGCTTAACATCAGGCGAGTGGCTGTCAAACGCCACATAAAAGTCGGTTCAGTAGTTTGACTTTTAAATCAAAATAACTAGAAAATTTTATGACAATATTATATCATCCGAGGAACCGAAAATGATACAATCGAAATGAGATATTTGTTTTTTATACGTCACAGTTCCTCTGATGATGGGCTACGTCACGAGATATGTGATGGGAACGGACAAGTTGAGACCTGGAGCATTCGAAGTAAGTAATAATCTCAATCATCTAACCTGAAACATCTACATACAAATCGTGGCTAGTGGCATGTTACACTAAAAAAACAGATCACTTGTAAGTTACTTAGACAGCTTTTGTTCTTAAACTTGTTAACTATTCATAATGGTTGCCTGGAAGAGATCGCTTTTAGTAATAAGGCCGCCACTAGTGGCACTAGCTCGTAAGTGTTTTCTATCTGTTTGTAGTTTTTATTTCTGGTGTACACAATAAAGAGTTTCTATCTAATATTGTATGGCGCTTATGCTTGTAGAAAAACAAGTCTTTTTTTCATTCGCGCCTAGGATTGGCCTGCTCTAAAAAGATGCTGAAAATTTGTTGATGAAAATGTACTACTTTAATCACGGCGGGGTAAAGGATGAGCTGCCAAGTAATTATATCATCATTGAATGGAGCCCATCAACAAAAACAAAATAAAACATTTGTTCAATAATATTATATAATGTATTGTTTGTAGTAAGTCAAGTCCCAATTGGACACAGGCGTATTAGATTATTAGATGAGTGTTGTGTGTCAGGTGCGCGGCGCGCGGGCGCAGCAGACGACGGGCGTGGTGCACGCGGCCGACCCCGCCGCCTTGTCGCACTGGCTCAAGAGCATCTCCGACAACATCGTCGGACTCACCAACCTGCAGGTGACTCACTTAAACAAAGGATTCCACCGTAACGATAACAGAGACCAATGGTGGCCGAGCGGTAGCATGGGCGCTTTACAATCTGATATGGCACCCGGTTCGATCCTCAGCTCTGCACCCATCTCTTATTTAGTACCTAAATAAATTATGTGCAGTTTCTATGCCGTCGCTAAAAAGTCGTCGCTTTAAAGACATTTATTCACTCACATGCACTGGGCCAGGATGGTGGATAATGGTCCCTCTCTGAGAGAAGGCCTAAGTCCTAGCAGTGGGAACATAATAGGCTGAAAAATGATCTACCAATAAGACGACCGACGATATTATGCTGACCAATAGAAGGGTTGCTACATGACGTCATGTCAATTTCATACAATTTTACTTGCTATTTCACGCTGCTTGATTGGCGCCTTGCCTTAAGGCCGTCGCCCGGTAGTAATAAGCAAACCATTACAATTTGAGTCCCATGCTGGATGACAGACGGTACATTTTTCAGTGAACATTGAGTATACTACCTACAACCTAAAAGATCGATACGATCTTACTTTTAAAGTCACTAGATATTTTTACTTGTTACTGCCACTTGAAAAATCAACCTTGTATTTATTAGATTAAATTAAAAATTCTATTTGGCATAATTTATGAACTTCCAGATGAAGCTGTTCAACCGTCACTTCCCAGTGGGCGAGCGTATAGAGTACATGGGGTGGGTGCACGAAGGCGTCGTGTCGGCGGCTGCGTGCTGGCAGACCTACCGCGCCAAGTTCCTCGTGCTCAAAGGAACTGACGTCATGCTGTTTGAACAACCACCAGTACGTATCGAGGAGAAACAATCAGACGAGTTTTACCACAGAAAAAATATTTTTTTGTTTACATTAGAAAGGCTGTCATTTTTGTAAGAAATTTGTTGTAGCCACTTGCAGCCATAGCAACTGTGTTAGCAACTGTGACGCGGAGTTTGACGAGTTGACATAAATAAGAATGTTCAATCAAGTATACGTCACAATACCTGGCAACAGTTTCCTTCTCGTTTCCGTTCTATTTACTTCTCCTTTCTGTGAGTTTTAACGACAAAAGAAATAATGTCATTCCCTTTAATAAATTGGTCCAGTCGGTAGAATAATTGTCTGTCGCCCTAAAAACTCGTGTACTCTAGCTGTTGCCCGCGACTTCGTACGCATTAAACTTTCAACCTTTATTTGCCCTCCTTAATTCGGCCCCTTAGCAAAATCGTTTCTTAGTGGACCTCTACACCCAAGGAATCTATAGCTTAACATCCATGTCGTGAACTTCCAGATGAACATCACCGAACTAGCCAAATGTCCTGAAACCCTCAAAGTGTACCAGACGATGTTCCGCACCGTAAAGGAGAGCGAGACGGTGGACTGGCGACAGCACTGCTTCCTCGTGCAGTCGAGCGGTTCCGGCCCCGCGGGGGGTGCTGGTGTCCCGGGGCCCGCGGGCCGGGGGCCCCGCTACTTCAGTGCCGAGACGCGCCGCGAGCTGCTGCGTGTCGAGGCCGCCTGGACCGCCAACATCGTCAACTCGGTCATAAGGCTTGGGGTAAGTACCTCATATCGCACCTGCCCGGACAGTATATGGAATGTTCTATTATTTTACGTACTGTCGTTACTGTAAGTCAATCATCGAGCTCAGGTGAATAGCTAGATTCTTACACCGTAACTCGATTATCAGGCTCAAGTGAATAGCTCGATTCTTACATCATAACTCGATTATCGGGCTCAGGTGAATAGCTCGATTCTTACACTGTAAGTCAATCATCGAGCTCAGGTGAATAGCTAGATTCTTACACCGTAACTCGATCATCAGGCTCAAGTGAATAGCTCGATTCTTACATCATAACTCGATTATCGGGCTCAGGTGAATAGCTCGATTCTTACACTGTAAGTCAATCATCGAGCTCAGGTGAATAGCTAGATTCTTACACCGTAACTCGATCATCAGGCTCAAGTGAATAGCTCGATTCTTACATCATAACTCGATTATCGGGCTCAGGTGAATAGCTCGATTCTTACACTGTAAGTCAATCATCGAGCTCAGGTGAATAGCTAGATTCTTACACCGTAACTCGATCATCAGGCTCAAGTGAATAGCTCGATTCTTACATCATAACTCGATTATCGGGCTCAGGTGAATAGCTCGATTCTTACACTGTAAGTCAATCATCGAGCTCAGGTGAATAGCTAGATTCTTACACCGTAACTCGATCATCAGGCTCAAGTGAATAGCTCGATTCTTACATCATAACTCGATTATCGGGCTCAGGTGAATAGCTCGATTCTTACACTGTAAGTCAATTATCGAGCTCAGGTGAATAGCTCGATTCTTACATCATAACTCGATTATCGGGCTCAGGTGAATAGCTCGATTCTTACACTGTAAGTCAATTATCGAGTTCAGGTGAATAGCTCGATTCTTACATCATAACTCGATTATCGGGCTCAGGTGAATAGCTCGATTCTTACACTGTAAGTCAATTATCGAGTTCAGGTGAATAGCTCGATTCTTACACCATAATTCGATCATCGGGCTCAGGTAAATAGCTCTATTCTTACCCTGTAACTCGATCATTGGGTTCGGGTAAATAGCTTGATTCCTGGAATACTTAAACTGTACCGTAATGGACTATGTGAGCTCTATATTGTGTCATGTACAGCAAGTTTTCTCACTGAAACGTGTTTAGGCCATGTGACCATGAGATAAAGGCCTGAAAACCCGTACTGTTCTTTCTCATCTATTAATCAATAAAAAAAAGTACATGCACAAACGCATATAATTTGCGGGAGATAATTAAAAATAATCTATAATATGGCACAAATCGTATATTTATGTACCTTATCTTAATTATCAATTCAATCAGAATTACAACTTAAACTCTTACAAAATAAATTTATCACTCCTTTCTAAAACGGCATCGTACTTCGGCTGGATACAGGCCAAGATACTATACTACTTTAGTTTTGGGTTGTCTCGCCATCAGTACTGTACAACTGGGCAATAATACGCTAAAACAGAATTAAAAGTTAGAACCCGCCTCATCCTCGGTTGCATAAGATTAGTTAGAGATCTAGTTAGGGTAGTAGGGTCGGTGCGCGTTGTCAGGGCGCATGGAGGCGAATCGTCGCCTGATGTAGTTCTCTTCGAGCCGGCGCCGCAGGTGCGGGTACGGCTGGAGGCACGTCTGGAAATCCTTGTTGTCCAACCTGATGGGAAAACCACAACAAAGGTTGAAACATCAATCATACTGTACAGTTCTGTACAGGGCCTTTGATGCAGAGTCTGCTTGGAAAAGTACATACAATACCAGTACCTTTGCCATTTATTCAACCGCCAACCAGTAGTGTGCAAACATTAGTTTCGGATTGAAGGGCAATGTTTCCAGACAATGTTTCAATTTAATTTTACTATAATATCTCATAGTGATGAACGTAACGCATTGGCTACACAAGATGATGCTGTCCTACATTCAGCGTCAGCGTCAAGCGTGACGCTGGCATAAAAGAGATCAAAGTTACAATTTTAAGCGATAAAGAAAAGCATCGTAAGGATACCATGGTGGTAGAATATGTTTTCTGTCTAGTGCTTGTCTAACTAGTTACCATCCACAATCTGTCGCTGGACAGCTAACAGTATGCGACAGTCTCATTTGAGATCTAGTTCCCATTCCAGGCTAGGCGTGTTTACCATCTTGCCCACATCTCACTTTACATGCGTCACTATAATCGACCCATCAATGCTCCGGGTATAGTAGGTGTCTGGGCGGCGGTACCCACTTACCATCATGAGGCCTGTCGCTTGTTTGATATAAAGAAATAATTGGCCCTAACATGTAAATCTCGGTGATCTCCAGCGCGATGATAGTAGCAATGCGCGGTTTGCCGGGGTGCAGTAACGCTGTCTCACCAAAATACGAGCCGTCTCTCAGATGCGCCATCTGTAAACAAATAAACAAGTTAGTCTCACTTCTGGCATAGAGGTGCTGATGCGATTATTATTTGTATAATAATAGGTCGTCGTAGGTGCTTACTTCTCTGCCTGACGAACTTATCACCGCCACCGTCCCAGAGCTTATCATGAACAGCGATGTTCCGGGCTGGTCGCATTTCACCAACACCTCAAACGAAATCATACTTTACATTATGTTATTATGTTAACGTTTTGACAAGCTAGTTACCGTCAAAAGTCCTTGTTGTCACTTAGATAGAGTTAAAATAAAAGCTGTAAGATTGAACTGGTTTATATGCTCACCTCTCCAGGCATGAAAAGAACCTGCGTCAAGTTGAATATAATGGCGTTGATGAGAGCGATGGGCATGTCTTGAAACAAGGGAACATCCATCACCATCTTCTTACATCCGAACATATTGATATCTTGCTTGATCTGCTCGTTGATGGTGTTCATGATGAATTGTTCGTTGAAATAGTGACCATTGTACTTGTAGTTGATGAACAGTTGTATTTTCCTCTGAAGGAATTTGGGAAGACTTTTGAAGTTCATATACTCCTTCAACTCTCTGAATCTGCCGTTGAAAATGTTCCTCTCGTACTGCCTGTAGATCACTAGTTGCAGTATCGATGAAAAAGCGTACGTTAAGAAGACCATGCCGACCAAACCCATGGACGATGTCAAAATTAGTTCAGAAATCAAATGTTCGTCAACTGGGTTGTAGTACCCCGCACCGATGCACAGACCGCACACTAAGAACAAGTTAGCAATATACTTTTGGAAAATTGAATCATATGAAATATTCACCATGATGAACCTTCTCACCCACACTTTGTAACGGTCATCCTTTTCAAAGTAGTGGATAGTGAGGCATGGCACCTGATAGTGGATGAATGTCATCCAGTGGAAGAATAGGATCACTTTCAATATGACCGTGATCATGCGCTTGTTGATGTAGGACAGCTGCATCTGTTCCAGAAGGTCCGCTGACTCTTTGATGAACGTTGGCAGGCGGAACAGTTTGACAATCAGCATTATTGTGTGTGAAGGGTATCTGGAGAATCAAAATAATCTAATTAATTGATTATGTTATAAATGGCATGCCAAGAAGTAGGTAGGACTTTGTTTTGTTTAGAAAATACTTTAGGTTCTTACTTTCTTATAGTGTTTATAAGCAAGAAAAAAAATGACCACTTTTTTGTATCGAAAACGTGGATGGTTCTCTCAGAATATCTGGAAAAACTTCAGAGTGCAGTTAGTTTATAATATCAGTAGAGATATGGATAGGAAGAATGCAGAGCTTGGCAATAAATACAGTTACCGGCAGTTCCCGAATAGCTGAATGATTTGCAGCGGCAGTGCTCCCATCAGGTCCGGCAGGAAGTAGGTCTCCAGGTAGTGGCGCGCGATGCGCCGCGGCTCCAGCACTATCTGCTTCACCTCCTCGTCCACGTACCCGATACAGAACGAAGCCAGGATGTGGACGAAGGACATCACGTCGCTGAACAGGATGAATGAGTCGTACGGGTTCGGGCCTGGGGGGGGGGTTAGGAAACTTGACATATTGTCGAGTCAGGATTAACGTTTGGAATATGGAGGGTTTTTTAACAACTTATCCAGATTTTATTAATTGTTCCTTTGGTAGGTTTTTTAAAGTCATAGTTGGCGAACAAGCTGACGGGCCGCCTGATGGTAAGCAATCGCCGTCGCCTATGCATACCTGTAACACCAGGGGCATCATAGATACTTTGCTGACCCTTAAAGACCATAAACAGCCACTTTTGAAGAACCCCATATTACAGTTACTCGGAAATGCCGCAAGAGAGAGCTCATTCCACAAATTACTGGTGTAAGGTATAAAAAGATCGCGTAAAACGCACAGTGTGTGATTTCCAGTGATCTACCCAAAACATCATAATAATTCATTCACATAAAGCATATTCACAGCAGCCTTGGAAAAGTAGAGTTCATGTTCTTTGCACACCGGTACTTCGGTATCTGGAGCAATTACCCTCGGAGCCGGAAGTGATAGCTTGCCGTGATACAAGCCAATGTCAACGCCAGACAACCTTCAAATAGAAGGAAGTACAACCCAAAAAAAACCTGGCTAAAGCTGAGATTTCGCTTCCTCGTTTGCAACACGAATTCCAATACGGTGTCTAGCTGCTGAACAAGGGACTTCTTACGTGACACCGGCACGACGCAATTACCCTCGTCTTACGTCGAGCGTATGTTGCATCTCTGGCGGACTGACCAATGAGAGCTTCAATCGTGCGGAAACATAAATAAAGCGTCACTTACATACAATAAAGACCTGGAAAGGCACGTAGATGAGCATGGCCAGCGTGAGCAAGGTGTTCACAGCTTCGTTAGCGAGTGCGGCCGCGCTGTAAGGATGTGCGGCGAATCTAATGCGCGCGCGCTCTGCACGCAGGCGCGCCTCCGAGCGGATGAAGCCCAGGGTGCCGTGGTGACTCGCGCACGGCAGCCGCAACCACCGCAACCGACATATCTGAATATCACTCCTATCTATGGTAATACAGTAGGTACTGGCTTTTTTGCACCTTTCACGCGAACTTCGCTAGACAATGCTCTATGACGCGTTGGAGTCGATCAGTGTCAGGGGCAATTGTGGTGACAACATTGTCTGCGCGAGTGAACTCTAGTTGCATCTAGCTTTTACCTTAGTAAACTATCTTATCGCGGACGTAGTAATACAATGCATCACTGCATCGGCTTGCGAACTTGTCAACAGGCAAGGATAATAAAACACTATACCAACTCAACTTCTTTTGACTATGGTTCTTAGTGTGGCCACAGATTACGTAAAGCTACTATATAGTCTGAGTGCGCTTTCAAATTCTCATCAACTTCGCTCCACTCCGCTTCTCTCCAACTCAAGGATCTCAAGATTTTTGCGCCCACTGCGGGGTATAAGCCTGTATATTATGCTAATCATCTCTTTTGTAAGCCTAGCTTGGCCCGGTGTTGCCTTGTGTATTGATATGGTCGTCATATGGCGTGTTCTGATATGAGTAGTGAACGGTTCGTACAATGAGTCGGTACAAGTGCGTGCCGGCGGTGGGCGGCACGGAGCTGCACGCAGGCACGTGCGGCAACATGCACACGTGCTTCCCGTCGCTGGTGTGCATCGTATCGACAATGAAGTTGGCGCAGATAGGCGCTTCCTATAGGCTGCTCTACTGCCACACTGTCTTCATCTACACTTAACAATGTACACCGACTATTTGGCTGGTTATTCTGTTATTGATTGGATATTATTGTCTTTCAAGGTTTTTAAAAAAAATCACTAAACACGAAGACCGACTGTAAGGCAGAATTCTTTGCACCAAAATATTGAATATTCTTTGTCCCCGTATTTATTTCTGTTATTATTCTGAGTATTTAATAGTTGTCCAATAAATTGTTTTTTAAAGAATGACAGTTAATAAGTGACAGAAGTTTGAAAAAGAAGTAAAAGTTTCCTGTAGTCAAGCAATGAGGTTTCAAATAATTGCCAATACTTATGTAATAGGGAGCTTTGTGTGTTGCCGATTCTAGTGTGTAGTATTGAAACGAGAGGTACAATTCTCTCGCATCCACTTGTTAAAGAACCCAAACGCCTGACCTACTCTAGTGATTTACAAACTGTTATGACATTACAGACTGTTTTATTACTATCTACATTCCACACTACTACTCTCAAGGATGCCCAAGAGTGATGCTGGTCGATCGGTAACATGTGCGCTTTACAATCTGAAAGAACCCAGTTCGATCCTCGCCCCTGCACTAATGACTTATTATTTAGTACGTTAATAAATTATGTATAGTTTCGATTCCATCGCTCAAAAACGGTATTAGTCCAAGAATATTAGTCAAATGAGGGCAAGTATCCCGGAATGAGAGATAGTCAGCTAAAAACTTGTATAAATCTTTATTTTGGCAGCCTAAAATTTGTTTCATAACCTACTTATTATAGGGTGTCCGCGGCTACAGATGTTCCAGGGTCAAAGGTTAAAAAATAGTTTTTTTTTTTTTACACATTTTTTGCAAATATCTCGTTTCCAATGGGTTTTATGCTATTTGTATATTTATTATAAATATAGTAGAGGATTAAATTCTCTACTACTTTTGTCTAAACATTTTTTTTATATCTTGAACCATTTTCGAGATAGAGGGCAGAGCGCACGCAGTCTCTAACTATTTAGAGTATCATTTGAGGTCAACCTGTAGTCCTGATTAAAAACGCGCATGTGGTAAACACACAAACAGAAGGGCTGTATCCTAGCAGTGGGAAGATGATAAGCTGAAATGACGTTGTTTTGTGTTACAGAAAAAAACATTTACGGTGGTGCACGGTGGGCGGGCGGCGGGACTGACGCTGGACTGGACGGCTGGCTTCTCCCTGAGCGAGGGCACGCCGGGCGCTCCGCCCGTCTGGACCTACAGGTAACTCGCGTGTTACAGTACCCAGCCAGCCAGACTGGACAAACATGGCCTAAGGAGCGTTAATTTCCCCATTCATTCATTCAACATTTAAGAGCGTTGACGGTCTTCTGCCAGTGTTTTCACCTCCCTGTACGACATGACATTTGCCTTCTCTTTTATTTGGTCTACGAATAATCTTCTTGGTCTTCCCGGTCCTCTCTTTCCTTCTACCTTTCCCTCTATGATAGATTTCATTAATTTGTCATGTCGTACAAGGTGCAGCTTGTGATATCTACTGCGGCAATAGTTTTCTGGCACATAGATTTTACACAATTTATCGTACAAAACAGGTGCGTCTATATTTCCGCGCAGGATTTTGCAAACTGTAGCCAGTTGCTGGTTCTCCCGCCTGACCTTCAAAGAATTGTATCCCAGGCAACCGAGTAAAAAGTTAGTGGGGTACATAAAGGGATAATATCCGTGAACACGCTTATACAGGTATCTAGGAAACGCCTTTTGTACCTTTTCAAGTTGGAGTATGTATTTCTTTTCATGAGGATTCCATACACACATAGAACTCTCCAGCTTACTACGTACCAAAGCTCCAAAAATCAAGTTTATGACATGTGGGTTATGGAAGTCCTTGGAATTCCGGAGAATGAACCCCAACCGCTTGAACGACTCTTTCGCTAGTGTGCTGATGTGGTCGTGAAATGTTAACTTTTGATCAAATGTAACACCCAGGTCTTTCATGATATTCGAACGAGTTATGGAATTAACATTTATTTTGTAGTCGTAACTAATTGGTTGCCTCATTCGACCAAAAGTCACTGCACGGCATTTAGCGGCATTAAATTCCATCCCATTTACCTGACACCATTGTACAATTGCGTCAATATCTCGCTGTAAGGCAAGGCAATCAGAATAAGACCCGACCTCAATGAAGAGTTTCAGGTCGTCAGCGTAAAGTTAGCATTGTGCGTATTTGAGAACAGCGGGAATGTCGTTTACCATTAACAAAAACAATAATGGTCCAAGTATTGACCCTTGGCATATATCTAATACTCTGACCATATCTAATACTTCTTGTTTTTTTTTTCTGTCCAGCTTATTCTTTCCATGCGTCTCCAACACCACATTTCATATGCTTCCAGCCTTTCTCGATCTTTTTTAATTCCAATTACCCCACACAAAACAAATTAATTTCTAACTGCCGGCCCAACGGAATACCAGGGTTTGTTTATGACCGGCATCATGCTGAGTTGGAGCCGGTTTATGACAAAAAAAGAAAAGCTCTAGTTTAGTTTAACTAAAAAAAAAACTGTTGTACTTTGTTTTATTTGCCACAAATAAATTATGTGTATGTCTAACTTCATCTGTAGAGGTTCTGTCGTTTGTTAGGGTTCCGTACCCAAAGGGTGTAAACGGGGGACCCTATTACAAAGCCTACGCTGTCTGTCTGTACATCCTACCTTTTAACGGCTGTATCTTTCGAAACGAAATAGATAGCCAGTTGAAATTTGCACAGAATATGTAAAGTTACGGCAAATTAACTGAGAAATAATAAAAAAGTAATACAGTAAAAACGAAAAGGGTTCGCATACAACAAACGTTTTTTTTTACGTATTTGATCTAATATAAAAACGGTAATACGTACAAGCGTTAAACTTGGCATGATTATAGTACACACTCTAAAGTATAACAACAAATAAAAAAAATCGCCAAGTGAGAGTCGGTGACAAGTTAAGCAACGTGGGGCGCAGTCGGTACTTGGATGGGTGACCGCAATGGTTGTGATGTTGTCTTTTTGCAATTCTTTTTGTGTATTTTGGTGGTACGGAAACCTCAGTGCGTGAGCCCGACTCGCACTTTGCTGGTTTGTCTTTATATTATTTTTTGGTAAAATAATGACATTTCACTAATATTATAAATGTGTGAATGTGTATGTAACAACTGCACGGATTTGAATGAAATTAGATATGGAAGTGAAGTATACCCTGGATTAACACATATACATTTTATCTCGAAAGAAACATATTAAGGTCTTGTAGGTCAGCCGGTAATACCGCGGGCGCTACTAGCAGGTATAAACTAATATTATAAAGATTTGTATGTTTGTAACGAATTAACTCAAAAACTACTGGACCGATTTAAATAATTCTTTCACCATTAGAATGCTATATAACCGCTGAGTAACATAGGCTATATAAAAAAAACTCCATCCGTGCGAAGCCGGGGCGAGCGGCTGGTAATATAAATATTTCTTTATACTTCCAGGTTTTCTCAACTAAGAGGTTCTAGCGACGACGGCAAGTCTAAATTAAAACTGCACTTCCAAGACTCCGAGACGAAGGTCATAGAAACTAAAGTAAGTGGAATACAGTTATTGTGAACGTACATGTATGGGGTTGGATGAGATTAGCGCTAAACAACACTTAGACGTATTCTACTGGGTTACGCAGAAAGGGTACGTACTAAACTGAAAGAAGCCCATAATACCCATCATTATAAACAACTTTTACTGTGGGAGCAACTCTGAAATCGCGAATAATTATCAATATATAAAACCGACTTCATAAAAATTTCAGAACTGGACTAAATATGCGCCCTCTATCCCATAGCGCGCGCATTAATAAGGCACTATCGGTTTTAGAGAGCGCATGCCTGATTTAGTATTAAGGTGTTCCAACAGATGTCTCTTATAATAATTTTTGTGTGGAAATGTTTTTTTTTAATTGTTAAAAATACAACATAGTAGGACTGGACCTAATTGAAATGGACCAAACGAGAAGCACCAGCTATCAAATAAAAAAAGAATCATCAAAATCGGTTCACCCAGTCGAACGTTCTGAGGTAACAAATATAAAAAAAGGCCTATGTTCAGCAGTGGACGTCTTCTGGCTGATAATGATGATGAAAGGGTTACGCGGAAAGGGGGTATTAAGCCGAAAGGAGTCCGTTATACTCTTCGACCAAAATAAAATGAATGGACGGGCCCTAACCATTGAACTTGATCAGTAAAAACGAGTCAAAACCGTCGGACATATACATCAACACCTAATTATAAAAATGTACAGTATATTTGTTACAAAAAATAGATATCGGTTTTATTTGTGTATTTACACTTCGGTAAAGCATACGAATTCATAATTTTGTCAGATGTTTCGTTATCGCGTATCAATAGACTCGTGTTTCACTTCCTACGGCTAGAGACCGACTGAAACGAAATGAGAGCTGGCGCTCATTTTGTAATCTTCAAAAATGCGCTTCTACTGGGCCCGTCCATTCATTTTATTTTGGTCGAAGGTTATACTCACCATTATCAACTACTTTTACCACGAGACTAACGAAATCGCGAAAAAAAAAACAGCTGTTCCATACATATTGTCGCATGTCAATAACCGTTTTCTATGACACAACTGATATATTTTTAACCGACTTCCAAAAAGGAGGAGGTTCTCAATTCGACTGTTTGTGTTGAATGTTACCTCAGAAATTTCGACTGGGTGAACCATTTGTGATGATTATTTTTTTACTAGAAAGCTGGTGCTTCCCGTGTGGTCCCATTTAATTTGGTCCAGTTCTGTCATTATTATGAAGTTGTTTTTTTTTTTAAATGAAATGATATATCTATAAATGCCTCATTTTTCTGTTTCAGGAATTAGAATGTCAGATACTGCAAAGTCTGTTATTCTGTATGCACGCATTTCTGACCGCCAAAGTGGCGTCCGTCGACCCAGCCTTCCTCGCCTCCATCCAGCACGCAACCAACTAGCTTACGGATGTACACGTAAGGTTCATTTTACTTTGTACAAACCGCACTCAATTCGGACCTTTTATCTATATGATAAACATCAGCGGACAATTTGTTATGAAGAAAATGGAATCTAAAATCGTGTTTAGTGACTTACTTTAACGTTGATTTCGCTTTATCGGACCCTTATGTCCAATTAATAGGGTTCAGAATTGTACAAGAATCTCAATCAAATCAGACGAATTAGATGAGCATGCTCAATTTTAAGCAAACCCTAAGTTTTAAGTTCCTAGGCCTATTGTTTTGAAAACCGAAACAGCGAATATAAAAGACTTACAATCCCCTGTCCCTTCCTGTAGAATCTATTTTTGAATCTTAAATCTATTGTAATAAGGATGGTTATAATGCGCTGTCGTTCAGTTGTTTTACTGTTAAAAGTCGATATAGGAGTGTAGAATATACTATGGAAAGGGATTATTAAAAGTACCTATACAAGTGGTTTTAAGGTACAAATTGCGTTTTAGATAACTGCGTGCGAGCAATTTTAGACCCTATGGTTTTCATAAAGAAAAATTGTGCAGCAAACAGCGGTACGAGTCATCTAAATCTCTTCCCAAATAAGCACCTTATTTTTAAATAGATAAAGTGAGTATTTGAGTAGTAGTTTCATTGAAGTCAATATTGTTTTGTAAGGTTAAGGAAGTGGTATTGACTAGCATATAACGCTATCAGTTCCGCCGCTCGCGCGCAGTTCTACATAAATCGCACTTCATAATGGTTGAGGTATCAAATTGACTTTAAAGGCATTTCGACTTTTGCCAGTAGGAATAATATAAAAAAGGGTAATAAAAATCCAGGGATTTTGCCGTGTACATGCGCGTTTTAAGGCTTGGTTCTTTTTTAATCTCGAATTTATCACATAACATAGTAACATTTTCTTTAACAATTAGCACTGCTAGCATTTTTCCTACCCTTGTCTTCCTTGTTATATTTATAAGCCATTCTTGCTTACTCATTAATCTACATTTCGTTAAAATCTATACTTACTACAAAAAAACGACAAATAATAATGATTAACTTTGTAAAAGTAGTTATTTTGTGTGTAAGCGCTCTACTCTACTGTTAAGGTATAATGCATGTGAAAGTCAATTTGGATGAATGCTTCGGGAGATGATAATGTTCTAAATGTGTGTTAATTTAGTAACTAAATTCATCACTTATGAAAATTGTAACTGTAAATTAGACTGCGAATTAGCAGTGCTATTAGCATCGACTATTATTTACGGCAACGTAATTAGTTGCTAATGTCATCGTTCATGAGAATTAGCTGAGCTATTAATGTCGTTTAATTGATATAGCGGCAATGTTATCAGTTGCTTTCATTATCATTTCTAAGCGTTTAATTATCATAATCTGCTATTAATAAGCAGTGCTATTAGCGTCGAATGGCTGACGGAGCGGCAACGTTTTAGACTTACATTAAATAATGACTTCTGTGAAGTAAAGGCACGGCCACAGCAGTCGAGCTGCGGTGTCGCGCTTAAATACATTGTAAAGTAATAAAATTATCAATAGCGTTGCTTCTCCGACATACAAACTGCTAAACTTATCATTTTAACATATATCCATCCATTTAACGTTCAATACTCATTACCAAACCAAAGATACATCATAAACACTTTCCTTAAGTAATAGTAATAGAGTCTATTTTAAAATAAACTATCACGGTATAAAGATAAATTATATCTTGTAATATAGCAATCTGGCAACCAATGACAACCAATACTCGACTACTACATAGTACTTACAATTGACAGAACACTTTAGCGGGAAAAAACAGCTGTTCCATACAAAATATATTCACTCCCGTCAAAATGAAATAGCAGATATTTTTTCCGCTAATTTTGTTAAGTCGTAAAACAAGAGTTCTGTGTTTTGACGTATTGAAGCCGCCGAAGAGGATGCGATCTGAGTACCATTAAACCTGTAGAATCATAGTACAGTGTAATCAATTTATCTGCAGAGGTGGCCATAATGTTTTCAAAATGTTCAATGGGATTTAGGTTGCCGTTCGTCCGGGTTGGATTTGTCCTAGTGTAGAGGGCATCCGGGGAGCGTCCGGGCGGGGCTTCATGGCTTCTGGGCTTAAACATTTAAAGTCTTGGGCCGCGACACACGCACTGTGCCCGCACGCCGCGATTTTTACACTGACAATATAAAAAAAAACCTGTTGACATGTCCGGGTTCTGGGCTCTAAAATCCGCGGTTTTCACGCGTCTTGTCCTGGTTGCCAAATTTTAGAGATAGCAACCCTACATGGGAGGCTGTCAGTATCGATTCCCACTCTAATCTGAAAGTAACTTGGTTACACTGTATCTCTTGTGATTGGTTGGCAGACTGCCAGATAAGAAGATTGTCTCCATAGCAAATTTATACAGACCATAAAAATATCTCTAATCAAACCAAAGCAATTAACGGCCAGTACACCAGAGTTGTCTATAAAATACTTTAATATTTTAAATAGAAGGTAGAAATTGCAAGTTTATAGTTTATATTTAATTGCACGAACGCGTAGCTATTGTGGGGGGGGGGGGTATGTTTAGGACTGATATTATAAGGGGGAGGGAATAGAGCGAATACTTTTGTCCATGTCGCTAACTTAGGCCCTTCGCATGTGATGCGACGCGTATGAAACTGGTTTGCGACTCGAATCTCATAATAAGCTTGTGTCCTTATTTTTATTTAATATCTTATAAAAAGTTGATCATAAATAGAACCCAACAACGAAAACAAAATTAAAATTTGTTCAAAAATAAATAAGTTATAAGTATTTCACGCTAGACAGAGTGCACGTAATGACGTCAGGCCGCACGTCATACAAATTTGCATGTTCGTAACACGTGCTTTGCGAGAAAGAGACAGCATCCGCTCTCTATCCTCATCAAAAACTTTAAACGCTCATATATCAGATATTTATCAGCCAATTTAATTTATTATTTCAACATGTTTAATGCATTTAGTTACATCCTGCGCTAAGCATGTTACCTCTACATAGTATAATATAAAGTCGCTTTCCGCGTCTGTCTGTCTGTATATCCGCTATCTCTTAAACCACGCAACGGATTTTGGTGCAGTTTTCACCATCAGTTAGATAAATTTTCACGGATATTTCATACATATAATAAAACTTACACTCGTGCGCAGCCGGCGCGCGGGTCGCTACTTTGAAATAAATTAAACATTAGGACAAGTCTATTATATATAAGCTTTATATTTGCCTACACGGTTGATGTCCTTTGGACTTTGTCTTGCATAAAATCATAGTCTGTAGCAATTTTAAGGACACATGTTCTGTTCATATCGTAATAGTACCACTACGATTGCGGGCGAAATTCAACTCTATAACCTTGTTTTTAACGCCACGTGTGGAGGGTCTCAGGAAATGTCTGTACAATATGTATGTGTGCTCTCTCCTTATTCATGTTTGTCAATTACCATTAGAGATGCATATTTTAAGAGTTCATAGAATTTGTTTAGCAAATATACGTTTTAAAAACGCATTAGAAGAATTATTTACAAATACACGTCAATTTCATCGGCGACCTTGATAAAAGTATTTCACTAGAGTGTTTTAAATTTCAATTTGTAACCATTTAAGGTTTGCAAGCAGAGAACCGAAGCGTGAGCGAAGCAAAAAATCACGAGAAGATTAAAAATAGAAAACTAGCAGGATTCGGGCTTTGAACTTAATTATGACTGGCACGCTTTTTTAAATTAAATTTAATACCATGGCTTGTAAATTCTGTTAGGGAGTGCAATACGCTCATTTGAGTGCCATACTGTCAGCTGCACTTTATTGAGCTTGTGATCAAGAATACAGACCTGTTATAACGTCGCCGAGTCACCGCTTCGTGTTCTGTTAAGCATTGAAACTTGGCAACATTTGCGCTTGCTTCATATCATTAATGTTAGGTAAATATAACGTGGACGTATCACGTCCTGTCTCAAATTTAAAAATTATATTTATTTGTTAACTAAAACTTGGATATTTTATCTTGATGCCGGATGCAACTTATGCTCTGTATATTTACATTGAGGTACGCGTGCATAAGGCGGTCTGGTCGGGCTAACCACTAGCCCGTTTATAGGATGAACAACATATCGACTTTTCACATCGTGTTATAATAACGGCAAGAGCATAGGCTACTACTGTGCATAAGTCGATTTTCTTGCGCACGAAAAAAACGACCTGACCGTCAATATTCTGTCATGTTAACTTGACCGTCAAATGTTCCGGTCATGTTGACCTGACCGTCAAATGTTCCGGTCATGTTGACCTGACCGTCTAATGTTCTGGTCATGTTGACCTGACCGTCAAATGTTCCGGTCATGTTGACCTGACCGTCTAATGTTCCGTTCATGTTGACCTGACCGTCAAATGTACCGGTCATGTTGACCTGACCGTCTAATGTTTCGGTCATGTTGACCTGACCGTCAAATGCTCTCGTGCGTAGATTTAGATAAGTTAATTGATTTATTATATTATCGTACATATTAATATAGTTTATTTATAGAGTTATTAGTTATCTATTGTGATGTACAACGGAAATTTAATTTTTAAAATAAATGCCAGTACGAGTATTGCGAACGCTATCAAACTTCAATCGCATGAAAGTAATAATAAATGAAGAACACGTTTACTTGAAAATTCACCTTATTTACCTAAAAATAAGGAACATAATAGTTAAACCTGTGTATTTGTATTTTGTCACAAGAAAACGACACGGAACATCTTAACACGAACAGTGTCCTGCGCTGTAGCCTGTAAAATTATTTTGACACTTGGTTTGTTTGTTTGATATTATTAACTTAATGGTGGCACTTGACATCACTTATGTTTGCCGAATAAAAAGGGACGCAGCTATGTATGCTGTATAACTGCGTCCCTTTTTATTCGGCAAACATAAACGATGTCAAGTGCCACCATTAGGTAAAAGTGTGGCCAGTGAAAAGAAATATCTTGTAACAAAATACAGCAGGCCTAGCACGGGCCGTGGAAAAGTTGTCTTTCCACCGTTTTTATCCACGCGTAGACGCGACAGAGCTAGAATATGGATACGTTTGTCTCTTTCTAGCGGGATAAAAACGGTGGAAAGACAATCTGTCCACGGCCCGTGCTAGGCCTGCTGTCCACGGCCCGTGCTAGGTCTGCTGTCCACAGCCCGTGCTAGGCCTGCTGGTTTGATTCGAGCAAGCAAGTTGTTTATCAATCGCAAGCGATTGAACAGAGATAGCGTTGACAATATATGACGCAGAGTCTGTATTCATATTTTTCGTAACTACTGTTTAACTTCGATAAATTACGAATTTTGACAGGTTTTGTATGGCAAAACTGTCAAAAAGCGTCTAGAAGAAATTTGTGAATATGGGCTTGTTTTTTTTTGTTCTATGCTCGTATTTTCTTTACGCGATAGAATCTGAAACGTGGTTATTCGCCAAAGAACCAGAGTCACCGACATAGCTATTAAAATTTGCAAGTTGAAGTGGCAATGGTCAGGCCACATCGCTTGTAGAACTGATGACCGATGGGGAAGAAAGGTTCTTGAGTGGAGACCACGAACCGGAAGACGCAGCGTAGGTAGGCCTTCTACTTTATGAACCGACGCAGTGGATGCAGATGGCAGATGCAGTGGTTGTCGATCAGTGTGGAGGTTAAAGGGGGAGGCCTATGTTCAGCAGTGGACGTCTTCTGGCTGATGATGGATATGTTTTTGAAGTTGTGCATCTTTATTGTATTTAAAAAGTATTTTACTAAGTATATTTAGTTGTAGAGGCTATGAGATTCTATCAAAAGTATTATCTAATCTATTTTTAACTTGTTTAAGACTTGTGAAGTTATTATTAATTATTATTATAGTGTTTTAACGGTTCTAAATTCTAACACTAATTTAGTAAAATTATAAAGTTTTATAAGAAATATAATGTGTGAGTTTACGGGTTCTAGTAAAGTATTAATTATACTCACTTATTGTTTCATAGAGTTTAACGATGCTAGGATACCCTGGCCTGGACATGCGATGAGCCCCGAACAAAAGCATTCAAACGTAGCGCTGTCATTTCTAATTCAGCTTTCTATGTACAGGTGAATTTTTCAAGTGGGGTATGGATGACTTAATCAGAAACTATGAGGAATAGCGAAAAGTACTCAAAGGAGACTCGCGCCTGATTTTGATGAAAAATAAAACTGTATCATTGGATTTTTGTATATCCATATACCTAGCCAAGAATCGAACCCGTTCGTTTCTTATATTTTCAAGGTGCTGAGAGGTAGGGTACACAATCCGGATTTACTGAAGCAGTTATACTTTTGCGTTCCTGATCGGTATGTGTAGCGGCGAAGACTGCCAAAACTGCTATCAGTGTCTCGAATACTCTTCGCTATTCCTCATAGTTTCAGTTTCCATCTACGCCCACTGGAAAAGTTCATCCATTTGTTTGCCGCCGCATTGTATCTGGCGATGCCTTTATTCTATTGATATTATGTTTTGAGAATCAGAAAAATCATGTATACTCAATAGTATAGAGAATATATTAATGTAGGTATATACCTAGTAACCTACAAATTTTTCGCATTATTTTTGCACCAAAAGTTCTGATTTATAAATACACCTGCCATGGTAAAAGTTCTGATTTATAAATACACCTGCCATGGTAAAAGTTCTGATTTATAAATACACCTGCCATGGTAAAAGTTCTGATGTATAAATACACCTGCCATGGTAAAAGTTCTGATTTATAAATACACCTGCCATGGTAAAAGTTCTGATGTATAAATACACCTGGGACATTTCACGTGAAGCGGACAGGGAAAAAAAAGTGAGGTTCTGAAAATCGACCACATTCGGCCCATTTGTACTTCTAGTAGGTATGAATGTGTACGCAAATATTTTTTTTTGTATAGTCTATATTTACCAAGTTATAGGTTTCAAAAGAATTATCGTTGATTGGTACTACAATTTTTCGAAAGTAATTTTCGAATATAACAAATCTACTATAAAATATTTTACATAGCGATACATATTAAAAATATACTGTTCTTTTTGACAGTAAAAAAAAATTAAAAAATTAAAAAAAAAAATAATGGCCAAAACCGGAAGTAAACTTTTCAAACCAGAATTACAGTCACTTCGACCAATTTTTTTTAATTTTTTTTTTCTTTCAAAATATAGCTTAAGTAATAATGAAAGTACACTAGAAAATTTAAAATGGGATCTCTATTAGTTTAGGAGATACGTTGAATAATATACACCCGCGTCGCAAGGGGCGTCATATGTAGCACTTGCTTAGATCGGTTGGTGTGCGTCAAATAAAATGGCTTGTATAAATTACTGTGATAAAATAGTTCAAACATAATAAAACAACATTGGTACAACACAAGAACTGTTTATTTTGTAATTTTAACAATTTTACAATGGGAATCTATGGCAGAACTGGTCCTCTTTACAAGAAGGCCTGTGGTTGTTGGAATGAAGCTGTGAAACTTTTTGGTTCCTGAAATGGTGACCGTAGACGCAAACCGGGGTTCCAAAAAAATTCTCTGACGCTCTATATCATCTTTAGAACAGAAATAAATGGCAGTTTGTTTTAAAGATGATTTTGCCCATTCATATAATCGCATTGGTGTTATAATTGCTTTACTTGGAGGTAACTGTAAACTTGCACGCGCAGCTAAACGTTTCAGATTCCCCCCTAGACCATCGCATGGCCCCTTTCCGTGAGATGTTGCATGAAAATGCAACTCTGCATCTGCATTAAAATCTTCTTTGTAATAAAACAGATTCACAAAGTTAAATCTATTTTTTAAATGTTGGGAAGCCCCGTCAGTTATGTATATAATTTTTGATCCAACTATCGATTTTTCTAAAAGATGCTTGTGTAGTAGCTTTTGGAAAGCATAAAAGGTGGCTGTGTCATGCTTCAGGTCGTCAGAAATCATAACAATGCTTCCGTGTTTTACTTCATTACCGTCTCTGTAGTAAAAAACTGACGTTAGAAGCGTTGCCTGTGCATTATTCCAATGAAAGGATTGAGCAGCATCTTGGACAATAAAACTATAGTTTTCTGCAAAATCACATTGTACGAGAATTTGACCTTCATCGATAGTCTCCTTAAGAGTTTTAAAATAAACCGCCTGTTGCTCTGCAATGTAAGCATGAGGTTTCAAAAGGTCCAAAGCGTCACATAACTCATCTACAAAACTATCGGAAGATAAAAGTCGAGTAGATATCGTGTAGCGGTCTGTGCCATCCCATTTTTCAAACTGCACTTCTGTGACTTGATTGTTATCAAATTGTATTTTTAAATGCTCTCGAATTGCACTTAATCCTGGACAAGAATTACAGCGTTCATTTGGCGGTGTCTTAGTAGTCATTAAATGACACGTCAGTGTTGGATTGGGACACATCATCTGGCGAAGGCAATCCTTATAAGATGAAAGTTGCATAGCAGACCCAGCTGTAAGATTAGCAATGTCTCCTCCATTCAACATCAATTTCACGTTTTGATGGTAAGTACAAACACATACCATATGTGTTCCGGAGTCGCCTGCGAGGATACATTGTTTGTTGGGTCTTAGTGTAAAAAACTTTGTTAAGCCTACCTTGATGTTAGGGTATTCATCTTTAAACCTCTGATAAAGTTCGTCAATGTTACAGAGAAGGAGCTGTTTCTGTATGTGCGTTCTTTTTCCATCGTCTAATTTAACAGATATAAAATCTTTTTTACCAGGCATTATGCGGCTAATGTCTTCTCGTAGATAAAAATCTTTAACCAAGTTCTCCGTCTCGGCTGGTAGTTTACGACCACCGCGTGGGTTCGGAGAGGATAAGATACCGAACTGATTGACAAGTTGTTTTGCTTTTCTTGCTTGTCGCCTGGACGTTCCAAATTCTTCTGCAAGTTTATTTTCACTCCATGACGTGGGTGCTATTGTTAATATCATAGTCTTCAAAGAAGTAGAAGTAGAAGGATGATTGAATTTCTCTTTTAGCTGCTTTAAAATTTCTTCGTTTTCTATGGATGTGTCGGTTTGGGTGGAAAAATGTTTAAACTTATCTTCGGGAATAAACGGTTCATCTTCAATGTTTTGCGAAGGTTCACTAGATGTTTGACTGCATTGCACAATGTCTTCATTAGCTACTGGAGGAGATTCAGTCAAAAGTCGTTTCCTGCAGGAGGCACATACGTAAAGATCTTGTGAAAAACTCCACTTTTGAGCTAAACATTTAGATATTTTCCTTAAATTTTTAAATTTTCGATGAAGTACCAAGTGAAATGGGTTAAAACATCGATCACCGTACGGCGCCATTAATAATAACAGTTGTCACAGATTAAAACGTGCACAAGTCGCTGAGAGGTTAAAGCAACACTAAAGTTTAAGTTACGAAACCGCTAGGCGTCATATTTCTATCTCTTTCTTGTAGATAGGTTTGACCGTTTGACTCTATCTGAGACAAAAAAGTACTACACGTTACTAACAGATGGCGCTATTAGTCACGTTTCGCAAATAATAAAACTTTTCTACTGCTCCAAAAACGTTTTTTCTTTATAATATATTACTAACTTATATTTGTATTATGTAGTTATATTTATATTTTATTATATTAATAAAACTTATTTCATATCATTAAATGAGGTTAAATATACGCTAAAACGATATAAAATATTAATAAAGTTGCAATATCGCGCAAACTGCTCAACCTTGCAAGCGCTACATATGACGCCCCTTGCGACGCGGGTGTATATTATTCAACGTATCTCCTAAACTAATAGAGATCCCATTTTAAATTTTCTAGTGTACTTTCATTATTACTTAAGCTATATTTTGAAAGAAAAAAAAAATTAAAAAAAATTGGTCGAAGTGACTGTAATTCTGGTTTGAAAAGTTTACTTCCGGTTTTGGCCATTTTTTTTTTTTTAATTTTTGAATTTTTTTTTACTGTCAAAAAGAACAGTATATTTTTAATATGTATCGCTATGTAAAATATTTTATAGTAGATTTGTTATATTCGAAAAATTACTTTCGAAAAATTGTAGTACCAATCAACGACAATTCTTTTGAAACCTATAACTTGGTAAATATACACTATACAAAAAAAATATTTTGCGTACACATTCATACCTACTAGAAGTACAAATGGGCCGAATGTGGTCGATTTTCAGAACCTCACTTTTTTTTCCCTGTCCGCTTCACGTGAAATGTCCCACCTGCCATGGTAAAAGTTCTGATGTATAAATACACCTGCCATGGTTAAAGTTCTGATTTATAAATACACCTGCCATGGTAAAAGTTCTGATTTATAAATACACCTGCCATGGTAAAAGTTCTGATTTATAAATACACCTGCCATGGTAAAAGTTCTGATTTATAAATACACCTGCCATGGTAAAAGTTCTGATGTATAAATACACCTGCCATGGTAAAAGTTCTGATTTATAAATACACCTGCCATGGTAAAAGTTACGGAACACTAGAAAATTGTATCGTATTATATTGAGACTTGTTAGTTGTGTGTTTGTGTATCGAATAGTAGCGTTTATCACAACGTCGTAAGTATCATAATATGTAAGACGTACGTTTTGTATTGAGTGTTGAGGGAAAAGTTCCTAGTAAGCAACTCGTAGGTCCAATGTATTTGAGCTTAATTATTCCAAGTATATTGTAAAACCATAGTTTTAATTGGCATTCTCTTGTGGTTTGAAAGTATTCATCTTAATATCATACAATCTCTACAGTGGTCTTAGTACGAGCACTTGCAAAAAAGTTATCGTTACGTAAACGATAGCAAATGTATGAAAAATTCAGTTTCCTTTCACGTCCGATAGAGGCGCTGTTCAATTATTTATACATTTTGTTATCGTTTACGTAACGATAACTTTTTCGCAAGTGCTCGTACTAATGCCACTGTTATTTTAATATTTACTTCCATTCGAAACAATTTCAATTATATTGTATTAATTAGTATGATTTATAATTAATGAACTTAATAATATTTCTGATACCGGGTTTATATCTAGCCCTCGATTTCCCTGGGATCTCACCAACAGCATCTTGGTGACAATGGGACCAAATTGGAAATATACCTACCCTATCGAACTTTTTTTTATATTGTTTTTTTTATATAAATATTAACACACTTATAAAAAAACAGTGGAACATAGAACCGTCCGTCTTTTTTGAAGTCGGTTAACGATTTTTTTTTTAATATAACCGTCGCGTCGTCGTCTAGAGATACGTCCGGTGTGTTTCACTTATTTTCACCCAAAATATTGAAAAGTATAACCTAAAAGCAGAAGCCCCTATGTTATATTTACTGATTAATTTTATTAACAAACTAGTTGATCAGTGAACACAAATTATTATACTAAGTGTTTTAGTAATATCGATGGAACTTTTCTGTCAATACATCAAGGAGTATGAATGATTGTGGTCGTATTATCACTCGTTAGTCAATTTAGAGGAATATTACTCAAGACTGAAGTTGGATGTTGTGTCGCCGTCTCATGGAAGCTTGTCCGCGCCACCACTGCGCGTGCGCACATGGGTCACAATATGCTCACTAAAACTTACACAAAATAACAGTTTAAACGTTTTAAGATGTTCGTTACTACATGTACTACACTTAAATAGTGGTTTCAAGATTACACGTGTTGATTTGGTTGAACTTAACCGTCGTCTCACCAACGGGAAAGAAAGAGAGGGAAATATGTTATTATCTCTCTCTCTCTCTCTCTCTCGTTGGTCAGACGGCGGTTGAGATCAACTAAATCCACACGCATGTTAAAACAGTCATTCATTAGTTTTTGTCACAACAGTAAACACGCTCATGGTTGGTGGACGTTTCCCAACATATTAACAGAGATATACGTTTATGCTTCATGAACTATTGTGACCCTACAGCGATTATCAGAACACCTATATACATTGCATTTGCTTGTGTTTTTAACTTTTAATTTGTGTGTATATTTAAATTTTTTAACGCATCGAAAAGGATTTGAAGGCGATACTATTTTGTATTTGATAAAAATGTACAAATAAATCAAACAACTTTTTTTAACTATTATATTCTACAAATGATTTTATTCAATTTCAATTTGTAATGTGTTTTATAATATTATTCAAAATATATGTTTTGTCTATAAATATGTCTATGTATAAAGCATGTCTTTTAATAGTTCACTACTGAAAGTAGGCCTACCCCCGAGAGGGCGATTAAAAAGCCGTGTTAGCCTATTTGGGAGACCGCTACACTTGAAAGCGATTCTATTTATTTAAGTATAATTAAAACAAGTGTTAAAAATATATAATTATCTTCAAATATCCAGTCAATGTAACGTTTTCTTCTAACCGAGTGTCGTCTTCAAATGTACCTTGTTCAGTTGATGGTGAATGGCAGTACTTGCTACTTACTCTGGAAGTGTATCCACGTTAGTTAGCGGTTAACTAGCTAGTTATTTATACCTATTGTTGATTAATGTAACTATTGTATCCTATAGTAAAATATTAATTCAATTACTCCTGTGTTTTCTTACATACGACACCCTAAATTGGGAAACGAAAGAAGGCAGGGATCAGTTATCGCTTTATTACGTCAGATCAGACAAACAGATATGCTTTAGTACAGTTTTGTTCGTGTTTAAATGGATCCGTGTTTCTCCCACTTTTTTCAGTATAACTAACGCAAACGGAATTCATTTATTTTTCTTATATTAAACTTGCAGCAACGCTAATAAACTAATAGGTACATAGTCCACATGAGGAAAAAGGGCGACAAGGGCGCAGGCTGCAGGGTGATTTTGACTAAAAGCGGAAACTTGCGTCAAGCTTGTTTAAGGCCTGATGCATTAGCACCGATCAAGCTCTCTTACCATATCTCCCTTATATCTCTGAATTCAGGAACCGTAATTGTTAGAAAGGCATCAAGTGTCAATAATGGTCAAATTCTGAGTGGCGTTGAGCTGTTATGGGCAAGCGTGAAGAGCCATCAGGCGAGCGACTTCGCTCGTCTCGTGGGAAAAAAAAAAATGTTCCTGAGATAATGACCACGCGAGTGAAACCACAGGGCGCTGCTAGCGTATAATAAATAAAAACTGCAACATATTGTCTGTAATATTTTATTTAAAGCTCCAAGGGACAAAGTAAAGCTATACAAACACCGCGACTAGGAACCAATACAGGACAACGTATAACTAGGTACCTACTTATCACTTCTGTATTTGTGTGGTATCTAATAGATTTTTTTTTATAGATGAGTGTGGCGTGTCCAAAAAATATTAATTTATAAGCAGATTTGATCATTGTAATATTACTTTCATAGTAAAAAAACCGCACTACAATAAATGGTACAACAATTTTCAAATATAAGTATATCTTTTAAATACACTTATTACCCAGAAACTACCGCAAAAAAACTTATAAAGCGGGTATTCATTTACACCGTGAAATCTGAGCCTAACACTTTATTGATCATTGATGATATAAAATCTGAATAATGATTGATAAAAATAAGTTTGTACGTACAGGTAGGTACATTTGATGAGTAGGTAAATAGATTTTTTAATCAAGAAGAAGAATCCACACCAATATCAGAAGCTCTTTAATTAATGTAACAAGAAAATATCACCAAAGTTATACAAAAATATTTGTCAGAATAGTGCCTAATATATTGTCAATTGACAGAGAATAACAGAATCTTTTTTTTCTGAATAATTAATAATTTTTGTGTAGAGTTACGAAAAACCCAACTACAAATTTTAATATTTTTTTAACATTTTTATTTTAATTGCTGTAGATTTCAATTGATAACATTTAGGTAATTTCATGGTACTGTCACAAATTAAGTCAAACGCTTAGCGCTAATTAAATAGAAATTTCTAAATTAGCTTAGTATGTAATGAAAATATAATATTTCTTTAAAAAATCGTTCAGCATGGTAAATCTAACAACGTCAGCGATACAGATTATAAAACGCACAGAAAGTGACAAGGCAAAGCAATTCTGTCATCTACACATTTAACATCCATTATATTCTATAGTAAATATAACTCTATATGACTTTATAATTGATATGATTGTATCAAACTGAAC
Source organism: Agriopis leucophaearia (assembly GCA_949125355.1). Classification (NCBI taxonomy): domain Eukaryota; kingdom Metazoa; phylum Arthropoda; class Insecta; order Lepidoptera; family Geometridae; genus Agriopis; species Agriopis leucophaearia. The sequence continues at coordinate 19,714,723 of OX421262.1, read as the reverse complement.
AATCTAAAATAGTGGCTTTTATAGTAAGTAGAGTATTTTGTGCGTCTCTATTACGTGACTACATAATAATAATTATACAATAAATATTATTAATTTATTTTAGAGTTCGATAAGAACGTGATATTCTCGAGTTCATTTTTTAAAATAATTATTAAATGTTTACTTTTAGACTAAACTAAATATAATAGTAGATTATATTAAAAACAACTAGGTATATAATATAATCAAAATAAATTACTTGCAAAGAAAAAATTGTATTTATGTTGTGTTTAAGTTACATTTTTATAAAATAAAATATATAAATTAATAATTAGCTACAGATCTTGCCCATTCTTATCAAACTCTTCTTATTAATAAATGGCTAAAATATCAAGGTATTACAACATTGTTTTGTATTTGAAAAAAATATACAAATAATGTATATATTTATTTATTTTACATTGCCACATAATGCGTTAAGAAAATGGACACTATACAATATTATAATAATATTGAAGATATTGTCATTTAGCGATTGTTTTAATGTTCATAAAAAATCAACAAGAATCTACATGAAGATACCTCTACTTATGTATCATCATTTTTATTGTCTTTTCCCTATGATATTGTTATATGTTATAACAATATTGTATCTAAACTATGACAAAACGGCTTAAATCTCGTTACGTTATCCGTTTGTTAATATTGCATCTGTCACATTCTAATAGTTACATATGTAGACGTGTCGTTATTTACTTAGATATATGAAATTGACAATCATATAACATACCTATTGTATCATAATTTTTTTACTAATATTTTTGTTACCTTTTTTCTGATTGAATTGAGATTTTTTTCTAATTATCTTTTTTGTAACCACATTATTTGTTAGTTTATTAATAATTAATAAAGAAAAAACAATGGCATGTTAATTAAATTTGAAATAAATGGCTTTTTAAAATAATAATGTTTTTCTTATATAAATATTTAATTCTACAACAATCAACATTCATAGATCGTGTGTCTGCTATTGACGCAAAGTACACACTAAACATTTAATACAAAACGTTTAGATATAAATATATTGTAGCCTGTGACATGCTTGGCTTTATATTTCACGTGATAAAAATATATAAAACAGTTATATACTAAGCTATAGAAACAAGAGTTTCAAGCTTCATTTAAAATTGTGGTTGTATCTAAGAGATATCTTAAATTCAACCAACGTAAGAGTATTAAGTCCTTGATTTCATCTCCATTCAAAATTTATTGTCTATAATAATTACTAAAGTCGTCGGCCAGTTTTTATATTCAATCTTCAAAACAAATGCACAGTGAAAGTTGTGTTCAAACGTTCATATAAATATTTGATTTATAAAAAAATATATACCTAATGGGTTATTTATTATTAATTAATTATAAGTATTTGAATATAAATTAATTTTCTTATTTTGTAGATAATGTTTATGAAATAAAATACAAATAATTTAATCCATTAACTGTACTTGGAAAAAAAAGCATTTGCTGTGCTAACCATCGAACTAGGTTTAAAGATTTGAGTACTCTTACGTATCTTTATGTTAGGTTTCCGATTACGTGGAACATAATTTGAAGAACAGTATGAAAATGATTACAGTACCCCAAATAAATCTAATATCTATTAAAATATAAAAATATTAAAAAAAAAATAAAAAAAAAAAAAAAAAAATTATGCTAAAGTTGAATATAAAAATCAGGCCTGTTGTAAGAATCTATCTTATTCTAGAAGTCCAAGTGAATGACTGAGAAGATATGCTCTGAACACGAAACAATATCATCTACTTAGATATCCAACAGCAATTATATGTACAACAGTATACATATACACCGTGTATGTATAACTAACACCACCATGTATAAACATTAATAGCTGAACATGCATAGTTCATACGCATGTTCTATAAAGCCAAATACCAATGCATTTTGTCTTGTTATTAACAATTCATTATGTATAAAAGTATCAGACACTCTAAACTGTAACTAGGATTGATACCAAGCCATTATATACTCATCAGGAGGTCACGGAAATAAAATTAGTATATAACAATCAACTAAAATGTGATACTTCATTCAAAAGATAGATAAAACTATATAATATATATACTCATCAATAGGAAACGGAAATAAAATGAGTAAATATAACAATTATCTTAAACGCTTAAATGTGATATGTTATTATAAAGATAGATAAAACTATAGTAATGTATCATTGCATTATCTAGAGCTATAACTGAAATCAATAGTTAGGTATTAATTCAACAATTTAATTGTATTTTTTTTTCTACAGACGTTAAGTTTTTGTGTGCATAAATTATAATGTTTTATGTACTTTTTATAGAATAGAATCACTTGTATAATTTTGATAGTATGTTTTTTTTAGTCTGTGCCACTAATGTCGTGTACTGAGCTAAATTCCGACCAAACGCGAGCGAATGCGCCGCGTCTCATTTCAATTTAAACAAAATAGACGCAGCTCATCCGCGACCATTCAGTCGTTTACATTCGTTCAATGCATAGCATGAATGGGTATTCTTATCTACTTTTTATGCCAAGTACAAAAACTGTCAGGTATAACCACTCAACGGAAATAAATCGAGATCACAATCATCATAAGTCAGAACGCTAAAGCGTAAATCTAACACTAATCATGATAATCTTATAATTAAATTAATTACGTCTACTTAACTGTTATTGGCATGGAATAGATTTATTAAAAATGTATGGTAGGTACCTAAGTCATAAGTACATTTTATTGTCACTTAGATGTATACTTATAGGAATGTTATAATATTAAATGCAATTGTATGAAAATATCCTCAAGGATTATTGCTAAATTATAAAAATATAGTTTTAATAAATCTATTCTCACGTTGTATTTTTTGTTAGTATAAAGTTGGTATGTTATTTGTCTAGATCAGTCCCTACGTGGTTTTAAAATGTTAGTGAAACAAAAAAAATACATTTTAACAGGTAAGTATCTAAATCTTAATAACACTAGTAGAAAGCTCGAGTTAAAAAAAGACTCATAAGAAGTCGACAACCATACTTTCAGTTACCTACTTACTTACCTAGCTTTATACAGGATGTACGTAATAAAACTACAGAGTTTATGAAACATCATTGAACCATAATATAATTTATTATATGGCAAGGGCGTTTATTATTCCAATAACATTTGAATAATAAATATAATTGATGAAGAAATGATTTCGGTTCGACGATTAATTTTCGAAATACTCATAAATGAATTCTATTTTTAGGGTTCCGTGCCTCAAGAGGAACCCTTATAGGATCACTTTGTCTGTGATGTAGTCTGGACGTCTGTCCGTTTGTCAAGACTAGACAAGACTAAGGGAATCAAAACCTACCTATAGGGTAGGTACTTGCCGTTGACCTAGAATAATGAAATTTGGCAAAAAGCAAGTTCTCTCAACCATATATAGGAAAAATCTCAAAGTTGTTAATTTCAAGTGACATTACATTTAGAAAAAAAGTTATTACAAACTTTGTACGGAACCCTCAGGATGTGATTCCTATTCACACGTATATTATATATAATTATATAGCTTCTTAGTCTTGAGCATCGGCGCAAGTTGCTAGTCTATCGGTTTTTTTTTTTATCGGATACATTATGGAGAGTGTGCATCAGATCTGCATGATTTAATTCCATCCTGCACATTTTTCTATCGGACTGCCAGAACGGACACAAAAAAATCAACACCGCTTTATGGTTGACATTCCGAAAACCCGTACGAAGCGCTTTGATTCCAATTTTATTGCGCGAACTGGTAGTATGTGGAATGCGCTGCCTCAATGGGTGTTCCAGTTAAAATCTGGGTGTCTTCAAGTCAAGTGTGTATCGGTTTTTTCTAGGAACGCGTGATCCATCCTAGGCCGCATCATCGCTAAACATAAGGCGAGTTGGCGGCCAAGCGCAAGCTATATTATATAAAATTATATACAATAATTAATAATGTGAACAAATCTCCCTAGATGAAAGGTATACTTACAAAACTTAGTAACAGTAAGTACTGTTTATGTTTTTTTTTTTTTTTAAATAGTACTTACCTGATTATTTTCCGAATTTTGTTTCACTTATAGTTTTATTATGTCTACCATGTATAACTTGTTTTATTTTCTATTATTTGAGCATAGCTATCGCTATAACTGCATTACAATACAAACAGACATTTATTTTCCTACAACTATTCAATGTGAGTACAAAAGTTTTGTCAAATAATATTTATTCTAGTTGTACAATGGACTAACTACATGTTACATCTATTACAAATGTCTTAATACTATTAAAGCTACTAATTTCATCGATATCGATGACCTTTCCGAATTAAAAATCCCACAATATACTGATTGAAATTTCACTCTATGGAAGTAAGTAGTAAGTAATAGTAGACTATTTTTTATATATATGATCAAATCTTTTCCTGTAAATATATTGTCAAAAATTATTGTTATTATTTTAACATAATACTATACTGACTAACCATCGATAAATAATTAACTTTATGTATAATATAATCATACTAATCCACATTATAATATATGTTTATTGTCAAACAGACTCCGCCTTTTAATTTATTTTATATTGACACAAAGTTTATTGTCACATGTTTCAAACCTCAAAACGCTTAACATTATGTATAATTTCTTGTAGTTTTCTTTCGGTAACAATATTATATAATTTGAAAATAAATATATTAGGTATAATTATTGTTATATTGTCTATATAGGAAGAATTATGTATTAGACAAAAAAAACGTAATCTTAGCTAAATATATTTTCTTATTTATATTTCACTATTTTATTGTCTAAATATAAGTTATATACTCAAACTATTAATTAAAATTTCTTATTATCAAATCTATAAAAGCACTTTTCTCTAAAGACTACTAACACCAAACATCAAACAAACATTTTAATATCTAACAACTCACTAGATCCTACTAACGCCGAATATAAATCATAAACATAAATATATATACTTAAGGATTACGAAAAATCATCTAAAAAGTATAGCTAAAGCTTGAGAACCCTACATCACTCGTTAAAGCGTTACAAGTTAGTTTCACTTTTTTTTTTACTTTATGATCAGTTCTCGAAGAAAAATGTATCGAGACGTCATGAGTCATGAGTGTCATGACAAGTATAATTGATCGATGCCGTAACGGGTAAATCGCATCATTTCATAATAAAGTTTCGTAGTATCACAGCTTTACATAATATTTTTACTTCACGCGATTCTCGAGTGATATGTCAAATACGAGTTAGCCCTTGGCTCAGCTAGAAAACATGATCATTGTAACATTTTATGATTATTTTTTCATGTTTGTTATCTGTTATTGTCATTCCATATGTAGTCATATGTTGTTAAAATGTAAAACTGCCATTTACAATAAATATTATCCATGTCACATCACAATTGTATTGTCAATAATAATTATTGTCTAGTTTGTCATTATTATGGTCAATTCATTATCTGTAGTAAAGTCATCTGAACGGAAGACGCTTTACGAATAATACTCCTCGAGTTAAAGAAAAGTTATTGTCTTCATAGAAATATCTGCAAAATTACTTATTTTTACAGTCGATTGTTTTTTTTTAACATTTTATTTCACACTTTTTAGTGACATTTATTTAACATATAACACAATACATGTCAATACATATTTCGGCTACGTTTTTATAATGTATAAATTATTAGTTATTAATCTTTACATTTTGGATTTTTGTAAAATTTTATAAGTAGAAGTTAATAAATGTTGTATAAAACTAAGTCACTTCGCAGACTCAAACAAATTATCTTCGAGTACTCCTCGTGTAAATTATTGTCTTGCATACTTTCTGTCGAGATTAAGACTTCCGCGTCCGAGTGATTGCCAACTTGCTGAGCTGTATTTAGGCGACGTCCTGCGTGCCTTAAATATCCTCGGACTTGGCGTTGTCATCGTTGAACTGCTCTATCTGCTTCTCTATCCAGGGGATGTACTTAGGGACGTAGGCATAGACGCCGGGCAGGCGCGGGTGTGCGCACTTGATGCCCCAGGACACGATGCCCCCCACGTACCAGCGCGAGGAGTCGTCCGGGTCCTTGCAGAGCAGAGGGCCACCGGAGTCACCCTGGAAACCACATTTCACTTTGATGTGACATTTGGTTTACTTAGAATAACTAGGCAAATTAGCATATAGTTTGGGAAGCCCAGTCTTAATTGTAATTCTAAAACTAATTGATGTGCCTACTATTGTTATAACCGATACGATTGACATACTATGTCATGCCATGTCATGGTTAAATGATATTGATTTACCATTATTGGAGCTACTTTTATTCACGCGACACGCATGCCATCTTGCACGCCAGTCTATATCGAGTATAAGTATTTTTCTACATCATCATCAACCTAACTAATATTATAAAACCGAAAGTAACTCTGTTTGTCTGTTTGTTCGCTTTTCACGCCTAAACGGAACGTAACGAACGACGACGTAACGGGATCGTCATGAAACTTAACAGGAAGATAGTGTACATCATAAGAATGGACTATCATTTTCATTCAACCAGTACTGATATAAACACGAAACTGTTTGTTTGTTAGTTTGTTCGCGAAAAAAAGGTTTTTTTTTCGCGAACAAAGTTACTATAGACAAATAGGTAGAAGCCAATCAGGTGCAAATCATTATACCTACCTCGTACAACATTCTACGACCCGAGTTTAATAATGCGTGAAGCTGTGTTTATCTACCCGAGGAATGGCCTTATGAAGAAATTCGAACTAATAAGGTTTATTGGATCCGAGAAAGAGTTGTTTATTGTTTTTGGAGGGTACCCACCCACGATGAAGGTCTGATTAATTAAACGGGACCGTTTATTAAAGCCATCGAACGTTAGTAAACCAATATATATATATATATATATATATATATAGTAACATCGTCATATTATGACTATAGCTGAACAGGCCAACGTTGTCTTGTCCAAATTTAAATTTTATATAAAAATCTTAGGTATACTTATAAAAAAGAACTTATTTCCTGAATTTTCCAATATAAGTTTTTCTTTTAAACCACACCTGTATTCAGGCAGAAATTTTGTATCAAATAAAATTATTCAAATCAGTGAAACTGTTTTTGAGTTTAAGCGATACTAACGAACAGCATTTTTTTTACTTGTATAAAATATTAGTGCTATTATCCGCGACGTCGTACACGTAGATTTTCATAAAAACTTTCAACACTTTTTTCCTCTTTCGCAAAATAACATAGCCTGTACTTCAATCTGGTCATAGCTAAGCATATTCGTAAAAACAGCATTTAAATCCATTTTGGAGATGTGAGTGGCCAAACAAAGAAACAAACAGACTAAATTGTAAAAACTGTCTTAATGTGTTCAGCTGTTTATTTTATCTCGCCCAAATATATATATATTTGAGGAGTTGGCTAGAGAGGGCATAAAAAAACATTTCACCAAACTTTAGGTGATAACTAGTGACGTTAGGCATCACCTAAAGTTACGACACCGAGGGGTGAAAATGATAGGCAACATTGAAACTGACAGCCATACGTCTAGCTCGCTCACACATCAAAACCATAGATAACTGTCAAAAATGTAGGCAACTCTTAGCTTTTAAAAATGGATTGGTGAAACAGAACATTACGCTCAAGACTCTGCTTAGATTAGGAGTTCCTTAGTTAGGTGTCGCCTTGATCTAGGTTAGTGAAACGGGGCACTAAATAGGTACCTAATAATACTGTCCCAAATAATAGTATTCTGTGATCTTACAACCTGCTTATAGCACATACTTATTGCATTCGAATGATGCTCAATATAAGTTTTAGCCTCTGAATCCCAAGTACATCTACATTCATTCATCCATCATTTAGGAGTGAGCTCTTGTCATTGGTGAACTTCCAGGTTGCACGGACTCCCGCCAGCCTTTTCACCTCCCTGTACGTCATGACATTTCTGTATTCTATAATAAAGTTCAAATTACGTTTTTAACTGTCTTAAAGTGGCTAGAAAGCATAAAAATCTGTATGGAGGAGCATGCCATACAACTCTCATATCTATTTTGTACATGGTCTCTATACAAAGGGATACAAAAACTCGCACTTAAATGTAGTCTTATTGAACTTTCACCCTTTCTCGTAAGGAAAAGATGGAGAGTAGGTACAGAACAGACCTTATTGGATTTACCTATATTGGGCGAATAAATGTTTGTATTGGAACTCGATTGATGGGCGCAGGATGTACGGATGTGTTACAGGCGGAAAACATCGGGTAATGGGATCTAGGCGAATTACATTTTTTTCATGACTCGTAGTCCAAGTTTATATAGTTTTTTTAGAATACCTGAATCACTTCAACCACATAAGACCCATAATTTTACCTGCTCCCAGCTACACACATTGTGTGAACCGCTTTTTGTGTCTACCAAATAAGGTTTTAGATATTTAGAATCCTAAATTTAATAATTTGAGGGTCTGAAAACCTTCAAATTATTGAAACAATCAAAATCTCCTCATAAAAAATCTGACCTAGGTACTTCTAGCTATCCCAGAAACATGAGATCCTACTTGGGTAAAAAGAAACAGAAATCGACTCTTTTCAAGTAGGTGAATTATGTTTAAAAAAAACTATTTTTGTACACGCCAGACTTTCGTCTTCTCTGCCGGTATCAATGTTGATGGCTAAACCTGACGCTTGTTACCTCCAGTTTCTCCTGCAAGTTACTCCTTATGCCATGTCATGGGTCTGATCGTGTTACTCACCTGACAAGCATCCTTCCCACCCTCCGGGTACCCGGCGCAGATCATGCCCTCGGTGACATTGAGGTCGCGGTGCTCGAGCCACTGGTTGCAAAGGTCGCGGTTCAGTACCGGCACCTCCACCTCGTTCACTGCTGGCTCGTACTCGGACACTGGGAATATTTCGTACATTTCGGTGAGTGTGCGCAAGAGCTTCATGAGTTTATTCCACCCTCCCCCCTTTACTACAGGACAAGTAAAAGGACTGCACACCATCACCCCTTCCTCGTGGAAATTCCAAAGATTCGTACACGACGATTTGGGTCGTCTTTTATGATAGGTACGTACTGCCCAAGAATTGAACTCCCTCCAATCTTCCTTGTTTCCTGAGAACTACAACCTAGGCATCTTCAAGGCTAGAGTGAAAAGGTATTCTTCTAGATCAACGTGTTTCATCCTCGGCCACACCGTTGCTTACCATCGGGCGAGTTGATGGCCAAACGTAGATCTATTATATATTAAAAAAAATATGTTGATCATTATTACGGTCTAAAGAGGTAAACGCCTATTCCTACTGCGGGCGAAGTTATAATTCAGCACATACAGATGTACCAGTCTCGCAATTGTGGGGCACTAAGCAAGCAAGTAGCTATGTTACGTTGGACCTGCAAAGTCTCGTATCTATATTTTATTGACCGCACAACTCTCGTCTTGCACGCTTCGTATGCTTCTACGAACTGCTTGTCCTGTGTGTAGGCAAAAGGTGTCTCTACCTCTATCATTGGAGAAACGACACAAGAAAGTGGATGTGTGAGAAAGCCAACAAGATATGATACTGACTGTCCTTGTCATCTCGCTTGCCCCAGCCGATGACGGTGCAGAGAGTGCCAGGGTCCAGCGCGCGGTCCGCGGGCGGCAAGCACACCGGGGACAGCTGCTCGTGGTACCGCACGCGCACCGACAGCTGCAACCACACAACCTGCATTACTCTGAACCTAGTCTGGAACCTATCCTGTAACCTAATCTGATACTACGAGTAGTTTCAAAAAATATATTATAAGACTCAAATCTGCCATAAATGTTTCATAAGTCTAGGTACCAGGCCACGTCCATACTTATGTATGTACATTTAAGGAAAACAAGATCTAGCATTCCAGGAGTGACACATGCCTACGTCACTGTCCAGTTGCCACTTTATTGTGACAAACACAGAAATTGGGAAACAAATTTGTGATTAATCTATTAAATGAAATACAAAAACAAATTTAAATTGTCATTTGGTTCATCCGCATAAGCGAAGCAATTCAAGTTTAACAAAAAAATATACTTACTTACCTACTTTTATTTATTTATTGTTATTTTATTTAAATAAAACATTATTTATCACACGGAGACTGGGGAGTTATGATTTCATGCCACTGATACCACAGCTTCGATGACACAGACTTGTGTCACCCACGTGCCCTTTGTGTCTCGGAATGCCATACCTGGCAGAGTATAATATATCATGCATTAAGGTAAAGTCACATATCCATATTATATAGACTACGGAGCATGCACTTGAAGGAAGCGGATCCTGAGGCCTCGCTCGTATCGATACCCTCTCCAGCTGGAGAGAAGAAGAAAGCGTGAAAGTGACTCGACTCTACTTAGAGAATGGCATCAACAGCAAACTGGGTATGAATATAATTCTGTACTTGCTACGAACTCGCAGATTCGTTGGTTTTGAAATGTCTATTGTAAGTGACGTCAGATTAGGTTAAGGTATAGTCATTGTGATACCAGATGCGAGATTTATGGTACCTGGAAGAGCGCGATGTCGTTGTCGTGCGCGACGCCGACGTTGTAGAGCGGGTGTGGCACCACGCGGCGCACCTTCACCTTCTGCCCGTAGTAGGCGTGCGAGCGACGCCGCGTGATGCCGAGCTGGATCGTCCACCCGTTCACGTCCGAATGACTGAGGAAGCAGACACAATCATCAACTGGACTTTATGTTATATAAAAAAAAAACTGAATAGGTCTACGTTTGGTCATCAACTTACCTTATGAAAAGTGATGTTGTGACCGAAGATAGAGCATGTAGACTTAGAAAGTATGCTTATTCACTTTGGCCTTGAAGACAACCAGATTATTTTTCAGAAAACAAGGACGGTGGCAGTCCCTATCGGTTCGCATTAAGGTGGCAAGAAGGAGGCAAACCGACTAGTTCGAGCTGGTGGCATGTTGACTATGTAGGGGCGGTATTTATGTGTTCTCCGCCTTGTCCTGTTGTAGAAGGGGGAAGAAGGGATAAGGTCGTGTACTCAAGCGCACACGCACCGAAATACAGCCTGTAAATAACGTTACGTTGCCAAGCACGTTACCTTACGCCGATGCTACTTATAGCTTACAATTACTTTTTAACTTAGTAATAGTGTTGTAATATAATGCGATACTGACTTGCCCACACAGTGAGAAGCAGTGAGCACCCACTGGTCGGCGACCAGCACTCCTGCGCAGTAAAACACCTCCTCGGGCCCGCCGAGGATGGCAGCCAGGAACGGCCAGTCGCCCGGAGACGCTTCCACGCCGCCCACTATGCGCTTCTGACCTCCGCCTATGGTTCTCCGCTTTCCACATTCTAGGGCCAAAAGTTAACCTTATTTTAAACTGTTTTTTCGAGCCTTTCGTGAGTTCACTGAAGTTCGCTTCAACGGAAGATCAGTGCTGTTTGGTAAACAGCATTATGCTGAGTTGAGGACATTTTTGTGACACAACTTCACTATCTAAGGATTATTATCTATGTTGTTTATGTTAAGTTGCTATTAAAAAATAAATATTTCTTTCTTTCTTTAAACCTTATAATATTTCTAGTACTTATTTGCTATCTATTAGCTACATTCTGCAGCTTAGCATCTGATTCTCAAGTTTTCCCGCATTTCTGGAGATTTTATTCTGATAGCCTTTCTTTAACCTTATATACAGTGAACCTAATAATAAAACCAACAAGATAAATTCAAATAATCTTAGAACAATTCTATGTAAGTAGGTTCATAGATTTTGGATCCAAGAGCCGCGCAAGGGTTGAAAAGCGGCGCGATTAGTCTTCTTACAATAGCAGCTCTCTGTAACCAAAATAATGACGCTGCTAAAATAACGCACAGCTTTCTAACCAGGGGCGTATTTACCCTAGGGCCAAGAGGGCCATGGCCCGGGGCGGCAGGCTGTGAGGGGTGGCGCAAGCCGCATCTCACGCACAGCTTTGTGCGCCTTTCTTTTTGACACTATGTGCCTTTTTATTCCTAGTTAAAAGTTTTTGCTTTTTTCCGTTATTTTATGGGGCGGCGAACCTTACAGGCCCAGGGCACTGAATCTTAAAATACGCCACTGTGTCTAACTATATGCCCGCCGGCCCACAGGGATTCGTTATAATATATTTGTATTATAGCCATAACAGACGGGTCAATATGGCTGACGTCAACCACCTCAACCAACGAGAGAAAAAGAGAGGGAAATAATGTTCTCACTCTTTCCTTGGTCAGATGGCGGTTCGTCAGCCATGTTCGATACGTCTGTTACGGCTATTAGCCTGGTATATACCCCATATATATATCATGCAGGTTTCATTGGTTGATAAGCTGTTAGATCAGAAACCACTTTATAGTGTTTCATTGAATTATTAAGTTTCAAACCGTAGGAAAATAAAACTGATTCATTTTTTTTAAACGTACCTACCTACAAGTAATTACAAGTACCCACCGTTTTTTTTAAAGTTATTATTCATAGTTTATGATGTGGCCGGCAGACGTGGAATCGAAATTATGGCCCACCTCCAAAGTTGGTTGAGCAGCCTTGAACTAACGTTTTGTGCATAAATCGCTCTAAGGAAAGTCGCACAAGTTAAACTTGTTTTTAAGCAAAAACAACTTCTTTATTCATTTCATCGTGACGGCCGAGCTTAAATTGAAATTGAGTAAAAATCCCTCTTGGGGTTACAGTAAACAAATCGTGGTTTTATTATCAAGTTTCAGTTAGGAGCGAAGGCGACTATAGTTAATTAAAGTAGTAAACCAAAAGCATATGCAAATATGGCCGCTATTAAGGCCTACTGTTTTATAATATGGCCGCTATTAAGGCCTACTCTTTTATAATATGGCCGCTATTTAAGTTTAAGGCCTACTGCTTTATAATAAGTAAATTAAATTACTAAAAAATATAATCTGACTGCATTGTATGAAACATAGGTAACTGAAAAATTAGCCCTGGTGCCGGGGCAATAGAATACGGCACCGGTACCCCTAGTTAGCCCTGGTGCCGGGGCAATAGAATACGGCACCGGTACCCCTGCCTGTAATAAGCCTACTAAAACCTATGAGTTCGGGATGGTCAAAGTTGGGGCTCGGACCATCCACTTAAGCGTGCTGGGCACGGGAGGGTACGTTGTGTGACCAACGTTGTCGCTTTTTTGAGACAACACGCAGTTGCCTCGGGAGGAGCCGTAGCGCAGTGCTGAGGGCTCCGGTGCGTTCCTCTGGAGATCCTGGAGCCCTCTTGTCAAGCACTAAGGCTGGTCACTGGGGGTTTTAGTGGGTATAATCCCACATAACCTGGCTTCACCCCAATGCAGCCGGGAATCTTTGGAAGATTTCCCCCACGAAAAAAAAAAAGGTAACTGAAGTGTAACAGCGGCGCGCTGCGTACCTATCTATCTACCTACTTGTAGTAGATACAGAGCTCTTTCATACCGCTTTATCTGTAAACTACTGAATATTTCATAGAAGTGTTATATATTTATGAAATCTGCTGAGTGAGCTCTACATATTGATGGTAATATTGAACTATTTAGCAAAGTTACCTTACTATTTTTCACAAGAATTAATATGTCACAAGAATGATGACTATGACGTTAAGACAGTTTTTAAATTTTTTGTCACTTTGTTTGTCCATGCACATCTCCTAAACTACGAGTACTAGACGGATTTAAATGTGGTTTCCACGAATATGCTTAGCTATGATAAGATTGAGGTATAGGTTATGTTATTTTGCGCAAGGGCCGGATTAAGGGACGAAAAAAGGGTTAAAAGTTTATATGAAAATCTACGCGTACGAAGTCGCGGGCAACAGCACTAGTTATGGTAATAAAAGTATCTCTATTATCTACACTCTTCGCTCATGACTTGTCCCATATTAGATTAAGTGCCACATGCACTTAATCTAATATGGGACAAGTCCATCTCTACAGAAAAAACTTATTGAAGTCACAGCAGTCGTCCAAACCAATGTAGAGTTTCACGACACTTGCGATCTTAAGACTCGTAGTAGTGTACTTGTACAAGCTAATTTCAAAGTCAATCGTTCCTGTACAAAATAAAATCAAATAGTTCTACTGTAAACTTTGAAGACTGATTCTTCCTCTATCGGTCTAGACTGCCGTTGATTGAAAATAGTTTTGCAAGAATTTACGAGATTACAGAATTGGAAAGTTGATTAGAAAGTATTGGGTATGCTTCAAGTTTGAGCCACGTACCTATGTAAATGATGATATGTGAGCTAAGTTGGCTTTCAATAAAAAATATATATAAATAAATAAATATCTGGGACATTTTTGCACGCACGGTCATATGTGTGCTTAATACTGCTTTATTAGTTCTTCTCATCTCATTAAAGCATAATTTTATTATTGTAGAGCAGCTGGGAGATATTAAGTACTCCACCTGTCTCAGAATGCCCCATATAAACACACTCCACCCTTTCTCATAATTGCGTACGTACGGTGCAAATTTGAAATGTTTTTATGAACTAGGCATGAGGACACCTCACTCAGGTGTGCTCGACTATCGTATTTTGAAACATTAGATGCAACATAGAACATATAGATTGGATTAGATTGGTAAGTTGTAAGTGTGTAAACGGGACCCTATTACTAAGCCTACGCTGTCCGTCCTACTTTTCAACGGCTGTATCTTTCGAACTGTAATAAAAAAATAATGGGAGCTTAGTGCACAAGACCGACTCACATTTGCCCGGTTTATTTGGATATGCCTTGTTTGAAACGTGCTTCGTGTAATTAATCTAAACGTATTATAGCTTTAGTTCAAGTGTTTTTTTAATATATATTTATTTAACTTCGTTGTTCTACAATTTAATTTCCACCTTAACTTAGCGCTCAGAGCAGTAGCACATCTCCGCTGCAGCACCGTCGCAGCGAAAACGCTAGTCGAAATTTGAACCATACTCGTAATAATATACCGTGTAACTTCTGGCAGACATAAACTTCGAACGACAGTGAAATTTAATAAATTAATAAATAAATATCTAGGACATTATTGCACACATGGTCATCTGACCCCAAACTAAGCAAAGCTTGTAATATGGCTGCCAGAGACTGATATACATACATATATATTTTTAAATACTTACTTAAATATATATTAAGACCCAGACATAGAACAAACACAAATGTTCATCACACAAATGTTTGTCCTAGGTGGGAATCGAACCCACGCCTCAAGCGCAGAAGGCAGGTACACTACCAACTGATCTAACGGGGCTGTAATTTTTTACTTCTTCGTTATTTTTGTAGGGTTCATATTTCAACGAGTGTTGATGGCGCTGCTAAGGTTTTGTGGCGGAAGTGTGCTTACAGCATACTAATGACGGCATAACCACTTGACAGCTCATCCTTTACTCCGCCGTGATGAAAAGCACTTTCAGCATGATCTGTTTCGAGCGGGCCAATCCTTGGCGCGAATTTAATTAATGACTTTTGATTTCTCCAATCACAAGCTCCATACGATACCCCCCGCCCCCCGCGACCGACGTGGCTTACGTCGTACAGAAGCAAATTTCGACTCATGCGCGATTAAGTGGTTATATTATCTTTCCAGCATATTTATTGACTGGTCCTAAAAATGGGAAGAAATGATTATGAATCAGCTTCATTGAATACCTTTTTATAATGCCAGCTGATAATATTATCGATGACATAATTTAATTTTCCCTCGTACCGTACCCAATGATAAGCATCTGCAAAATGACGGCGCCCCATCGGAGATTAATGTACAAATTTTATGAAATTCCATCGCACAAAGGGTTCTACTGATAACGCATAAATTGAGGATCCCGTAAATTAACGTATCGACTCAGTTATGAATAACGTTCAATAATATTTACTGAGAATAATGTGATTTTAACGGTAATTTAGGAATCCTACTCTACGTGTAGGTAGCGCTCACGTCGTATTAATATACAGTGCTTATAGTAACAATGTGAGTACCAGAAATCATGTAAAAATAAAACTTATCCTAACGGCTTCACCGTCCTACTGACACTACACACACCGTCCGACTGACTCTACGCACTAAGTTTCAAAATCAGATCCTTTTCGGCAATGAATTTGGCAATAAATTTGCAATCCCAGAATCGAGACTACAAATGCATAGTAGTGGTGCTCATGCAATGGCTATAAAAATATTTAATAAATTACCCGACGACTTAATGAGTGCCGAAAACGAACGAAATTTTTCAATTGATTTATTATTTAGAAATTTTTAGTTTAGAAAATTTTCTACGGAAAATTTTCTAAACGATAAAACATTATAAAACAGATAGGGTCACTCCATACCTAAATTATTGGGTCATTGTGTTAATATAAGTGTCAACTATATACTTATATAATGTGCAATAAATTATTTACTTCGAACATTTAATTATATATTTTTCATTACTCATACTCGGAAAGTAAGCCTGAAGTTGCCTGACGAGCGGGTTGAAAGTAATACATTTCAGCCCTAGGGAGAATCACATTCAACTGACAGTGACAGTTGACAAATGACAGACACTCAAATTCTTAAATAAATTAGTTCTTTTTTCACATTTGTATTGAACCATGTTCCAACTTTTTTTTTCTCAGAGGATTATGGTTCCGTACTTCTCGTGCATTTGCACTTCATGTGTCACTTCATGTTTTTATTTCTAGTTTTCTTGTATTCGTAATGAAAAGCACAGTGTTTACCTCGTGGTTAAAGACCTATTTAGTCCCTCGAACTATTAGCGCCCTCCCTATTCACCCCTAGGATAACAATATACTATTTCACAAATGAAACACCTTTGTGTCTTCAAGTGAAAAGTGAATCGGTTACTTCTAGGCAAGCGTGATCCATCGTAGGCCGCATCATCGCTTAACATCAGGCGAGTTGGCGGCCAAGCGCAACCCTATCTTACAATAAAAAATAATAATTAAAAAAAACCTGTCCGATAGCTTTTTGAGTTCGCATCGCACCTATACTGATGTTCTGTACGCAGACCACACCAGCCTAGTGGGTCGTCGAGTCGTTCCCGACCACGTACGAAACATTACTCGACGGCGACACATTGACTCAGCGACGAGCTCGTGTATTGCCGGGAGAACATCATTCTTTGTCACAAGTTACATTGTTACTTATTATTGTACTCGTAAGAGGACGTCTTATAACGGTTTTTTATAATTTCCAATGAACTAATAAAGAGTGTCTTTTGACTGTATTTTTTTTTGTATGTTAGATAGATCAACTATTTATTCTTCACATCACAAATTACATACACATGATAAAATAGCTTAATTACTAGTGCAACAATCGGCGCCCTTATCGCTAAGAGATATCTCTTTAGGCAACTTTATGATGGAGAGGATTCTTAGAACTAGAGTACCTACTAGGCACGTCGTAGCGCTACGTATATATATTTTTATGTCGCTACTGCAAGTGTTTTGGTGCTACAAAGCTACGAACTTAGCGTCATAATAGCACGCTACGCAAGGGTGGCTTAGCGTAGCGCTCCGTCTCTATTCCGTAGTACTATAAGAATACGTGCGTAGCTTACCGATACAATGGAAAGTCAAATTTAGTGGCAAGTTTTTACACCGCCACCGAATTTTCGTACAAATGGTAAGACTTGCAAACAAGCTATTTATTGATCGATCGGCATGCGACGGTAATATTTCTCTGTCAGCTTCGCGACGTTATAAATGATCCCAGGTGGTGGTAGGTGATGGGCTGCATTACGAAACTTTGGTAAATTGCCTCGCGCTGGTTACTTTCACCTTGGATGTAAAGACAACGGAGCCACGATGGAAACCAGTAAATAATGTTTTCCTTGTAACCTGGTGAAACTGACTGCGCTCCGCGGCTCGGAAATTTTTCTATTTATTACTTTTATTAGGAATCGAGACTGCAATTTATTTCCGCGTTCAAATTCGTGCCTTCAAAACCATGGAATACTTTTTAAATTGAAAATATCGGTAACATTAAAAAACTAAATAAAAAATACAGTGCATCGGATCTGCAAGATTTTAATCCCTCCTGCCCATTTTTCTATCAGTTGGCCAAGGCGGGCACGAAAAGGCGTCACCGCTTCATGGTTGATATTCTAAATACCTGTACTGATTCCACTTTTATTATGCGACCCGTTATACTGTTAAATACGCTGGCTGAGTATTCCCTGATAGTTACAACATGGGTCTAAGTCGCGACTGAATTAGTTTCTTCTAGGCAAGCGTGCTCCATCGTAGAACTCATCATCAATTAGCATCAAGCGCAGACCTCATTTTTTTCAAATCTTTGGCATCATGCGAGGTAGCAGTCAAACGCAAGCCTATTATTTAATCTTATTTATAAAAAGCGATGTGTGTATGTTCCCTATGGACCTAAAAACGGCTCGACCGATTTTGACGGGCCTTTCACTGTCAGATAGTTGATGATATGAGAAGTAATGTAGGTAAAACCGCGGGGCGCAGCTGGTAAAAAATAAATACTTTTATATGCATCGATGAGTATAGCAAATGCGCCAATAGCGGGGACCCAAAAGCCCTAATCAGGGGGAAAATAGTTATATTTTGTTTTTGTAGGATTTTCATTCATTTACGATACAATTTGATTCTACAGCATACAAACAACTAACAAGAAGCAATTACTATTTATGACAGGATATAAATGGTTATATCGAGTTATAACAGGTCGTTATTGATGTCGTATAAACAGACGACAGGTTTACAGGTGTTCCGGGACTCTGGGACACAATAAAATGAGCTGCTGAACCAGTAGCCTGCAGCCGTTGCTAAGCAGCTGCGTTATCAATTACTTCTGCGGCTTGAGTGAGAGAGTGAGTGAATGGTGAGAGTTTTTCGGCATTCCTTCAGGAATCATACATTTTCGGAGTTAAATGTATTATATCATTCATGAGAAAAAGCCGGCAAACTGAAGTGGGCCGGCTACGTAAGTGGAATGTCGGATGAGCTAAAAGCAAGGACCACTAACGAATGACTTCCAACTTCATACGACCTCTTCAGAAGGCCCAGAAAAAGATAGCGGGGTGAGTTTGGCTCCTACACAAAAGACTGGTCCACCATAGCACAGAACAGAAAGGAGTGGAAGAAAGTAAGGGAGGCCTTGAACTACCACAGCTGAAATAAAATAAATAAAAATTTCAATGTAACCCGGCCCTCCAAGTATTTCTATTCAAAAATCACATTTAGTCTAAGAGCCCACGACACTATACACAGTTCGATAAGACTACCAGATGATATATATATAATTAGTCACGTCATTGACGGGGGAACATGAAATGGCGATGCTGCAATGCAAAAATCCGGATTTCTAGTATGATAATACTCCCAAGTTTCGTTTGTTCCTCGAAACACGGGAGGGGTAGGAGTATACGATAATGCAGTGCTGCAAGCCCCCCTGGCTGGCCTTATCAGTGGCAGCAGCATGATAAGCGACGCCTCGTACCTAGGTATCTAGTATGATCGATCTCATCAAAAAACCAAAGCTCATCCGAAGGATCGTCAATTTCTCTGTAAGAAAAATCACAGCTACATTTTCCAAACAGTGCAGAAAGTGAATTGAAACGCCGAACGTAGCTGCGCGGTGGGTGACCTTCAATCGCACCAACCACTTTCTCCACTGCTACTTAGTTACACCGGCCACTAAGTTATTTTAATGTGGGGCACTAGTAAAATACTTATGGCTACGTTTCCTTCGTAACTTGTCATTTTAATCGACTTTAATAAAGAAGATTCTCAATTCTACTGTATTTTTTAACCGAAGAAAAAAGGAGGTTCTCGATTTGACGCGTTTATATATTTTGTGTGAACTCGTGTCACGCGTTATTTCCGCTAATTGTTAACCGATTTTAATGATCCCCCAACGCAAAAAGAAGGGTGTTATAAGTTTAATGTATATCTGTGTGTCTTTGTGTCTGTGAATCTGTGCGTTTGTCTGTGTCGTAGCTCCCAAACGGCTGAGCCGATTTTGATTAAGTTTTTTGTTTGTTTGAAAGGTGACTTGATCAAGAGTGTTCTTAGCTATGATTCAAAAAAATAAGTTCAGCAGTTTGAAGATTATCAGCTCTTTTATTAGAGGTTTCTAAAACGTTTTTTTTAATGATACTGAGTGACGAGACGAGCGAAGTCGCTCGCCTGATAGCTCTTCACGCTTGCCCATAACAGCTCAACGCCACTCAGAATTTTGAACTTCAACAGTTCAAAACCCTGGATGGCAATGCACTGCGCTCGTCACCCTGAGATATAAGATGTCAAATCTCTGTGTGCCCTGTAATTTCGCTGGAAACGTTGCCCTTCAATCCGGAACACAGTAGTGTTTGCACACTACTGCTTGGTGGTTGAATAGCTGGCAAAGTTGTGGTAATAATCTTCGACCAAAATAAAATGAATGGACGGGCCCAGTAGAAGCGCATATTTGAAGATTACAAAATGAGCGCCAGCGCTCACTTCGTTTCAGTCAGTCGATAGCCGTAGGAAGTGAAACACGAGTCTATTGTTACGCGATAACGAAACATCTGACAAAATTATGAATTCGTATGCTTTACCGAAGTTTAAATACACAAATAAAACCGATACTAATCTGTTTTTTGTAACAAATATACTGTACATTTTTATAATTAGGTGTTGAAGTATATGTCCGACGGTTTTGACTCGTTTTTACTGATCAAGTTCAATGGTTAGGGCCCGTCCATTCATTTTATTTTGGTCGAAGGTAATAATGTGGTAATATATACAAAGTGTAAATATGCTTTTGTATAATAGCATTGAGTTTATTCGGTCCGTAGTGAACTCGGTGTTGTCTGTGTATGTGATCCTGGTGTTTATGGTGCACCCGAGGCCGCACTTACCAGAACAAATATTTGTCGATGAAGATTGATAGCCACCACCCAGCTCAAGTGAACTCGGGAAGCGCCGCACGGCATTTCTACTATGGCACGACTTTATGACAAATTGGAGAGACGAAAGGAAATTTCATTTTTTTATGAAACTCGTAAACTGTTACGTGTTTGTAGTTTTTGAGTTATTTTTGATAGTGATTATAAATGTTATTTGCAATCGCATTTTATGTTTATATATACAAATGTAGTATTAGGATATATGGGCAAGTAAAGAACAAAAACACAAGATATTCTTCATTGATTCTTTTTTATAACTTACTAGCTGTACCCGCAACTTCGTCCGCCATTTCTTCAGAAAAAATAGTCTATGTTCGTCCTCATGATGTACATACTATTACCTCCCAAAATTTTATCGAGATCGGTTGAGCCGTTTAGCTGTGATTATGTAGCAAACAGATAAACAGATTTACTTTCGCATTTATAATATTAGTGTGGATTTGGACACCATAAGAGCCCGAGCGCCCTGGCCTTGACAGACATCATGTACACAACTGATAGTGGGCTTGAGCATTTGGATTGTCTTTAGACCTTCACCGGTCTATGGGCAGTCTAACTGTTTTTGTAGTGTTAGTGTTGCTTGTATTTTGTTTAGTTAATAAAGGCATTTGCCGTTTAAAAAATACAATTACGTTAAACTTTGCTTGAACCCTACATTATGGACATACGTGTTGCAGTTAGAATATGTTATCTATAAGAAACTTGTACTAATGCTAGAATTGAGTGTGATCGAAGTTCAGTCCGACGACTGAAAAGCACGCTGTTCCTTTCTTTCAAAAAATCACAATCAATATCATCAAAATAAAAGAAGTATGTAGCTTGACTTCCTTGAGAGACAGACAGAGTGGTTCAGACTTGCTATTTAATTTAGAACGGTTCTCTTTCTGATATCTCTGTATACTATTTTGATCGCTAACACAGTTTTTATGTTCACAATCCAATTGGGCAAAACATTAGCTCTCTTTTCTCGTCAGTTTATCACTGACTTGAAAAGAAGAAGATATTCAAGAAGCCACAGAATAAATAGTAAAAGTAAGAAACAAACCGTCTCACTTACTGGAGAAAATGTCATTTTTCGACGGAACCCTCCAGATACCTCTCGAGCTCGTATGACCGATGGGACGATAGAATTAAATCGACAAAACTTACGGCCAGCCGTTTCAGGTAACGACACCGCTGTCTTCATTCCATTCCCGACCTTACGAAGGAAAAAAGAAGATTTACATTCATTTGCGGGTGCAAAATTGCTTTGAACTTTTTTATTCATTCAGTTTTACTTTTAATTAAGTTTGATCGTAAAGTATTGGATTTATAATGGCTACGAAAGTTGAAGGAGGGAAAGTGTCAAAGAGGATTTGAGAAACGATTCACTGTAGATTTGGTTCTTTTCATTGCTAAAAATACAGTTAAAAAATTGTCGTTATTTACGCACAATAAAACAGGTAAGCCATGCGCTGCGAATGATATACATTTAGATAGAACTGCCTCCGCTTTAAGGGTTAACTCGCGATTTTTAGTTCCATCCATTTATCGGAGTCTAAAGTGTCATATATGGTGTATGATACGAACAAATTTTCAGCCAAATTACACTAGGATTGTTTGAGCCGGTAAATTCTGAGAATGGGAACAAATAGCTCTAGAGATTTCAGTTCTCGTCCTTTCGCGAGACGATGTCTATACACAGAAGCACCAAACAGCCCAGATCTACCCGCAGATTAAATAATAGCTCCACCTCCAGGGCAGGCCGAGGCTGTCTGCGCATCTCACACATTCCAGCCGCTTCATCCCGAGTAACCCGCGGTCGTTGCTCTGACTCGTCCGAGCTCAGTTGCGTAAGGATTAGCCTGTTTCACTATCATTAGATATGTTTTAGCAGCTGCTTTCAGTCAACGATGGATATATCTCAGGCTACTAATTTGTCACCCGCCCTTTTTAGTACAAGAGATTCTATATAATAATATTAACATATTAACAATGAAATTAGAAAAGTATTTATGTGGTAAGTAAGCACACTTTTTAACCTACTTTCAAAAAGGAAGAGGTTCTCAATTCGACTGTTTTTTATTTGACTGTGAACCGATTTTGATAAAAAATTTTATTTGAAAGCTAGTGCTTCCCGTGTGGTTCCATTTCAATTTGATCCAGTTCTGACATTTTTATGAATTCGGTTTTATAACATATATTGTTAATTATTAATACAAAAAAGACTCCCAGCCCTCATGGCAGAATGTTAAGGCTACTTGACGGTTTCTGATGTGGCAATGTGGTTGTTGTTCAATGACAAACAACCGTGACCTACAGTTTAACGTGTCATCCGACCCACGGTAGCGCTCAATTGTGAATACCGCTGACGGTCACCCATCCTAAGACTGACCGGTACGCCCGTTGGTTTCAGAGATCTATTCGAAGGATCTAGTCAAAACAAAGCCACGGCCGTTCTTATTTAAAAAATGTTGAAGCCGAATGAATATGCAGAGCTACGCAGCTTTAAACTACATAAAAAATCGTTGAGTAAGTATTTCAGGTACGGGTTATTAAAAAATATTTTAAACAATTATTGAGGTCTTCAAAAGGGCTATTAATAGAGTATTTAAGGGTTGGCAACGTATCTGTGATGCCCCTGGTGTTGCAGGTATCCATAGGTGACAGTGATCGTTTACCAGGCGGCCCATCTGCTTGTTTGCCACCTATGGCATTAAAAAACCCGAACCCGAAATACTTCATATAATGTTCGGGTACAGCAGAAACAATGAAACAAGCTTCAGGTAACAAGTTATCAGGGAGTGGTGACACTCATGTAACAAGCCTATGCACACTCAGCAAACAATCAACTCCAATCGAACGACCTTATGTCTGCGCTATAAAGCTGCAGATGCCGACGTTTTTTATTGTCAGACATCTGGACGGCGATCGATACAGCCCTATAGACCTGTACGTTTGTACTACAAATACTTACCAGCATTTATTGTGAAGGTTGTACATATAGTGGACAATAGTGTTGGTTTTAAAGAAACTGATATGATTTGTTTGAAATAATTTTGAAATTGTAAGAAGTAAAGTAAGCAAACGGTTATTTTCGTCACAAAAAAGTAGAGAGCATGAGAAAACTGCTACATTAAGCTAGAATTTTTATAATAAATCTTCATGGCACAACAAAGTTGCTTTCTATTAGTAATTTTTAAACTTTCGCGATTTGAATACATGTTTTAATATTTATCGGGACTTATCGCGCACTATTAAATACTTATAGGTAAAAATAGATACCTTTCGCTGGATGTTGCTTTCTATTTTATTTATGATGTTGACATTTCAGGAAAATTTCGAGAGGTTTTTGACGGAAAGATGCTCGAAAAATGTTTTATTATGAATATTATTAAGAGAAATAAATATGTAAGCTTCTTTTTCTGAGCGGGAAATTAGATACTATTAAATAAGTATGTACGTTATGTACCTTGTATACCCGACTTAAGTAATTTTTAAAAGTACCTACTTATTACCTGTTCTTGGTTGTGTTTGGTTGGTAGGACTCTTTTGCAGGGGTCTGACTGGAGAAGTACCACACCTTTGCTAGTTATTCAACCGCCAAGCAGTAGTGTGCAAACACTACTGTGTTTTGGATTGAAGGGCAATGTTTCCAGCGAAATTACAGGGCACACAGAGATTTGACATCTTATATTTCGGGGTGACGAGCGCAGTGAATCGCCATCCAGGGTTTTAAACTGTTGAAGTTCAAAATTCTGAGTGGCGTTGAGCTGTTATGGGCAAGCGTGAAGAGCCATCAGGCGAGCAACTTCGCTCGTCTCGCCACCCAGCATCCAACAGAGCGCGGCGATTCTTATCGATGATTTTTTTTCTTTTCTTCTGAAAAGTATGATTTCTGTGATATCTATAAATTATCTATCTTTGACGCTAAGAAAATTAAATATATTTTTTTATTATAATAGTTTAAATTATAGTATCGCTTTAGTGTATCTGTAATGATATTTTTAGTAGTAAATAATGAAGTAAATAATTACAATACACAAATCGAGCAAACTTGCGGTGAAAGGGTTGCGGATCTCAATTGATTTACAAATTCCGTGTGTAGAGAAAATAATGTTCAGCTAGTGTGTGGTAGTGTGTGGTACGGGATCAGGTAGAGTACAGTAATGCTTTTATACTTTTCTAGTCCCTTTTCTACCATTCAAAACAAGCTTAAACTGGAGCGTCTGTTGATTTTCAGGAAATTTCAGTTAAGAATAAGGAGTTTTATTTATTTTCAATCCCTTCAAAGCTTTTGTCCGAATATCTGTTTGACATCTCTCTGTGGTATCGTAGCCGGAGAAAATGTTTTTATGTTAAAACATAATTATTTCCTTTGGTTGGTTTAATCGGATGTTTCTTTACAAATCTTATCTGACACAAATCTATTCATTAAACTTCTATATAAATTTAAAATTTTACTAATTCATAGAAATTTAAATTTGACTGATAAGTAAATACTTATTTTCATTATATTTTATCAAACTTGTTAAGTACCTAGTCAATTATATTAACTTCATTGTATATCAAACCAGATTATGTATTATGTAATATTTGTGACTTTAGCTGGTACAAACTTAAAAACAGGTAATATGAAAGCGCAGACGCCTATATCACAGATTTTTTACCTGGAATAGGCATCTGAGAGATAATGTAACATAAGACATTATTTTGGTTTCTACATAGGTACATACATAATCTTTGCCTCTTTCCCATTGTAGTAGGCAGACTACACAAACATCTCTCCACATGCTAAGATCCTGACACACATTCTATACTTTTTCTACTTTCATGACTTTTTTCATTCAATCTCATCTTTTGACGAGGCTTATTTGTAAATAACTGTGTTCTTCGTACTTACAAAACTACCATAAGAAATCATCACGGTTGTTATCAGTAAACACTAAACACAGGACGTGTGCTGTGACAGTACTTCATGATATTGCCACAGAGGGTCAAGCTGAAACCAACACAGGACCGTCGTAAAATTAACTTATTTGTGGTCCTGTGCTGTCTGTATCTAAAGTACAACTACTCGATAATAATAGGAATTGTTGTCAATGAAATCCCACAAAATAGAACGTTAAGTCCAAACTTAAATATCAGCTTAGCTTCTCTTTATTCTGAATGAGATAATTTTAATATCTTCTAAACGAAAATCCTAGACAGAAAAACAACTTACGTTATATTAAATTTTATTTCATACAATTTTCAACCCTTGAGAGCGCTTGACAAAGCTATATATAATCTTAACGCCGCTTTTATATACATTTCAATTTTTTGTGTGTGTTCTGGTGAAGGGTACGGTTGAATTAAGAATTCCGCGATTTTGGGCAAAACGCTGCCATTAGCCAAATGTGCGTTGACCGCAGCAATGGGTCCGATTTGCGGCCGGAATCGCGCTACCCGAGACCAACGGCCGCGGTCGGGCAAACGTTTTAATTTGATTACGCGCGTGCTGCGGGACGAAATGCGGCGGTTCTCAGCCGGGATGGATGGAGATTACTTTCTGATTGCGCGGTGTTTTTCAACCTGCCCAGTGCGATGTTTTGGTAAATCAGACACGAGAGAGAGATTCTAGTCTGAATTGTGGTGGGCTAAAGTGCGCGGACACTATACGGGTGTTTCAAAACTAAATTAATATTTAAGGGTGTTAATGTATCTACCCATCAAAGTGAACATATTGCAGAATACTAGTTTGCTGAATTTTAGAAAATAAATGAGTCCTTATACAAAATTACATTATAATAATGGTAAATTTAGACATTTTTTTTTCTCGAAGATAGCTTTTAATTTTTTTATTTTTTTTTATTAAATAATAGGCTTGCGTTTGACCGCCAACTTGCCTGATGTAAGCGATGTTGCGGTCTACAATGGAGCACAATTGCCTAGAAGGAGCCGATTTACTCCTAATTTGAAGACACCCAGATTGTAACTATCGGTTACAAATTGTTCACTTGAGTAGATCTACGCGCTTAATAATTAGTATACGTTTGTGAAACACATTGTATGTCTCCCCAGAAGTC
The DNA here is from genome assembly GCA_949125355.1 of Agriopis leucophaearia. Classification (NCBI taxonomy): domain Eukaryota; kingdom Metazoa; phylum Arthropoda; class Insecta; order Lepidoptera; family Geometridae; genus Agriopis; species Agriopis leucophaearia. The sequence goes on along the minus strand of OX421262.1, from coordinate 19,687,703 downwards.
ACGAATCAAAATGATGGAGGGTAAATGCGTATAAACAGTCCTTCTTGGTGACGTAGTGTGGGTTACCGTAGCCTCGTAGCCACTGCAAAAGATATATACAAGGGCAACCCACCCTCGCTGCGCAGGCGCGGCACAGTACGTGTGCACTAGTAGCTGACGTCACTTACCGTAGCTGTTGCAGATGAGATGCACGCGCGTACGCTCATGTCTGCACTCGCGCAGCTCCCGCATCAGGCCTCCCTCGCTGCGCTGGAAGGCGCGGTACGAGTGCGCGGCACCGTGGACGCGGGACCCACGCGGACGGTCCTCCACGGTGAGGGTTTTGTTTGCGCCACTGTTATAGACAGAGCTAATCAATTTAACTGGAGGTCACGTGGTTGGCGTACTTTTATTTCGAGACAACGGGAAGCAAGAGGGTAATTTACACTGCACAATGACATATCAATTAACATAACCTTCTGTCAATTTTATTTAAATTCATCTGTGCCACCTGTTAACAAGTTTGTACTGTTCTCTATACAATGGTATCAAACCTCTCTGCATATTATGTACACAGCCTCAAAATGCATTCCAAAAGCATATTCAAGTATTTAATTATATCTGTAAAAATCATAAGTGAAAGTTAAACAACGGTCTTAATAAAAATGATCATACCAGTTTAACAAGTCACAGAGTTCCGATACTTCACGAGTCTGGTTCCCCACTACGAGACGTTTCATGTATCTAGAATACAAAAAAAACATGCATTGTTATTAGTTCTGATTTGTTGACGATCTGGTCGAAAATAGAGCAATGAAACAGAATAACAGAGCGCTAATCTATGTTCTTGATAATAAATAAAAGTGCAAAATAGTGTTTTTATCATCCGCCTATAATAGTACCAAAATTCTTTCCATCAATGGTTGCCTGAAAGATATCGCTTTAGCGATGAGGCCGCCCCTTGTGACAATAGCTCGTTGGTTTTTCTATTTTATTTCCGGTATGCACAATTAGGATTTTCTATCTAACTAATAAATACGGTACTAGGTATATGGTCTAAAGATATACTCCCGGCTGGTCTTGAAGGTTACTTATTTGCTCTAGGCCAGAGGCCATGTTAATTGATCTTGAATAATAGCCACTCACGAGTATCCGAGCATGGTGCAGAGCTGCAGAGCCGTGGAGTCGTCGAGTGAGGCGCTGGAGAGGCAGGCGGGGAACCACGAGTGGTTGGCAGCGCGGTACACCTGCAGCTCGCCGCGACCCACGTCGCCGTTCGCGTCGCTTAGCCGCACTGTAAACACAGAACACTTGAGAACAAACAGAGCTTGGCTTGACAAAAATATTTTCAGAACAAAATTTGTCCCATGATAACTTAGTGATAAAGTACGAAGGCAGTTTTCCTTGCTCTGCTCTCACAGGCAGATTGCACGTTTTTGCGAATGTGAGATGCAGCGCTGGTGTGCCCAGTGCAGGCTCCACTGAGTTTTTAACGATTATAAATAAGCTGGATTCTAGATTGACCGTTCTACTATAACTAATGACCATGGCAGTTAACTCACGGCAGTTTCTCTCATCCTGTCCCCAAGGACAATCCACGCGTCCATCGCACATGTGCGCCTGCGAGATGCAGCGCTGGTTCCCGCAGTGCACGTCTCCGCTGCGCTTGCACACGCGGCAGTTGAGCTCGTCGGAGCGATCCGCGCAGTCGATGTGACCGTCGCAGCGCCAGTCGAACGGGATGCAGCGCTTCACGTCACATTGGAAACCGGACAGACAGGCTGAGGGGAAATTAAAATAGGAATGTGATCTCTAAACGACACGACTTTAGAACTCTTGGAGCAGGCAAGTTTCAAGTTTTGTTTAGCGTATGTTACTAAACGTTAGCTTTGGGGATGATGTTTTTTTACTTGATTTGTATATTTCTTCCTTTTGGAGCACAAAGTCGAATATGTAAAACAACAATATATGAAGAGTGTTCCTCTTTATTTGAAGGTTTTCTCTTTTCAGCGCCAACTCGAGTCATCAACGCTACTTGAAGTACGCTGACAAAGGTTGAAGTATTTTTTTCAGAATGCATATTTTTCGTGCGGTTTTTTACTTAAGAAGCATTAGTTGTTCATACTTGGTTTAGCAGCCCGGAACCTTGCCTCCTTGACCTCGCGGTTGCCGAGGCACACGTCTGTGTCAATGGACTCTGGGAAGATCTCACACTGCAGGTAATCTGGCATCGACAGCCCAAACACTTCCAGGAAAAAGCCGCACCGACGCATCGTTTCTGTTGGGTAAGAACATTAATACAATTGCGCAGTAAGATTCAGATGCTGCACAAATTCAAACTCGTATACAGAAGCAAAACAGTACAAATATTTTGGGTTACGACCAAGACCCAAGAAATTACCCAGACAATACTTCGAAATTATATGGTCGTGGCGTTAGTGCGACAGTATGCAGCCAGGGTTACAACCCTTTCATCATCATCATTTCAGCCTATCCTGTTCTCACTGCTGGTACACAGGCCTTCTCTCAAACTTCTCGTTCTTCTTTTTCTTCAGAGAGAAGATGGGCCCTAATCCACTATTCTGACCCAGTGCATGTTGGTGAATGTCTTTGAACTTTTTGACGTTCTTGTACATGCCAGTTCACGACAATTTTTGGTTTTGGTTTGCATTCATTTAGTAGTGAATATAACAAAATAAACACTTCTAATTGTATTCTAAGTGATCATTTGTGATGGTCCGTCTAATGGTCCGCAATATCATGTTTGATGTTATGGACCTATAAAGTACGATCACACTTTATCCTAATCTTTTTTTAACCCAAGTGAATGATCAGCAGCCCACCTTGGCACAGACTCCTGCAGGGGCGCACCATGTGCCCCAGTGGACCACACTTGGGCACGAACAATGAGCAGAGGAACAGCGCAGTCAGCTCGTAGCATCGCACGTCCACCACTGCGTCGTATATTTCTAAGTCCTGGAGAAAATACACTATTATTGGTTGTATATTCCTTTCTGTTAAACATATTCTGACAAATATCAAAAAGATGCTGATCTTAGTCAAATTTCTGTTTTCACATGACCACATAATATTTTTACTTTTTTGACAGTTATATCATTATTGTATAGCTTTGAAAACACACAAGGATCAAAGTTGTTTTATTCGGAGACAGCAATCCTCTCCGTATAGTTAAACAGGCATATATCAATCACTCTATCATGACGAACCACACCAAATTTTACATTATGTCTAGTCTATCTCTTCATAAAGAACACAACTCTACTCCTTCCTCTAAACCTTTTCACTTCATCAACATTCTACGAGGAACGCGGCCTGAACCCATAGACTCGCCCAATCTATTTTCCGACAACATATTGTAGTTTTATTTCCACCTTTCCACCTTCTATCTACCGTCAAATCGATCACGTACGGAACTCTGCCGCAAAAAGACATCGCATCGCCAAACAAGTGCCTTTCGTCCGAATAATACATGTCATAGGGTTCAGTAAAAGCGCCGACCTCGCAAAAAGGTTTCTGAAACAATCCTTTCTAACCCTTTGCGTGTCATTTTTTTGCAGTGAGTTTTCTTGTGAATCCGCTCATGTGCTTGTATTGTTTGCAGTATTAAAAGGGTTCGGCGAGATTGGGATGAAACACACCTCACACCTTTGGATTTCATGCAAAAAGTCACGTCAGGCGAAATTGTTTCGTCTGATAGAAATACTGTATGAATTTTTAAGCATTGTTAGTCTATTTTGGTTGTCATTTTAGGGTACCTGTCAATGAGTAGGACATGAAAGAAGCTTTTAGGGACCAACTAGGGTTCGCCAAAAACTCATTCGATAACAAAGAGAGAGAAAAAGAGAATAATAAGATAATTAGTCTGGATTTTAATTTAAAGCCTAGAATTTTAATGTAATGTAGTCCAACCGGCAAGACTTTAGTAACGATCTCTTAGCTGGCAGAGAGAACATCAGGTGACAACAACATCAGTAGTCATTAGTCGAAAGCTTTCAACCAATCAATCATTGTCACCGGACAATGGGAGTCGGTTAACAACGGCCATGGTCGTAACGTAACGGCCGTTACGCGCTTGTAACGACGACTCGGAACAAAAGAACCGAATGAACTCACTGGAAAAACGAGTTACTACGCCATTATATAAATGTGATATTTTATGTCATGAGGTCTCGAGATATCGATAACAGACATTGTAAGTTGGGAGACGTGCGAGAAAAAAAATGTGATACTGAGTAACACTTTTTTTGTCTTTAAAAAACTTCACATTCCAAATTACAATAATTTTAATTATTGGAGGGTCTTAGAAGTTCCATCAATTTCATCATAATCATTCACAGCCTTATACCAGCTGGGTATAAATCGCTCTTATTATGATCTTAGTAATATTAATGATAACCAAAATCGCCACAACGCAGCTTCGAATAAATTGGAGGTTTCAATCATTTTAATCAATGAAAGTGCAAGTCAGCAAATTCCCGTAACTCTGCTCGAATCATGTTTAAAGCTTTTAAAACTATGAAAGGGATCCGCTGGCAGAGCTCACCCAGTTCTATATTGATGATGATCGATTCATGACAGGGTAGCTAACCTTAAACAATGCAGAGAAGCGCTGTTATCTGGCCACATGTCAAAAGAATTACCATAAACTTCATGAATTTAAAAAATACTTAAAAAAAAAGCTTTTTCTTAATTTTCTCAGCAAATACCTACTTTCATTTGACAACAATATCATTATGATATAAGAATATTTTGTCCATCACCTTGGGATGTCCGCCATATTGAATTTAACATCTAGGATCAAAGTGCTTGGGAAGACAAATCCAACGAACCCAAACTCGACGGGGTTGTCACCGAACATACATAAATATGCCATATTTTAGCTCAGTCGGTTGAGGACTGGACACAAAATTTTAGACCAGTCCTGATTTGTCCCACACATACCGCGAACATACCTACATACTAACAGGGCAAGCTGAAAAGTGGACAGAAATGTGTTTGTAGCCTATATCAATGATCAAATCAGTATTTTGAAATGAGAGTAGCAAATAATATTATTTAGTATTTCTGTTTGCTTTTATGTTTCTGTGAAGACCAAGATTGTTTCGTCTAGTCTCGAGTATCTATAGCATCAATCTTAGGGCCATGTCTTATAAAGCTGGCAGCCTTCAGAATTATAGCAATTTTTTTCTTTGCATGTGCGCTGGTAAAAGTTGCCTCTAAATTTAGTAAATAATTTAACTAATGTTAGGCTAGCAAGTAATTTAATTCTAACTTAAACATCTACACTTCTACGTATGTTATTTTAAAATTAAGAGTTCAAAAACACGTTTCTTATTGTCTCTATTAAGGGTAAGACTCATTGACAACATGTGAACAGTTCACATGTTGTTCAGAGGTAGCTTTACAGTACTTAACACTGACAATTTCTTTTTCACTCTTCGAAATTATCGAAGTTTTCACTACACTAACTCAAACGGTTTAGGTGCGAATAAAATACTTTTCAATACAACCAAATACAACTCATGTTTTCAGCTGTTTTCTCAGCTATGTCAGGTTATGAAACATGCAAAAAAAAACTTGCCATCTTGAAAATTTAGGTTTTGTTAGTCAATAAGTGACAACAAATTACGTCTTTTTCGGTAGGGTTTAAATGAGTGCGAATAAAAGAGTTTAGAAACTGGAATAATATACATATTTCTTAGAATATCTATATAATTCTCTTTGGGTGGTAAACGCAAAATAAGTACGTAACTGTTATTTTGCATCAAACATTTAGCATTATTTAACATTAGTTCTTTCGTCGCACTTAGAGATTTTAAACTTTCGACCGACGGGCCCTGATTCTCCAACTAAAACGCGCATAACACGGCGCGTTAAGTTAACTTTTAAAAGTCGGCCTATATTTCCTAGGGAATAGAGGCCAAATTTTGTAGTTAGTTTCAGTTTTGCTCCAAGGAGAATAGGTAAGTTTGATGGAATGGTTCAAAATGTACGTTGCGCAGTGCTCCGCCACGTGTGCCTCGACCCTAAACACAGCTAATGACGATCGATGTTGTCATGTCGCCGATCACTAGAGAGCTTAGGCTGAGGTTAATTAACAGATCGGAGAATTAATGCTGAGGATCGAGGAGAGAGCATGTAGTGATAAGAAGGGCTTACATACGAGACTAGTTAGAAGGTAGTCATTGGAGCGAGTTCAACAATTAGATGTAGCTAGTACAGATGGAATTATTATTTTAACCGACTAACAAAGAGGAGGGGATTTTCAATTAAGTTGTATTTAAAAAAAAAAAATATGTTTGTTACCTCAGATCTCCGTCATTTATGAACCGAATTGGAAAATTATTTTTACTTGATAAGACATGCTTTCAGGTTGGTCCCATATAAATTTTATCAAAATCGGTTCAGTAGTTTGTCTTTCAATCAAAATAACTGAAAGATTCGGTTACTTACGGTTCGGTTCAAGTTTTTTTTATTGATAATTGACGTGCTACTGCCATAACGATGGATACAAAACTGAATATAAAAAAGCAAAAAAAGTCTTATAAAAAAGCTGATTATAAGCATTTTCATGTGTTGCTAGACAGAGAGCAAGCCATACAAACTCCATATTGACACTCAGTTTGTGGGAAAGCATCTCTTAATAGTATGAGCAATAAATTTAAACGCTTATATTTTTAAATGTTACGGATTTTATCACACTTTTTTTAAACACACATAGATGTCCGACTTTGCCACCATTTTCATTTTACAACCCACGTTTCCCAGCTTGTCACGAAACGCAAAATCAGCTAATAGCCGATGATTAAAATGAATATTAGAGACATTATTACACGTAATTTGTTGAAATATTGATTTATTAATTGATTCGCATTAAAAGTACGTGATCTGCATCCCGATGTGAAGATTAAGTCTCGCTCCAGCTTTGGGCGGTGTTCTGAACACACCAATTAATTGCTTCGGGTCTGATCGACGTCTAAGGACGTTATCACACGGTGAACTTGTTTCCAGTGACGCGATTCGTCGGAATTACTATTGTAATAATTATCAATATAAAAAACCGAACTCATAAAAATTTCAGAACTGGACCAAATATGCGCCCTCTATCCCATAGCACGTGCATTAATTAGGCATTACCGGTTTTAGAGAGCACATGCCTGAATTAGTACTGAGGTGTTCCTACAGATGTCTCTTATAATAATTTTTGTGCAGAAATGACTTTTTAATTGTTATATTGTAAAAAAAAGTAGACCTGGGTCAAATTGAAATGGAACCACAAAAGAAGCACCAGCTTTCAAATAAAAAAAAATCGTCAAAATCGGTTCACCCACTCGAAAGTTCAGATGTAACAAACAAAAAAAATATATATAAAAAAACCAGTCGAATTGATAACCTCCTCCTTTTTAGAAGTCGGTTAAAAACAATGACGTGTCGTTGTAAAATGCAATTCATTCTCTGATATTGAATTAGAAGATACTACTAGTAACTGCGCCTTCCAATTTCACCCGCGTGAAAATTCCCCTGGGACGGAGATAAAAAGTATGCTGTCACTCTTCGGCCCTCCAATTATTTCTATGCAAAAAAACTACGTCAACCCGTTGCTCTGATTCTGCGTGAAAAGGAACAAACAAATAATGTAACAAAGACACTTATGCTATTATAATATTACTAGTTGAATTCCGTGGTGTTACTCGCGATTTTCCAGTTTTACCGCACTTTGCTGCAGATGAAAAGTACTCTGCACTGTGATAACCTACACCATAAGGACCTTGTAACAAACATTTAAAAAAACACATCCTAATTGAGATCCTCCTCCTTTTTTAAAGTCGGTTAAAAACACCTCGCGATCGTTTCGCTGGAAACAAGTTCGCTAACCGCCGCGCCAGTGTGATAACGTCCTAACCAATCATTAAAGGTGACGTACTTAGTAACGCTTGTTTAAGTTCTCGATGAGCTTGATTGAGGGCCTGCCACTGGGTATAAGTTAATTTTGCGAATACCTCTGTAAAGGTTTTGGTTTCATTGATTAAGCTGAACCTACTTACTTCCTTAAGTAACTTTGGTATTTAATGGATTTAATGAAATAAATTAGCCGACGCTTAAATTGATTTGAGACCATCATCATCAACATTTCAGCCATAGGACTTCCGCTGCTGGACATAGGCCTCCCCTATCGATCTCCAAAATGGCCGGTTGGAAGCGACCTGCATCCAGTGTTTCCCTGCAGCCTCTTTTAGGTTGTTTGTCAAATTTGCGGGTGGACGTCCTACACTGCGTTTACCAGTCTGTGGTCTCCATTCGACAACCTTTCAGCTCCATCAGACATCTGTACTGCATGCTATGCCCTGCCCACTGCCACTTCAACTTGCTAATATGGTGGACTATGTCGGTAACTTTCGTTCGTCTACGGACCTCCTCATTTCTGATGTGTGTGCGCGTGCGTGTGTGTGTGTGGGTGTGCAGGTGGTACGAGGATGGGATGAGTAAAGTGAGCTTAGTATTGTTATCGTAAACTTTAACGAGATCTTCAGTGTCTCTGTAGCTGAGAGAATATACATACTAAGATAATAAAAGCGTGCTAAAAACACTAATATTAATCAATGATGATACCTATATATTAACTGGTAAAACGTCTTGATATTAATGCAATAGTTGATACGTGTGTTTCTTGCCTCTCAAATCAGTAACAGCTTAATGAATTTTAAATAAAATTTGGTATAAAGCCTGCGGATAAAGACAAAGGCTACTTTTTATCTTTGTAAGATTGCGGGTTTCCAAATCGCCAAATATTTGCTTTCCCTGAATATAATAAAGTTTTCTAATAATATAAGAAATAGTTATATCAAACAAAAAATCTGTTTTCAGGTAAATAGGTGCTTAAAACTTTGTAACTCTCGCAATCCGAGAGGATTTTCAGCTTCAGTAACTTTTATTGCTCGTAAAATTGCATTGAAGTTTAACAATTGAAAACTTGCCTTCAGCAGTACGAAACTTAAAGAGTATTTACTGCTACCATAGCTATTAGGTACCAGCTATTAGGTACTAGTTATCAGGTAGATGATAAGTGAGATAGACACCTTAGGACAACTATTGTTCGTGTTCATAACCATTCTTACAGACTTCAAAAAAGGAGGACGGTAAAAACTTCCACTGTATGTTATTTTTTAATGTATGTTCTTCCTCTTTTTTATGCCACAGGTGGCAAACAAGCAGACGGCTCGCCTCATGGTATGCGATCACCATCGCCTATGGATACCTGCAACACCAGGTGTTTAGTTCCAAAACCGGTTTGGACGCCCCACCCGGGGTGGGGCGAGCGGCCGCGGGAAGTGCATTAGGCACGGGGGGGGGCGAGTTCGGCGTCCGCGCTCCCGTATTAGTCATACATATAGCTCGGCGCGTACGCACGTCTCGACCGGGGCCCGCTAGGACACGGCGCGATTTGAAGTCCGTGTGTTTTGAGAAGACCGGAGTCACCGTTGGATTCCGCGAATTGAACTTCGTTAAAAGACGTGCGCAAATTTCACTCTGTTACGGCGCGATCGGATATTTTCCTTGAGTTGAAGGTATCAACGGAAACCGCGAAATTGGGTGTGTTTTGTATAGCCCGCGAGTGTTAAATTCAGTGTTAGGACACTTTGAACATTATTTGTGAAGTGTTGGGATCCGAGGACGGCCACTGGACGAGGAAAGCCGCAGCTGAGGTTTGGGCCCAAACAGGTGACAGGATCATCAGCCGTCCTCTGGTAGGAATTCCAACCCTCTTTTTTTTGTTTCGTAACTCCGCGTATCGCGGATGTGCACGAACCGTTTTGGGTTCGTAAACCAGGGGCTTCACAGATTTCATGTTCACCGATTTCTCGGCCAACTATTGACCAATTTAAAAAAAACTCTGGTTCGATACAGTATACTTCAAATTTTGTCCCATTGTCACCAAGTCAGGATCTGATGATAGGATCCCAGGGAAATCGAGGGCAACCCTCAAATTTTATAAGCACTTATTACGTTTTTCATATATTTTTGAAGTTGAGTTTTAATGTGATTCACTTGTTTATACATTTTCATCACTATACACAAAATCTGTACGTACGGCCACTTACGCATTTTTACGCACACTAAGAAACTTGTAGCGACACCAACGAACTAATGGTCCACATGCATAAATAACCGGCCAAGTGCGAGTCGGACTCGCGCACGAACGGTTCCGTACCATTATCTATAAAAACGGCAAAAAAAAAAACACGTTTGTTGTATGGGAGCCCTCCTTAAATATTTATATCTAGCCTAGTTTGTATGATCTGGGGGTACCAGTACCGGTAAGAAGGTTTAAGTTTTCCCGCATTAATAGTAACTTATTTCCTTCGCCATGATGCACACTACTCCCTTGCCGAGTATACTCATTTTTAACTGACTTCCAAAAAGAAGAAGGTTACCAATTCGACAGTTTTTTTTTTATTTTTTTACATATTTGTTAGCTCAGAACTTTCGACTGGGTGAACCGATTTTGATGATTCTTTTTTTATTTGAAAGCTGGGTGCTTCCCATTTGGCCCAGTTCTGATGAAGTCGGTTTTTTTATATTGATACTTATTTTGAAATAACATTGTGAAAACTGATTATAGAATACTCGTCGAGTTTCGTGTGGTTGATCACAGCTTCAAGTTTTTTATTCATATTTTTACCGACTTTGTTTATTACTATTTGGCTCTCTTTTCCGAATTCTATCAATTTAGGCCATTCTAGTGTTTGTCTACTTCCGTGCTTAGTTTAAAATTATAAAAAAGGTGTCATCAAAATTGAATGTTTTATCTAGGAAACCTTTGATAGAAGAGGAAACCCTTAAGACTAAAACACGATTAGGGACATTTCGCTCGATAGAAAAAAAATTGAAGGCAACACTGTTTAATTATTGCTACGTTATCTTAATATACCGATTTTATAATTATTTAGGGATCCTCAAAGGCACTTTTTACATTACAGCTATACTTATCAAAAATATGAGAAAAACCTAAATATAGAAGTACCGAAACGCAAGACTGTGTATAAGCGCCATGGTTTTGCTCCACTAAATGGACTTTAATCCAACAGTTTAAGCCTTATGGTCATCTGTAGTAATAAGCGTTGCTTAAAAGTAGGAAAACCTTGCTTTAGCTTCAAATGTAACGTGTAAAAAAACGCTTTGATTGAAATTCAATTAAGTTATTTAACAAAATAATTATCCTTAAAACCCTGACACAAATCAACGCTGAGTTTTTCCACCAACGTTATTCAGCATGAAGCCGGCTAAGTGAATAAGCTGGCTAATGGTATTTTAACGATTCACCTCAGTTTGGCCAATTACCGCTAATGTGGCCTTCGGCGCTGCGGCTAAGCCGTTTTGAGCGAATTCGGGCCACTTCCTTGAGGACTTCCTTCTCATTGGTTATGCAATTAAAATATTTCCAGTTGGATGAAGATTGTGGGTAAGTCGAGCTTGGCACAGGTAGATTGGGTTGCCAGGCTACCAACTATGAGAGGCAGGTATACCGCTCGGCATGTTGAGTAAAACCGGCCAAGTGCGAGTCGGGCTCGTGCTTTGAGGGTTCCCTACCACCGCATAACTTATTAGCTACCTACTTAAGTACAAATAAGTAGCGCAAAAAGACAACATCCCATCAACGCCCAGGCGGTAACCCATCCAAGTACCGACCGCGCTCGATGTTGCGATCGTACGAGAACCGGTCGTGAACAAAAACTTGTCACAGACTCGCACTCGCAGACAGACAGACAACGTAAGCTTAGTAATAGAGCCTGCTTTAACCCTTTGGGTGCGGAACCCTAAAAATATCGTTGTGAACATTCTGGGTCAAATTGTTAAGAAAATTTCAAATTTCTTTGGTCTAATCTATACACACATTACATCATCAGCCAATTAACGTCCACTGTTGGACAAGGCCTCCCTCATAGAGAGGGGTGTAGCCATAACCCCCACGCTTGGCAGGCGGCTTGGGGATCGCAGTACGTTCACCGTGTACTATTAGGACGCTGCTGCCCATCCTCCGGTGGTTCTGGTCGCAGCTTTAGGACATACCCGGGTCCTATACAAAGAAACAATATTTTTACACAAAACACTAGATGTGTTTACGGATTGTGTTGATACTTTTCGGATTTTTAAGATTACCTATAAAAAATACCTGAGTTATTTTTTTTTATAATAAGATCGGCAAACAAGCATACGGTCCGCCTAATGGTAAGCAGAAATCGCCGCCTATGGACACCTTCAATACTAGGTGTATATTATATGTTTTAAATTATTTTAATTATTTTATTTTATTGAGTAAGTATTTAGGGTTCCATTCAAATTTTAATGACATTATTTTTAATCATTATTTATCTAAACAAAAATATTTATTTATGTAAAGTAACAAATGAAATAGTAATACTAGGCTATGCATTAACTGCCAGTTGTTCAGTTTCTTACAAAAATTTCGAGCGCTAACCTAACATTCTTCGTAAAATCAATAAGACAAGAAACGTCAGCGAATTTCACAAACCCGAGCTCATCGACCCTAAACTTTTAAAGTTAATCATTGCTCAAGATCTCCTTCCAGATTATTTACTCACAAACGGCAATTAAACCAATGTTGCCCAGCAATGTTGCCAACAAACAAGCCCATTTCACATCCAACTTGTAGTTTTAATAACTTAAACACGATTCAAAACGTTCCAAACCAGGGTTTAATTAGTTTCTTAAGTAGAGAGGAACGTAAACATCTGTGTCAAAGTTGTGGTGTTTGATTCGAATACGAAGTTAAGGTTAAACGAGGAGGTATTTAACAGAATAATTTATTTAGACCTCACATTCGCTCTCAAGGAGGGACTGAGACAGCGAGGAGGCGGCGGCGAGAGCGGCCCGGCAGACATATGTACAGACAGACGCTAAATAGGAGCATCAGTAGAGTAGAAATCGACCGACTATCGGTTGCGACGGAAGGCGATATTTTAAAAAATCGTGAGAAGAGTTCGTTTTTAGGGTTCCGTATCCAAATGGTAAAACGGCGGGACCCTATTACTTAGGCTCCGCTGTCCGTCTGTCCGTCTGTTACCAGGCTGTATCTCATGAACTGTGATAGACAGTTGTAATTTTCACAGATGATGTATTTCTGAATAAAACAGAATAAAATAAATATTTAAGGGGGCTCCCATACAACAAACGTGATTGTTTTGCCCTTTTTAATGGTACGAAAGCCTTCGTGCGCGAGTCCGACTCGCACTTGGCCGGTTTTTTTTTGTGCCATAAATGTTCAAGCTCAGTACACTTCAATACAAATTAAAATAATTTATTTCAGGCAACAACACAACCCCATATACAATTCATTAAATAGAACAAATAATATAATTATAAATTCAATTAAAGTTCATATTGCTTCTCGTAGTGATGATATTAACGTCTGTACCGAGCGACAGATGATAATTAATGTAAAAAACCGACTTCATAAAAATGACAAGCAGAAGATGTCAGCTATCAAAAAAAAAAAAGAATTATCAAAATCGGTTCAACCAGTCGAAACTTCTGTGGTAACAAACATAAAGAAAATAATAAAAAAAGTCGGTTAAAAAAGCTCCTTTTTGGAAGTCGGTTAAAAAAGCGACGGCGGATGTCGTATTACCACCACCGGCACCGGGGCAGCTGTCGTCCAAATTAGTTTCATACAAGTGAATTCGTATGTATGGCTCATAAATGTTTTTTCATGTTTTTAATTACGCTATTAGGATAATAATTTTTTACTTAAACAAATCTTCCATGTGCTATCTTCTATCTATCTTGTATGTAATATGTATGTATCAATGCATGTTCTCTATGGACTCCAAAACGTCTGGACCTATTTTGACGGGTCTTTCACTGGCATATACCTGATGTTATGAGTAAAATAGGCTATATTTATATATTTTCATCATCTTCATCACCATTTTTCATCACTACGCGGATGAAACCGCATGACGCAGCTAGTAATATATATTAGTAAATTATACGTTACCTGTTGGGCGTCCCTCTGGCCAAAGTGTCCGATGTAGTTGGGGAAGACAGTGAAGTTGTATGATATCTTGTGTTGGTGGCAGAAGCTGACGATGACAGGCAGGCAGACCCCAGGCGCCGGGTTGCGGCTGCCCGGCGGCTCCGTGGCAGGCGCCCACGATACCACTGTGGACCGGTTCACCGCGTGGGACACGTACTGCGGGAAAACAAGCGACAGTTGAGCTTATACACATTACTATTCAGCGTAGCAGTGCCGCCAGCATGCTGGGGGCACTGCGAACCGCCAGCATGCTAGGACGCTGCGAACTAGGGTGTACTGTAGGGTGCTTGTTTTTTCTAATGTAACTTTTTGCTGTTGGCCTTGCGGCCTCTACAGCTTGACCGGACTAGTTGGTGAACGCAGAGGGCGTTGGGCCAACATGATTTAGATTTATGGGCAACACCGCAATACCTTGGAGGTACGAGCCTCGGCTTGGGCCGTTGCCGGGAGTGGGGATCAGACTTGCTAGGGCAAGTCTCATCCCCACTCCCGGCCACCCCAGAAGGGGTATGCCCTGGGGCCCTAGTACGTTATTGAACTGAATGACCAGTATAGGGTGCTTAAGCATTGGGTTTGTATTTATACCTTCAACTGTGCTTACCATCAGACGGACGGTATGCTTGTTTGCAGCTCTATACTTAAAAATATATTAAACGGATCTTTAATATCACCGAAAGTTGCGGGAAAAGCCACGGGGCGCAACTCTATCACACTAATATTATAAATGAGAAAGTTTGTGAGTGTGTGAATATGTATGTTCCTTTTCAACTCCGTTGCGGCTGAATTTCAATGAAATTTGGTATGGGGTATAAATGCCTTGAATTACATAGGCTACTTTTTATCCAAAATATAAAGGTATCAGTAAAACAGTTTTATAAAGGTATAATTTTGTTGGAGAGAAATAATAGCGGGACGCTGCTTGTATAGATGTAAATCGTGTCTATAAAATGTATATTAAAGATCGAAGACTCAATAATGAAGAGATAGCTATACTCGCAACAGATTCCTCTGTTTCTGTTAAAGGAAATGGCGGCTCTTTAGTAATCCTCGTTCACGCTACTCAAGTTGTATCAACATTAATTAATCTCAATAATTTATCTTATCTCAAAATTAATTAATCTCTTGAAGCTCCACTGCCGGATAGCTGTTCTTATAATCGAAAGAGTTTAAACAGTTTATTTATTTTATCAGGAACTTGTTTCGTGGAATCTTATCTTTTGACGTGGCAATTCTCGACAAATTTTCACACATTTTTGATGCGGCATAACATTATAAGAATAGTTCGTTCTGTCCGTCCGTCCGTGCGTCCATCCGTCTGTCCATCTGTCCTTCTGTCCGTCTGTCCGTCTGATACAGCGATAAAACTGTAATAAATTAAATACGTTCTAGCTCAAAGGTAATCTGTTTGTAAATTAATCATAGCAAAGTAGTAGTTATCTCTTTGATTAAACCATAGAAAGTGTATGTTATGTCAGAATGATACATCTCTGAAATTTGAAAGTCCACATCCGTTAAACTTCGCTTTCATTAGTATTAGTACGAATTTTTCTATAACGACCAATTTCTGTCCTATTGTCCTGTTTGTAGAAAAATGTGTTTTACCACAATTATATGACTTTGGCTATACGGAACCCTACCATTTGCGTGTCTCGACACGCCCTTGGCCTGTTATTATTTATATCTTTAAAAAAATTATTAAGATGCCATAAAAGTGTTTAATTTCAACCGCCTTTTTTGTTTGCAGTTTTAAGTCCAGTAATAATTTATGTATAATTTAAGTTTGTTACATTATTTCCACACAAAGAGTTTTGATTGTACTTAGTGTGTAGCCCCAACTAAGGGTCCCACATTCTTACTTTCAGGACCCGGGACAATGTCACAAATCCCATTAAATTAGGAATGCTTATTATGAACCTTGTAAGTAAATAGTGAAATATTATGTTCCCTGTGAAATTAATATATTTTGCGAATGTTGTCTCTAAGCAGTATTTTAATTAATGTTGGACGTCGCAGATGTTTTTATTAAATTGTTTCGCTTTAGCTGGGTATCAAGTTGTTAATGTATATTTTCCCGAGAAACCCTGGAAATTATTTTTGTACTCTTGGCTTGCGTTTGACAAAAATATCCATCAGTTCCTATGTACAATAGTCACGAGTATAATAATTAAAAATAAGAATATATGCAACTTTTTTTTTCAGGCTAAAACACCCATACAATAGTTACTTAGTCATACTTTCACAATAATAAAAATCACACAAATAAAATATAAAATCAAATAATGTCAACAAAATAAATATATAAAAAATTAAAAAAAATAAAGTATCAGACATGTTTTTATTAATATATGAAATTGGTTCGCGTTTGACCGCCAACTTGCCTGATTTTAAGCGATGACGCGGTCTACGATGGTGCACGCTTGCCTAGAAAGAAGGAACCGATTCACTCGTGATTTGAAGACACCCATGTTTATTTCTTTCAAAAAGATAAAAACCAGACAACGGTATTTTTCACATTTACATTTTAGGCTTGCGTTTGACCGCCAACTCGCCTGATGTTAAGCGACGATGCGGTCTACGATGGAGCAAGCTTGCCCAGAAGAAACCGATTCACTCGAGATTTGAAGACACCCAGATTGTAACTATTGGGGAACACCCATTCCGGCAGCGCATTCCACAGACTAGCAATTCGCATAATAAAAGTGGAATCAAAGCGCTTCGTACGGGTTTTCGGAATATCAACCATATAACGGTGTCAATTTTTCGTGCCCGCTCTGGCAGTCCTAAAGAAAAAAAAAACATTTTTAACGGACCTCATTTCTTTATTTTTGACCAAATGTCAGAAAAAAATTATAGTTACCTTATGTATGGGAAATTCCTTAAAATATTTTTATATCACTATTCTGTGTTGGGTTAACATTTTACATATTTTTTTTATTTAGAAATAGGCTTATGTTTGACCGCCAACTCGCCTGATGTTAAGCGATGATGCGGTCAAATATATCAATTATATCAAAAGTTCAGGTTAATAACTTATTCCGATAAGGAGCTAGAGACCGGTGTATCCGTCCGTTTAAGTGAACGGACGGACAGATGAACGATAGCAATAGGGTTACGTTTATCCTCTGTTCCCTCTAAAATTATGTACCAAAACCTCTAATCATTTTGTTTAAACCTTTCTAATAATACGTCACTTGAAAGAAGTATTTGAAATTATTTTTTGTTCGCCACTTTACAAGTGTTTGTAGTATGTTATGATGTGGTCACCTTCCCAGTGATTATCACATCTAATCAGGCAGTGAATCTATCCACATCTCATTTATCAAATTCGGTTGTTTAGATACGTTTAATATACAAGCATACATACACACACGTTAAAAACGAGATTCTCCTTTTTTATTTACGTCGTCGGGTAAAAATTATAAAAATGTAATTGTTTTAAACACTGTTTTTGTGGCGCTATCTCAAGGTATATTTTTTTCCTTTCTTAAAGCAATCCGAGTTCTATTCCCGGTCCGAGAGCAGCCGTTCAGAAACCGAGCTCATTATCACCTTCAGCATTTTATATCTCCAATTACACAGTAACAAGGGCACTCGGCAACACAAAGCGCCCGAAAGAAGTTCCCGCCCTTATAAACAAAACCCATTCTTGTCCATTGTGGAACTTTGCAAAAAAAACACAAGGGAAAGACAAAAAGCGAGGCAGGTACGAGACACAATTTACTGTCGACTAGCTACGCCCGGGGGTTCACCCACTATATTATTTAAATTTCTTAAAGTCAATTTAAATAAAAAGTGAATTTGTTTTCTAAGACATAAAACGATTTCAGGTAGATAGAGTTAAATAACGTATAATCAGTTTGGTCCCAGTATGGTGAAAATAAAAAACTTACATTTTTATCCACGACGTTACAAACATTATTTGCACTAATACAGCAAAATAATACTTCTGTGCATCTTCATATTATGTTATAATTGTATATTTCATTACGGTTCCAGTGTTATTCTTACATTGCCTAAAATTAAGTAGTTTGTTCAGTAGTTACTTGTAACATGGCAACACTTAGTAGCACGTGAAAGGGTAAATTCCGGGCAATTAACTTGCTTTCATATTATACGTACTACGTCTATAAAACGGTATATTTTATTGCGTATTTATTTATGCTGTTCGTCTTGGTTGTTGACATATTCATCATCAGTCCAGCCTCAAGCCTAGTCTTGTTTTAATTAATTGAGCATGGTTTCCGGTTGCTTAGGGAATCAAGAATGTCATTTAACTCCATATTATGGAATTGGTATTATTTTGTCTTCTTGTCTCCTTCCCTGCCAAAAAAATAATGAAAAAGGTATCCTGTGTCTGCTTTGTCTTGTGTTTTTTCACGTATATTCGTTTTGGTGTGAAATAAAGACAAACAGACATATTTTGTCTGTATAATTTTACTGTAAGTTGTTGGTTGTAAGAGCCCGTATACAAATTTGCCGAGGCGCGCACAAAGCCGTAATAATTGTAAGAGCTGTTTTCTAAACGTTCAGGAAAATATACAAAGCGCTTTTGTTTGTCTTTTTAGTGTTTCGGGACGGAATCCTCTCGACTTCCTTGTCTAATGGAAAAAGTACGCTTACATAGAGAGACAGAGACTGCAATCTAAAAATGATATGAAAACCATAAAAAAATAATCTTTTTTTTTAGCTAATAGGCGTGTCAAGATAGTCAAGAGTGACCACAAATCGGCAAATGAAGTGTAAGTAAGACGCCTTTACGGAGATAAAGTGTCGAAACGCCATCACAGCATCGGGGTGATAAGGTTGAGTGCGAGCCTTGGGAGTGACTTATGTCCAGCAGTGGACTAAGATAAGATGACAATAATTTAACATTCATCCTTCTTACTCGTATATAATATAAAGAATTGCTACACTGACTTCCTTTTCAAAATGTATAATTGATGGTTCGATTACTTTCAAGTTCAAACTGTTTTAATTATGTATGTGGTTTGGATATATAGGTTATATTCAGCTGATTTGTTGAAGGAGATGGAACTTTTTAATAGCTTAATTTGGGGTAAAAAAATGTTGCTGTCTTGAGCATTTTTCTGTGGCTGATGATGAAACCGGAAGGAGGACCCAGTTTGGGCTCTTTGATATTGCTCTGAGTAAAACCTCATTCGTGATATCGCTTGCCGTCGGAGCGATCATAATACTCCAGAAATGTTAAAGAAGAATGTTTTCTGAAAAATAATTTTATTACAACAAAGTGGCTAAGCCTCTTAGAGTATGTTTGATGTAATTTTATCGTGATAATGTGAGGCCTATTTCCGCATAACCTTTCTGTGAGAGAATTATTAAATCTGTATAATTTTTATTATTATGTACGAACGGTATCACATGTATTTTTTAGATGTTTTACAATTTCTTCAAATGTACGTGTCAAAGTCAAAGTCAAATTATTTATTACACATTATGTTATGCTAAGTATATAGTTAACACTTGTATTAACACAATGACCCAATTAGGGTATGGCAATACCCTATCGGCGGCCCGATCTCTTTATAATGTTATGTCGTTTAGATAATTTTCTACCGAATAATAGCACTTTTCAATTCCAACGGTGGATAATGTGGTGTGTCGTGAGTGACGTATGGTAATTTAGTGCCAGCTCCCTTGTTTTCCTAAGATATATAAGTGGGTATGGCTCATAACACCATCCTGTACCGTGGGGTTGGTTCATGACACCCACCTGTACTGCAGGATTGGCTCATGACACCCACCTGTACCGCAGGGTTGGCTCGGAAGTATGCGAACAGCGCCACGGTGATGGCGAGCAGCGCGACTGCGTTCAGCGCCAGCTGCATCAGCCGGAACCGCACCGGAGTCGCTTCCGAGGTGGCACCGCGCATGTCGCGAAGCATCTACATGAAAAAATAAGCCATAAAAACTATCTTAACGTGTTCAGCTGCTTATTTTAAGACACCATGTATGTATTTTTTTATATCTCGCAATCACAGACCTAAAAAAAATTGACATCCTAAATCTATGCTCGCAATTACAGATTTTTTTATATCTGCGTTTTTATTATTATGTACTTATTGAAAATTATATTATGTATGGATAAATATAGATTATCCTGAATACTCGTGTCTAGTGTAGCTGATTTTGTTCATATGATCCTAATTGTTTTTCGGAGTAAAATGTCTAGAGATATTTTTCTTGTCAAAGGAACTATCAAGAGCTCTCCCAGAAGACATTTTAATTAAAAAGCCGCCTCAAAGCGGACACTTGTTAGTTTTCATCTCGCAACGTCTCGGTGTTTGTAGTCATCTTCCTACGTAAATAATTATATGCATCTTATGGAATAAGTATAAGTTTATTCAGTAAACATTAGTACATAACAGTTTAAAGCGATCAGAGATTCCTTTTAGACAATGTGTATTGTGTATGATTGTGAAAGTGCTAGTATGACTGTATGATAGCGAGGGTGTGTGTAGGTGTGGGGTGTGGGTGATAGGTGGGTGATGAGTGGGGGATCATATACACCAGTGTTTAGCTATCTAGGAGAAGTAACATTATTTATTTTGTAAATCCTAATTTTATTGTTTTATTCACAAACACTTTGGTACCTACTATTTTAAACTTACTACAACTGCGTAGATCTAAAAGTAGCAATTTACGTTCAGAGGCGTTCACAGTTCACATCTCAAAGGTCTAACAGAACAATTCAAATCAAAATATCTTTATTTACAACTAAATTTCTTAAAATAATAATACCTGTTGGTTGCCTTACTAGACAAAGCCTGTATCAAAGAAAATATACCTGATTACAATAGTATGGACAGACTAATTATATATTTGTTAACGGCTCATGCAGCATCAATGTTGCTATATGATGTTGTCATAGTGTAATTTCAGCTTATTGTTAGTGGTTCTACATAAAACAACTGATACTTGCAATCCGAATCACGAGAGCGTTCGGTTTTACACCAGAATGCAATGCTCACCCAAAGTCTGACTAGATCGAATATTGCTTCTTTCTGATCACAGATTTATCTTAATACAATTTCTAATGAGTGGCAGTGGACAGAGCACATAGCACGCAGCACAGATGGCCGATAGGGCCGAAAGGTTCTCGAATGGAGATCAGGAAACGTTAAGCGCAGTGTAAGACGTCCACCCACAATATGGACAGATGACCTAAAAGAGACAGCAGGAAAACGCTGGCGGTAGGTCACTTCCAATCGGCCCTTTTGGTTATCGGTGGGGGAGGCCTATGGCTGAATTGATAATGAATTTCTGATCTATTGAGATCAATTATTAGAGCTAGGCTTCACCTACTAAATACATATTTTTTAAGAACCAATTGTATCTGATCCTACTGAATATACATGGTTGCTTCCAACTCGATGTCCCATTAATTAACGTCACTAACACTTCCTAAAATGTAATGAACAGACCACGAGGTATCACCTCCGTGTGTAGCTGTCGAAGATTGGCTACTGGCTCTGAGTAACGTGGCTCTTTACTCACTGATGAAAGCTGCGAGGAAATGAGCAGGGTGCTTCAGATTAAAGAGATTAAATCATTACAGTCTGAGAAGTTATAACTAGACTCAACACTTTACAGAAACGAACCTGCGATTGAAAGCTTCTGATGAACTTAACCATTGTGCTCATCACAGTTATATTCAGTATTCTAGACAATGTTACATTACAATTAATTGCTCATATAACATGAACGTTTGCTCCAATAGGACCATTTTAAGGAAATATTTTTTTTGTCGTTGAAAAAAACTGACTTCGAAATGAGACACTCGAACAAAATGGTTATATTATTGGAGCTGGTTAAAAAAATTACCGACTACGTTAATTAAATGTTTGTGCAACCACCTCGAGAATTTCCTCTACATAATTAAAGAAGAAACACTTAAATCGATGTACGAATGTCGGCGTAAACAGTGTATTTATGTACAAAACTGACCGAATTGAGAATCATCTTAATTTTTTTCGAAAGTCGGTTTAAAATTAGCTTCATGAAGCTAATTTAAATAATTGCAAAGCTCACAAAAAGTCCACAGATTTTTTGTGAGCTTTGCAGTTTTCTATATCTGATTCTCCGATATCTTTCATCATCATCATTTCAGCCTATCATGTTTCCACTGATGGGACACAAGCCTTCTCTCAGAGAGAGAGAGAGAGAGAGAATGGGCCTTAAACCGCCATGCTGGCCCAGCGCTTGTTGGTGAATGTCATGTCTTTGAACTTTTAAGGTCCTTAGACGTACCGGTTTCTTTACTCGTACGATGTTTTCCTTCACCGTTTTCAGCTATGGCATCAAAACTGCACATAATTTATTTAAGTTCTATTATAAATATCTCTTTTAGCGGTAAGGCCGCCACTTGTGGCACTAACTCGAAGCATTTTCTATCTGTTTGTAATTTTTATTTCTGGTGTACACAATAAAGAGTTTCTATTTATCTATCTATACATTATTGTTCCAGTGCCGAGGATCGAACTGAGTGCCGTCAGGTTGTAAAGTGCATATGCTACCGTTCGGCCACCGTCCCTCATATCCTGCATGACAAGTCTCAAGTCTGACATTTCTCAGAATATAAAACTTTTGACGAGTCTGCGAAAATGATCGACAAAATGTTTCATATCAACGTTTGGCTTAATTAAGACAAAAAAAACACAACAGTCATAGGACTGCACATCAGAAGTGAAAACTTAAGTAGTAGTTCACCAATTCTACGAGAGATGGCGTAGTTTTAAAATACACGGTATTACAGCGGTATTATGTATTCTGTGACAGCGTGACGATGGCGCGAGTTCCATGATTTTTTTTCACCTAAAAAGTACTCAACGCGCCTAAAGAAGTTTTCACTTCAAAAACTGCGCCTACTTAATATTATAATACAGATCTATCAGCATGTTTATATAGTTTAGATAACGTGGAATTTTGAAGAAATATCTTCAAAGCTTTGATTAAATTATGTTAATAGTTACTGGCAATGACCGAAAGATAAAATTCTAAATTGCCCAATGACTTTACTCAACTCTCCAAATCAGGCCGTTCATCTACAAATCTCATTATTTACTCCGCCTGAAGGCATGTTCACTATCTGAAAAAAGTGAATTTATAGTATTCAGCGATTGGAACAGTATATTAACGCTTTTTGTGCAAATAGGTTTGATCGCATCTATTTCATTTCACACTGGATGGGCTTCACTCACACCAATGCACTTTGTTGTAAATCGGGTTTCTGAAAAGAAACGTAGAAACTAACCGTTTCTGAAATCGACTACTACAGTTTTTTAATATTTTCGAAATGAGCGTCATTCCTGGAATAAGTCCCCAGGAACATTTTTTTGTCATTACGGAACTTGACAACTTTAGTATAATAGTAAACGTCAAAGTAGTAACCCTGTCAAAATTCGTTGTTACGAAAAATCTGAATAGTTTTTCAATAGTTTGCAAAATAAAAATGATAACTTTCTTTCTATTCAAACGAAAACCAAAAAACAAACGAGGCAGGTAGGTTTACAATTTGTACAAATATCGTGCGACATTTTTGCTTCTTTTAGGTAATTTGCGTTACTATTAGTTCTTATAAGGTACAAGGTTTCAGATAGGTTCAAGGTACGCACACATTATGTAACATACATGTGTCGTAAGTGAAGGCATACATACGTATATGTGTAGGTTACATTTTTCATATCATTAGTTTCAAAAGTGATCAAAATCAGCACAAAGCTCAAATGATCTTGATAGGAACTAGACCTATTCATTGTGTGCTTATTATTTTAAGGCTCCTAAAGGGTTAGATACCCGATAGATAAAACAACTAAAGTAACTAGGTATGTATTTAACTTGAGTACATAAAGTAGCAGTCAAAAGTAAGAGATAACGTAGATCTATTATATTTACAAAAAAAGATAGAGTATTTCCTCCAAACATGGATTCCAATCCAAGAAAAAGGAGAAAGCGAAGAAAATTAAAAAGTGAAAAAATATGACGTAGTGCAGATTTTTGATGTTAGAAGCGCTTTAACGCTCTGATTATAAATAAAATGTTAACTTTCTTGTGACAAAAACTTAAATAAATTACAGGCTATCTTGTGTTAGTTAATGTCAAATTGTTATTAGTGATAAATATTAGTGCGACATTCACATAAGTTTACATAACACCTTCTTTAATTTGTTCATAAATATTTTTCTATTAAAGTTTTTCTGATCAAAATATGTTAATATAAAATTCATAGCCTTTCGAAATAAACATCACAATAAAAAAACTTCTGAATACATTTACAGGATTTAGTAAGTAATTGAAAGATAAACAATTTTCCCGTTTTCTTAGAAGACCGGTGGAGGTTTCCTTTTGTAAACCACTGAATTGTGCGAACGACGAAACCTATACAGCGCTGGACTGTTGCTACCCGAGGGTTTTAGGGTTTCGCAGTACTACAAGGTTATGTGTTTGTTCTGTCCATCCGTCTGTCTGTCTACCCGTCCGACTTTTGTTTTAGAAAGTTCTAACTTTTACACTTTCCTATTAAGATAAATGCAAGAATTTACAGTTTTAGTACAGATCTGAGTTTTAAACATAAACAATCAAAAAAACATCGAGCTATATTACTACGTATAGAGGAGACGGCGCACATCCCTACTATGTTCCGTCCAATTGCAGCCATATGGCAGCACATCACTTAGTTGCTTGCTAGCTCTTGAGCAATTAAGTCTTGTTTGTTTTAAAACGAAAAAAGTTCAAAAGTATTAAATATGGTATCGTGTGTGTTAAGATATTGCACGAATAATTCAAATAATACGGCGAAGTGCAAAGGAATAACTTTCCATCGGTGAGTAATTAGATAATCATTTACAATTTAAGTCGAACAAAATATTCTCGGACGCAGCGTGGATGCCGTGTTGCGTCATTTGTCATAGACTAAAAATTAAGATGTGACATTGTGTTTGTAACAAGTGTAGGTAGAATTAGCTGAAGTTTTTTTTTATAGTGGAATATAATAATCTAAGTAACACATATTTAGAAAAGTACTGCCTAGTGATTTAATAAAAAAAGATAAAAAAATGATGAAAAATAATTATTGTCTTTTGTAAAATATAATTTTAATTTTAAAGGTTTCCACGTCTGGGCCGTAAAGATAGAGAAAAATGGATTGCATTTGTCCAGAACAATCGAAACGAAGAAACGTGGTTACCATCTTATCGCACCCCACAACTAGTATAGTCTTAACTCAAAATAAACGATTTCGAGATATCGCGATTTGAATATTTAAAAAATCATACTGTCTGAAATATCCATTATCGTGCCCAAACTTAAATGACAGTTTAAGGGTATGTTATCTGGCTTTATTTATTTTCTATTCTAACGAGAATTAAATGAATATCTTTAGAGTTATGAATATTTTTTCATTAACACTTTGAGTAACGACTATATTGCCTGCTTGTAGAAATACAATTTTGAAATAGGACTTAATTACTTGTTTTTTTTGTTAAACTCCTTTGCATATTGATGGTATTAAATTGGTTTGAGACTTTATTGATGACTTTTTGCTGTTCATATTCTTCTTATTTATTGAGTAATAACTCCAAAGTACCAATCATCATCATCATCATCAGCCATATGGCATGCACTGCTGAACATAGGCCTCCCCCTTTAACTTCCACACTGAACGACAACCTGCCATATGCATCCACTGGATGCCCGCGACTCTCACGATATCGTCGGTCCATCTAGTGGGAGGCCTACCTACACTGCGTCTTCCGGTTCGTGGTCTCCACTTAATTACCTTTCTTCTCCATCGGTTATCGGTTCTTCGAGCGATGTGGCCTGCCCATTGCCACTTCAACTTGCAAATTTTTACAGCTATGTCGACGACTCTGGTTCTTTGGCGAATATCCACGTTTCGGATTCTATAGCGCAAAGAAACTCCGAGCATACCTCTCTCCATTGCCCGTTGTGTGACTCTGAGTTTCTCCAAAAGGCCAACAGTTAAGGACCACGTCTCAGTACCATATGTCATCACTGGCAACACACATTGGTCAAAGACCCTTGTCTTTAGGCACTGTGCTATCTTGGACGAGAAGATTTCACGCAATTTCCCGAACGCTGCCCATCCGAGTTGGATTCTTCGGGCGACCTCTTTGCCTAAGTTGGAATTACCTAACTGAACAATCTGTCCAAGATAGGTGTAATGGTCAACAACTTCGAGAGTATCGTTCCCAACAACTACCGGTACGGGTACAACATGGACATTGGACATGATTTTTGTCTTATCCGTGTTCATTTTAAGATCCACCTGTTGGGAAAGGCTGCTGAGGTCACTGAGCATTGTATGTAGGTCCTCCAGTGACTCTGCCATGATAACTAAATCATCGGTAAAACGAAGGTGAGTGCTGTATTCACCATTAATGTTGATGCCCAATCCGTTCCATCCCAAAAGCTTGAAAACGTCCTCCAATGCGTTCGTGAACAGTTTTGGAGAGGTAACATCTCCTTGTCTCATGCCTTTCTGCAATTGGATTCCGTGCTCTCGTCCTGTAATCGGATGGACATGGTGGCGTTTCTATACAAACACTTCAGCACTTCGATATAC
This sequence comes from Agriopis leucophaearia, assembly GCA_949125355.1. Taxonomy (NCBI): domain Eukaryota; kingdom Metazoa; phylum Arthropoda; class Insecta; order Lepidoptera; family Geometridae; genus Agriopis; species Agriopis leucophaearia. The sequence goes on along the minus strand of OX421262.1, from coordinate 19,661,046 downwards.
TTATAGTGGATATGACAATGCTAGAGGGACTGCAATCCTGCCCAGTCTCGATTGAATCGAAGGCTTTTTAATAGTCCACGAACGCTAGGCATAATGGCTGATTATACTCCTCAGTCTTCTGTATAATCTGGCGGAGCGTGTGTATGTGGTCTATGGTGCTCCAGCCTTTACGGAAACCGGCTTGTTCGAGATGCTGGAAGTCATCAAACCTGTTTTCGAGACGGTTTGTAATGACTCTGGAGAACAACTTGTACACATGGCTCAGGAGTGAGATGGGTCTATAATTCTTCAATAAGGTGTTGTTACCTTTTTTGAAGAAGAGCACCACCACACTCCTGTTCCATGCTACAGGCGTAGTACCTTCGAGTATGACGGAATTAAACAACTTCTGGAGGACTAAAAGTACCGGTTTTCCACCTGCTCTCAGTAGTTCTGTCGTGATTCCGTCATCACCCGGCGCCTTGTTGTTCTTAAACTGTTCCAGAGCCATTCTAATCTCGTACAAGCTGATGTCTGGAATGTCCTCAGTGTAATGTCGGGTCAGTTTAGCTCTCTTGTCCTGAGCTGTACTGACAATGGGCTGTCGTGTCGAGGTGTACAACTGTCCGTAAAACCTCTCGAGCTCTCTCAGAATCTCCGGCTTTGATGAAATGATACTGCCATCCTCGATCTTCAGTTTCGTCATTTGGCTTTTTCCAATAGACGAATTCTTTGCGAATTTTTTCGAGCCTTGGTTCCGCTCAATTGCGTCCCTAATACATTTTGTATTATAAGAACGCAGATCGTGTCGCACCGATTTCGAGATTCGTCTATTAAGTTTGCCTTATTCCGTAGTAAAGTACCAATAACTCAATACAATAATATTAGGTTTTTGGCACATTAATAATTATAATACTTAGGAACATAATCAATATCTCATAATAACAAGAAGAATATCTTATCTATATCTTCTTGAGGTGTAAAAATAATAATTTCCTAATAATAATATTGCAAGTTTATGTTTTTTTTTATTTATGCTAGTTTATTTATATCTCTTCATTGCGATTTTGGCCTGCAATGTTTCTGTAAACAAATGTATTTTTAGCAAACATGAACAATTAATACAGTTGCATTTATAAATAAACAATACCACGAGAACCTCACAGGATACTTTGAACTGGTCATAAAGTATTAACTCAAAAAAACTGACGGCATTATAGTCTTAAGTCAAATAATTTTTCATTATAATCAGAAAAAATAAATTATTGTCAAGCAATATAGTCTTAACTTGTAATAAAACCTAATTGACTTATTTTATGCCCAGGCAAAAAAGTCGCATGTTAGAAATGGATCTATATAGACTACTCACCTGCAACGTTTTTGTATCCGATGCTAACACTCACAATGTCTTATTTTCAAATGTGACAGGTTACATACGTCAGCCGTATGCGTTTGTTGAGTTGCGACCGATTAGGCGAAGATGAGACGGTGCTACTTGGTAAAAGAATGAACGTACTGAATAGTCAAAAAAGACTTTTTGTGCCATCTTTCAGTGATAATCGGAGGTATAAATGTAACGGTCTTACCAGTTTGTAGAGAAAAAAATCTACTTTTTGATGGCATACTTAACTCAAAAATGCAAAATTTTGAGTTAAGACTATATTAGTTGTGACGTGCGTTATAATACTTACTTATGTTCCTTGCATTTTCGCGAAGAGGATAAATATACCACAAAATCGGGAAGGCGTTTTCTGAAGAAGTCTGCTGTACCTTGTAAAGATGTAAGTAACAGTCATGAAAATAGTTTTGCTCAAGACAAGTAACAAAATATTATATCAGTCGTCATTAATATTAATTATGTTATGTTTTTTTTAGCCAAGAGTGTGTCACAGTAGTACCGGAACAATGGAACCGATTTCTGAGTCTGTTAGCGAGTCTGAATCTAGTATCTGGTTACATTTCCCGGATTCTGACAAGGTCATTAAAATGCGAAGTATGTGTGGATAGCTTAAGTACAACAGAAAGGCTGCCACATCATAAACTTATAACTATCAAAGATATGGGTGGCTTGTCGTACTCTACAGAAGACGTATATAAAATATGTGTCGCCACGGAAACTGTAATACAAAAACTTATAAAACAAAGTGGTGGAACCAATCTCTCTACTAAATATTATTTTAGTTATATTACAGTTAATACTTTGGAATATTTTGTTCAGAAGGAAGTATTTACATCTTTACTTCAACATTCTTTTAATCAACCAAGCACCTTAAATCACAGAACACATTTGAAACGAGCCATCATAAACAAGTACACAACAATTCGCTTGAAACATGAAGCTAAAACTGATCAGACTAATAATGTTTTATCTAAGCGGCAAAAGTTAACTAAACTTATACTGTTCAAAGGTAACTAAATAAACATATTATTACAAAAAATACTTACGGCTTTTATTTTATCTTAGATCAAATCACAAGGCATTTTTTAAGGAATGAGACTCTCCATGGCTTTGAACCAGTTAATATAGGGACATACCATTAATCAAGAAGAAATATTTTGTATTGAATAATTAGCTTACCTGGAAAGGTTATTACTAGTATAATTGTGCTACCTACAATTCAAGACGTAATCTATATAAAAAACCAGTAGTGTCCTGAGGTTTCCCCTGCTATACCATAGGAATAGTATATTTTCCCTGAAAAGCCTATGTGGTAATCCAGGGTATAAGCTACCCCCATACTAAATTTCATCAAAATCTGTTCAGCCGTTACCGAGTTGTCTGGGAACAAACACACTTACATACCTTACACACGCACAATCTTTTTCGCAAATATAATATTAGTGTGATTAAGCAAACAATGGTATATATAAAATACTTAAACGAATGAATTAATTTTAACTGAAATATTCATATTATAATATAATACTTTCTATTGTTCAATTAATTCAACTAATAATAAATTATGAAACAAAGTGCGAATTCAATTGAAGCTTGTTAGGTAATATAAAACTACGTCACTTCTGTAGTCAGTCAGCAGTTTAGTCTATAGCAACGACAGGTTGATGCAGAACGTTGAACGAAACGCGTAAGCGCTTCGAAAAATCGCGGCGCTTACGACCTTTTCGTCGCGAGAAAACTATACCTTATAAGCGTTCTAGCGCTGAATGTTTATATTGGCGGGTTAGACGACTAATTATTGTTTCGGCGGTGAAGCAAACTTTAGGTTATATTCTTAACAAAATTGAGCATGACCTTTGTTTATGGTAGCTTCTCTATACGTAGTAATATAGCTCGATGCAAAAAAATGCGTTTTAGGGGTGGGCTCTGGAACATGTGAAATGGGGTTGAAATATAATTTTTGTTGCATCCCCTCGTGTTCTATCGTAGGTCTAATAAAATGAGGGTAACATTTCATACATCACTTTTTGATCAAGTGCATCCTCTGCAAAATATGGCTCGTCAAAGTGGCAAAAAGTTGGAGCGTGCATTTCTAAACTATTAGACATACATACTTGTAACTTATCATGCTGATAGATCATATTCAATTCAAACCCTCATACCTATAATAGGTATATGTTCAAAACCGTTATTCAAATATATTGCGTTTTTTTATTATTAAATAAATAATAAATAAATAAATATGTGGGACATTATTGCACACACGGTCATCTGACCCCAAACTAAGTATTACTTTTGGAGTTAAAGCTTCATAAAAGCCATTGATCTTTTCGCAAAATGATCTTAAGAAAGAATATTTCCAATGTGATTTACTGTTTGAATAAACCATAAAAAGTATATTATATAAACTGCCATTTAGCCCGGTAAAGGTTCCGGTAAGTAAAGTCCATAGAGCTTCGTTCGTTCCAATTTTTATGTAACCACAATTTTCTGAACTATGAACGTAGTCACAATTTTATGGCTTTGGTTACAGAACCCTACCATAATAATTAAGCGTGTCTCGTCTCGACCTTCTCTTAGCCAGTTATTGTATAATGTATATCTTCATAAATTCTGATCGTTTGATATGGCAAGAAAAGTAGTATAAAAACACTACCTGTCATAGTTTTCAAGATTAAAACTTGTTTCTTCGAAAACACTTTATATTTCTTCCACTGAGGAGGATTACTCAATGTTTTCCTTAATATTATTATTGTTTTATATTAGTAAGTGCCTTTAAAATCCAAACAAAATACAAGCTAACGTTACAAAAACAGTTGGACGGCCTATATACCGCTGATGGTCTGAATACAATCCAAATTGTAATTTTAACAATAATATTTAGCATTGACATTTTCTCCCACCACATCAAAGCTAACATGTTGAATGCGACAACGCTGGATAAAGCTTCGCTAAGCTAATCTCATCAGAGTAGCGTCTCCACGTCGTTGAAAAGCTCCTAGAATTATCTCCGCGTGCAGTAGCACTTCTGAATGAACCAGCTGAGCAGTTAGTCACGGACACTGGAGACAGAAACAATGGCAGCGATTCTCTTCTCATACCGTTAACAAAATTTGTCAAAATTTCTGAAATGTGATTGTCATGTGACTGAAATATGAGTAATAAAATATTTTGAAAGCTGTTGTTCGTTCATGAAGTACAAATTAATCTACGTTATGGATTTTGTATGTATTTGAAGTTTAGGTTTGTATGAAATATACGATGTTGATTTGAGACCTATACGATTCTTGAGATTAATATATCTTCAGTAATTGAATTTAAAAACACTTTAAACTGTTTTTCTTCTTTTTATTCTTTTTAGTCATATTTTTTGGTAGGGTGAACGATCGACATGCTTCACCAGAAACTTATCACATGTGCGGCATTATTTTATAACAATGCTTTTATTGTGACTCTGCACGCAATCCCGCTCAACAATCTACGTCATATTAAAAAACTTCGGGTGGCTAATATCTCAGACTTTACCTCCTGATCCACGTTCCATAAGAAAGTTTCTGAGTACTAGAATATCTAATGTACTCAAAAATATGAATATGTAACTTGAACAAAACAATTGATAAATATCACAAAAACGAATATCAACTCACCCGATGATGCAAGGACATGTTGCTCCCATTCTGAAACCGGACAATCGTCTGCAATGACGCAGGAGTCGACATACTCTTAGTAATCGAGGAGTTGCCTGCCTCTTTCTCCTGCTGCTCTTTCAGCATCAGCCCTCGCGCTATCTTCGCGTTCAAACTCTTATTCACATGCTGATGTGGGAGCAACGGTGCTTCCATCGTCTTAGTTGTATATGAAGGTGAGGATGTCTGACTGAACGAGTCCGAGGATACGTTCGAGTCCTGCCGCACGCTGATGTTGGATCCAGAGCTAGGCGAGCGCTTCATTTGACCGTTAGTGTTTATCGGTGGAAGGCTCTCAGCGATCTTTTGAGAAGGTCGCCTCGGGATGATCGGCTGAGGGTTCTTGTTGTAATCCAGGCGCGGCTGGGGGGATACTGGCGCCACGGTGCGTGCTGTTCTCTGGTTGCCGTTGGGATCGACAGTTGTGAGAGGTCGTGGTATTGTGGGAGGAGGAACTCTCCGAGGTGGTTGCGGGGAGGAGCGGCGCGGTGGTGCAGGGGGTGGCACGGGCAGTGGCGCGGGCATGATCGGGGCGGTTCGTTGAGGGACGGGTGGCGGCTTCGGAGGCAGCACTGGCTGGATTTGTGGTGGTGGCAACTGCAACAAAACATCATTATGAAATACAAATAATTATTTAATTGATAAATATATTGAGATCAAAATCTTAGATCAGTAGCAGAAAAATTACAATAGTTTCATGGTTGTCTACAGAGCTTTTATATGTATAGCGTGGAGGAAGTGTCTTTTAGACACATCCAACAGAGTGGTTGAATGTATTGCAAGCGAAATAAACAGTTTTAAATACTAACTCGAGTAGTATATCAATCTTTTCTACAATTAAAAAGCCAACATATTTATATGGCAACACTTAAGTGTTTACTTTATGTAGTGGTCAATAATTTAGGAGATTAGATTAAACAAAATATATATCTTAAATTATTTTTATCATCGGGTAAATACTGATATTTACGACCTTATTACATTTATTTTAATCTACGTGCGCGAAAATAGCGTTTTGCATGGTTCGTGGATTTTGGAAGCTGTTCCTAAAATATAGTAACCTTGATAATAGGCCTGGGCGGCGGTATCCGTGAGGGCGGGCAGTAGGGCAGCGCGTCCGAGGGGCAGTAGACGAAGCCCGCAGGGCGCGCCAGCTGCGCCTGCGGCGCGCATGCTGCCGTCGAGTGGCGCCGCGGAGTGCCGCTGGGCCTCAGCAGCTCTAGCAGCTTCTCGCCCGGAGTGGCTGCCAGGCTGCCGGCTCGCCCGCATCTGGGGGAATAATACTTGTATACTACACTACTTTATACTATACGAATATGATGGGTGTTCCACAATAGTTCCAACCTGACTTCAAATCACGACTTAATCGGTTTCATCTAGGTAATCGTGCTTCATCGTAGACCGCATCCAATACAGCATCATTATAATTGCTTAACATCAGAGGTATTGGCGGTCAAACGCAAGCCTATGATTAACCCAATAATGCCTATATATGCATAATTATGGTCACACAAATGTGGGTAAAATAAAATGATTATTATGACAATACTTTAATTTTTATTGATTTTAAAATTATTCGTAGTGTACTGTAAACTATCAAAGTTTAAGCGTATGTCACTGATACTCTGATCTATGTTTCACTGTCCTGTGAAATTTAGTTTTTTTTTTTTTTATTGCCGCCACTTAGAGAATTGGTAAAAAAAAAATATCCCAGACGAGAGTAAGTCATATTATTTTGAAATTAATATGTCTATTTATTTTATTTATATGCCAAATTACTAATATATGATTAAGTTATGTCTAGAAAATAGTAAAACGATGCTTAGATTTTATTTAGCATGATATAATAGGATAGCATGATATATGTAGCACTGAACTGACTGGTAACTAGATAGTTTGTTAGCTAGCCAGTAACAAGTGAAGCTGATATATAACGTGAAAAAACCTACAATTGTAAGTTTTGTTCGTAGCCGACTGTACTCGGGTCTGCGTGGGAGCCCTATCGCATAACCATGAGTGGTGGACATTATTATGCCATAAAAGTCTTGTTATAACACGACCCTGGAGATATGAGCTCTCATATTGTTACAAAGATAAAAGGTAGAGTACACACGACAAGTAGCGTTTATTTTACCTAGTATTCAAGATATGCCGGTCACATGAGAATATATTTGCAAGGAAACATATTGTTCTCATGCATACTTCAAACATCGTTTCTTCCGCCAGGCTCTTCTTCCTAATCATAATAAGGGTTAAATTAATAATTTTCACAACACGAAGCGTGAAATTATGTAATTAATCACGCCCCTTTGTCAGTATCGCGTGACAGATCTTCAAGTGTCACCTTGTGCCATCATATTCAGATGAAATTAAAGTGACAGATTGAATACAAACAGTTGGAAACGAAAGGCTCGGTTATAATTTGTAAGGATGTAGCCGTTTCAAGAGCCCTAAGTCCTGAAGATACATTTGTCTTCGTAAAATGAGAAATTGTACTTACGTAGAAGGTTGACGGAAAGTTGTAACAATAGTTAGTGCCTACTAGAATCACTACCAATTTGAAGTTAGTACTTTTATAAATTAGTTGTAAAAGTTGTTTCTTGTGTTTTGTAACTTAAACGTAAAATTGAAAGCTCAAGTTTTGACAATTAACTACTATTAAGGGCTTCATAATTGTGAGACCAAATTTCACTAAAGTTTAAAACAAGACAAATAATTATAGAGGTGGATTATCCAACACTAGGTTATCAAGATATGAAGCGAAACACATTATTTTAAGAAATTTATTTCTGGGCCGCTGTTTATGTAAAAAAAAAACCAATTCAATTCAATGTGAAGTAAATCTCAAATCGCGGTCGTATAATACAATGATTATAAATTACCCATAGATTATCCAACTCATGTAGACCGTTTCTAAAAATTCTCACTTCAGTGGTTTTGACATAGTTGATGTTCGTTCCTTTACTGCTGCGTTAACTGCCTAACACCATCATCATATTAATAAAGGAACAAATGTGAAAACACAGAAAATATTATTTTTTTATTTAAATTAGAACGGCTGTCAAGGCATTTTTGTAAGAAATTTGCTGTAGCCACTTGCACACATATAAACCCATAGCAACTGTATTAGCAACTGTGACGCGGAGTTCGATGCGTTAACATAAATAAGAATGAACTTTCTTATTTATGTCACAATACCTGGCGACAGATTTTCCCTCCCATGTTCGTTCTATTTACTTCTCTTTTTTGTGGTGAAAAATATCATAGTGTTAGTATATGGCTTTGATTTAATAGTAGATTGTTACACAAGGGATGTAAGTGATATTTTACACACGAGACATTAGTACGCCCGATGAGCGAAGCGAGGAGCGAACTAATAGTTTGAAGGTGTAAAAGATCACCTACTCGCGTGTCTAAATAATCTACTTTTTATCACTAGCGAAAGGTAAGACTAAAAAAAAATGAGTTAAACTCTTACTAAATGATTTGGCGCTGTAATTACATACACATCATACAAGTACTTATAATATACGAGCTGCGCTCCGCAGTTTCACCCGCGTGGTGATGAAAATCGGTGATGATGATGAAAAGTAGCCTATGTGTTAATCCAGGTCATAAGCAATATATGTTCTAAATTTCATCCAAATCCATCGAGCCGTTTCTGCGTGATTGAGTAACAAACATCCATCCATCCAAAATTTCACATACGTGATACCAGCTGTTCGCCGCGGTTTCACCCGCGTGGTGATGAAAATCGGCGATGATGATGATAAAAAGTAGCTTATGTGTCAATCCAGGACATAAGCAATTTATATTTCGAATTTTATCCAAATCCATCCACTCGCTTCTGCGTGATTAAGTAACAAACATCCATCTATTCATCCAAACTTTCACATAAATGATATTAGTGTGATCGTGTGATTAGTGTGATTATGTAAAAAGGAGGTCTGTACTTTTGCTGCCAAATATAATTTATCTAGAGCTTCTTTTATGAAAGGTATTTGTGCTGAGGTAAAAACTCTTGTTTTTTTTTGTCTTTTGTTCAAGTTCTTTTCAGAAACGATGATAACTGAACGTTATTTTTGAAGACGATATTAAGCTTTATTTTTATTGTAAATTTTAGCATGAAGGGTAATAACGATGAAACCTTCAGCTCTTTCGATAAATAATTTAACTTTCTGACACGGATTTCAGTTTTTTCACTTCGCCACTTGATAAATTCTTCATATTATTTTAGATATCTTTCTTTAAATTAAGGTAAGTTGAAATAAAATTATAATTACAAAAAAAAATACAAAGCACAAGGTTTTACTACACAACACTGCGGTTCACAAGGTTCTTTATCAAGTTTGGTACGGACCTGCATGGTCGAAGAAAAGAAAAATACTCAATGGTATATTTACCGCCCGCATTCTTAACATAGATTTAGGCAGTAAACATTTTTTCTAGGTCTTTGATTTTGAATCATTACTGACTGGTTCATATTAATGACCCACTTATTGACTTATCGAGCACTAGTGATGATTATGTATTGTTTGTGAACGCTCGCACATGATGCCACTAATATCTCCTTTTCGGTACATTAAGTAAAGCTCCTCACTGCTCAGAGGTAGATATTGTCGCACGTTATATCGAGAATGCGTCATTGAAGTATGAATCCCGCAGATTTGGCCGAATCCTACAGATTTGGCGCAAATCCCGCAAATCTCGTCCAATTGCGGAGAAGAACCACGTTTGCAATCGAGATAAACATTCTTGTAATATTGGGTCTTTACCCACAATACGTACCATTCAAAATTACGCTGCACGTTGCCAACCAGTCCAGTGCTAGTCGCGACCATTCGGTTTGTCTTTTCACCTCCGGTCTATGAGCAACAATTTTTACAATAGGGATATGACTGTAATATAGATATTCAGTGGTAGGCTTGTATTTCTTTAGTTAATAAAGGCACTTTTTCTGCATACAATATTTCTCGTAATTGAAGACTTATTTTAACTAGAAGACTTGCACCATCCGATTGGTATATTAATGTGTGCAATTACCCTTTTTTATAGAGCTAAAATTAAAAGGCCAAAGCTAAAGCTAAGGCTAAAGGCCTTACTTAAAAACGTTACTCAAATTGATCTAAATTGCTCTGTCTCGTTTTCGTGTGTGACGATTGCCGTTAGCGAGAAGCGTGTGTTTGTATAGCATTTTATATAGCACGCACACGGCTTGACGTCATAACTTGCGAAGTGCGCTCTCTCTGTCTAGCATGAAATTAAATAACTTATACAAAAACAAAATAATGTTTTCGGTGATGGTTTTTATTCATAATCAGCTTTATTACGAGGTAAGATTTATTTTACATACCCCCATACTTATTTTATTTTTTGCCAAAACAGAGGCTGAAGTGAGGATTCGAGGTACCTTTATTTGAGTGTATATAATTATATAAGGGCGTATGTGTCTTTCCAGTGATTCAATTTTGGAAAACGCACAGTTTCTATGGGATTGTCCTTGAATAATAGGTACAAGGCAAGCTGCTTAGTATTTTTTCGACATACTGGTTATGCTGCCAACTGGTAGTGGGATTGGGCATTTGGATTGTCTTTAGACCTTACTCAAAAAGTTTATTGCATATAATTATGCATATTTATGCATGCTGACCTTAAATAATTTTTTTTTACATATGTTCTACATGTTCTATTAAGATGTCGTTGTTAAGATGTACCCTGTCGGTGTAGGATGGCAACAGTAAGAACGGAGCGGTCTATTTGTACATAGTCGAAATTATCCTTCATTAGTCTATAGACTAACTGTTTTTATAGTGTTAGTTTGTACTTTGTTTAGTTAATAAAGGTACCTACTAGCCAAAAAAAATACTAAAAAAGCTGCTTAGTAACTACAAACTATTAAATAATTATAATATTGTCTCAGCCATAAAATGTCCGGAGCGCTTGACCCGGCCGGCATCCATTAGCCGTTATCCGATCGACGACTGGCAGCCAGGTTTATGTAGAGTAGTGGCTGCCCTGTTGCCGGCTGCGCTTAATTACTTCTCCCCGCGTGACCTTGAGACAGCACCTTCCAGTGTCGTCGAGTTCACGCTACACTCTCCCGCCTGCTTGAAAAATCTGAGTGGATACCTCTTAGCTCCACCATCCGAAAGCCCTGAATAATCGTAATTATTCGGGCATTAAAATATACTCCATCCGCTATCTTGTGACTTGAGCTGATAATCTTTAAACTGCTGAACAGATTTTCATGAATCATTACTAAGAACACTCTCAATCAAGTCACCTTTCAAAGTAATAGAAAATCAAAATATGTTAAAATAGTGTAAAGAACCAAGAGGTATCCACGCATCCTATACAAGCAGAGGGGAAGACTAGCGCGAACTCGACAACACTGGAAGGTGCCGTCTCAAGATGCATTAATACACTTTAAACTTATAACATTATATTATTTTTAACCCCAGCGCACACAGACTCTACGTGGTTTAACTCCGATGTACAGTAAATAAATATCTAGGACATTATTGCACACAGGGTCATCTGACCCCAAACTAAGCATAGCTTGTAATATGGCTGCCAGAGACTGATATATGTACATATATATTTTTAAATACATACTTAAATATATATTAACACCCAGACATAGAACAAACACAGATGTTTATCACATGAATGTTTGTCTTAGGTGGGAATCGAACCCACGCCCCCAAGCGCTGAAGGCAGGTTCACTACTAACCAACTAAGACATAGGGACAGTCTTAGTGTATGCATTACTTTTGTTTTCCCGGGTTGTACTGCAGATCTAGGAGCTATAGAGAGGGCTCGGCGTTTCTCTACGAGATCGAATCAGAAAAGAGGAGATCCATAGACGAACGAAAGTTACCGACATAGCTCACCAAATTAGCAAGCTGAAGTGGCAGTGGGTAGGGCAAATAGCACGCAAAACAGATGACCGATAGGGCCGAAAGGTTCTCGAAAGGAGACCACGGACCGGTAAGCGTAGCTTAGGACGTCCACCCACAAGATGGCCAGATGACCTAAAAGTAGCCGCAGGAAAACGCTGGATGCAGGCCGCTTCCAACCGGCCTTTTAAGAGATCGATGGGGAGGCCTATATATTGAGTATGTTAATGTTTAGAAATGTGTTTCTTGTTTGTTTTTTGTCGCCAGTTTCGTTTGTTGTACATGAAGAGTAAGCAACTGCTTGGCGATTGAATAAATAACAAATGCATGGTCCCCAGATGGACTTCTAAAAGAGGCTTTCATCTACACTGGCCACTGACCTAGCTTTGGTAGAGTCAGCATCTTCCCCGGTGTTGGCCTGCAGCTGCATGCCGCCTTGCGCCCACGTCACTGTCAGCCAATCTAGAACAAACATACAACTATAAAATTTATGTCAAGTATGTTCTGGAGTGAAATGAGATCAGCAAAATGTAGGACATTTACAGATTCGGGAGCTTGATGAAGATGGATCCAGTGAAATTCAGGTTCTTGAAAAAATCAAATCCAAGGAAAGTAACGTCATAAAAAATTGCACCCAATACCCATTGAAATGTACTCCTTGTAATGTAGGTCAATGCAATATGGACTAGTGAAATATCCTTCCGGTGCAGAAAGTTGAATTGCTAATATGTTGATTTCCAAGATATGGGGATACCAATTGCCACTAGCTCCATCTAACGGGTCAAATGCGAGAAAAATATAGGAAATTATTTCACCAATCTCGATTAAATTCTGGCCCAGTAAAAATTGGGATAATAACAAAAATATATTTACATAATTGTAAGCTACAGTCATTCAAGTGGGTAAATAATGTCGTCAGCATTATTCAAATAACAAAATTATCCAATTTCGCAGGTATCTCGAGCATTTCTCGCGAAACAATTTTCATAAAAATCGCGGGATAGCGCAAAAAATCCGCCACTTCCGCCTTCAGCGTCTAATAAAAATATTCAACGTCAAATTATTAGTGACATACTTAGATATTTGTGTCTTTTCTTTCTTACTAGTACTTCTCTTACTTTTTACTTGCTCGTGGTGTACTATTTGAACTATTATTAATTCGACTATTTTATATACGGTAGTGGCGTACAAATAGTCGATCTCTACAAGAGATGTCTGACCGTGAGTGATATTAACGTCGCTGTTTTCAGTCATTACTGGGACCTTGAATCGGTCCTGATTACTTGTTCTAAAACAACAAACGTTTATATAGTGAATTGGTTTCTTCTAGGCAAGCGTGCTCCATCGTAGATAGCATCATCGCTTAACATAAGGCGAGTTGGCGGTCAAACGCGAGCCTATTCCTAAATAAATAAATAGAGGCCTAGACGTTAGAAACTTTCGGTGAATGGCTCTATTTAACAAAATAAGCGAGAATATTATCTACACTAATAATTATAAATGTAAAAGTTAAACAATGTGTAACTTTTGTTACATCATTTGTAATAAAAGTGCTCATGACGAGCAAACAGATAAATCCAAACTCAACAGGCCTATCATTTGCCATATGGAATATAAAAGTCCATCGGCCTCGTCATCACATCAGCTTAATTGTACCATAATCATCTGTCGCCATCACAATCACAGAATATGTCTGTGAAATTTCCGCTCGATCGGAAACTTAGAGTTGTCAAAAAATAAATTTCAAAATTTGAACTAAAATAACTACCTACATATTTACTTTCATACATTCAAACGTTCACCTTTGATTAAAATCTTAATATATTAGGTTATGTAAACTCCAAAACCAATGTTATCCATAGATTCACTTCTACACATAATAAAAATAGAGACATTTTGTTTGTAGAGGCTAATCTCTAGAACTGCTGAAAATATTTCAATACAAGTAAGCTACGCTATCACGCAGTAATATATGATTTTTTTCAAAACACGTGATAAACCGAGGACAAAGGCAAGTATACTCTAAATCTTTTTTTTTTTATCAAAGCCCACATTATTATCTTTTGAGGTTTCCTTTTGCCTATTATATTTCTTAAGCTATTTTGTCTATTTATTTGACTGTTTAAAAGATATGAGTAGGTCATGACATGAGTAGTTTCCTTACGAACATGAACAAGATTATGTTCCCAAACTCGATGCTTGGAATTTTCGGAGCTACCGGGAAGGAAAGATCGCTGATAATCTCAATACAGTGAATGTTGGTATTAACTCCATCAAACAAATAATGAACTGTCAAACTCACATCCGCTGACGCCTTATATGGCTGTTGATGGCGGCGAACTATGTCAATTTAGTCTAAGATCCGGCTGCAGAATTAGAGCGGTCATCGAGTTTTTGCTTAAAACCAAATTTTTACGAATATTTATGATTATGAGAATATAATACATCGACCAGCCAAGCAAAATGTGGCTGCTAGTATTTTTAATTAAATTATTGTTAATTAATTTTCATAAATTTCATCAATAATTAATTTCATTCGTTTGGTTTTTTAATAAAATAACGTCCACTTCACGGCAATATATTATATAATGGCGAAACCGCGGTCTAAGCTAGTAATTAATATATATATATATATATAAATCTTTGTGGGTACCTAAATATATAAGTTTTTATCTTACTCAACTCCGTAATAACTGAATAGAGTATCAATAAAGCACACCTAAATGAAGTAAATTTTTAGAAAAAAAAACTTAACATCTTCAGAACTATACCTACATATACAAACTTAAACTTTAAAGTAGATTGGCTAATATTTCTGTGATGGTAGTAAAAGTAGATTGGCTAATGTTTCTGTGATGGTAGTAAAAGTAGATTGGCTAATGTTTCTGTGATGGTAGTAAAAGTAGATTGGCTAATGTTTCTGTGATGGTAGTAAAAGTAGATTGGCTAATGTTTCTGTGATGGTAGTAAAAGTAGATTGGCTAATGTTTCTGTGATGGTAGTAAAAGTAGATTGGCTAATGTTTCTGTGATGGTAGTAAAAGTAGATTGGCTAATGTTTCTGTGATGGTAGTAAAAGTAGATTGGCTAATGTTTCTGTGATGGTAGTAAAAGTAGATTGGCTAATGTATCTGTGATGGTAGTAAAAGTAGATTGGCTAATGTTTCTGTGATGGTAGTAAAAGTAGATTGGCTAATGTTTCTGTGATGGTAGTAAAAGTAGATTGGCTAATGTTTCTGTGATGGTAGTTAAAGTAGATTGGCTAATGTTTCTGTGATGGTAGTTAAAGTAGATTGGCTAATGTTTCTGTGATGGTAGTTAAAGTAGATTGGCTAATGTTTCTGTGATGGTAGTTAAAGTAGATTGGCTAATGTTTCTGTGATGGTAGTTAAAGTAGATTGGCTAATGTTTCTGTGATGGTAGTTAAAGTAGATTGGCTAATGTTTCTGTGATGGTAGTTAAAGTAGATTGGCTAATGTTTCTGTGATGGTAGTTAAAATAGATTGGCTAATGTTTCTGTGATGGTAGTTAAAGTAGATTGGCTAATGTTTCTGTGATGGTAGTTAAAATAGATTGGCTAATGTTTCTGTGATGGTAGTAAAAGTAGATTGGCTAATGTTTCTGTGATGGTAGTTAAAGTAGATTGGCTAATGTTTCTGTGATGGTAGTTAAAATAGATTGGCTAATGTTTCTGTGATGGTAGTAAAAGTAGATTGGCTAATGTTTCTGTGATGGTAGTAAAAGTAGATTGGCTAATGTTTCTGTGATGGTAGTTAAAGTAGATTGGCTAATGTTTCTGTGATGGTAGTTAAAGTAGATTGGCTAATGTTTCTGTGATGGTAGTTAAAGTAGATTGGCTAATGTTTCTGTGATGGTAGTTAAAATAGATTGGCTAATGTTTCTGTGATGGTAGTAAAAGTAGATTGGCTAATGTTTCTGTGATGGTAGTTAAAGTAGATTGGCTAATGTTTCTGTGATGGTAGTTAAAGTAGATTGGCTAATGTTTCTGTGATGGTAGTTAAAGTAGATTGGCTAATGTTTCTGTGATGGTAGTTAAAGTAGATTGGCTAATGTTTCTGTGATGGTAGTTAAAGTAGATTGGCTAATGTTTCTGTGATGGTAGTTAAAGTAGATTGGCTAATGTTTCTGTGATGGTAGTTAAAGTAGATTGGCTAATGTTTCTGTGATGGTAGTTAAAGTAGATTGGCTAATGTTTCTGTGATGGTAGTTAAAGTAGATTGGCTAATGTTTCTGTGATGGTAGTTAAAGTAGATTGGCTAATGTTTCTGTGATGGTAGTTAAAGTAGATTGGCTAATGTTTCTGTGATGGTAGTAAAAGTAGATTGGCTAATGTTTCTGTGATGGTAGTAAAAGTAGATTGGCTAATGTTTCTGTGATGGTAGTAAAAGTAGATTGGCTAATGTTTCTGTGATGGTAGTAAAAGTAGATTGGCTAATGTTTCTGTGATGGTAGTAAAAGTAGATTGGCTAATGTTTCTGTGATGGTAGTAAAAGTAGATTGGCTAATGTTTCTGTGATGGTAGTAAAAGTAGATTGGCTAATGTTTCTGTGATGGTAGTAAAAGTAGATTGGCTAATGTTTCTGTGATGGTAGTAAAAGTAGATTGGCTAATGTTTCTGTGATGGTAGTAAAAGTAGATTGGCTAATGTTTCTGTGATGGTAGTAAAAGTAGATTGGCTAATGTTTCTGTGATGGTAGTAAAAGTAGATTGGCTAATGTTTCTGTGATGGTAGTAAAAGTAGATTGGCTAATGTTTCTGTGATGGTAGTAAAAGTAGATTGGCTAATGTTTCTGTGATGGTAGTTAAAGTAGATTGGCTAATGTTTCTGTGATGGTAGTTAAAGTAGATTGGCTAATGTTTCTGTGATGGTAGTTAAAGTAGATTGGCTAATGTTTCTGTGATGGTAGTTAAAGTAGATTGGCTAATGTTTCTGTGATGGTAGTTAAAGTAGATTGGCTAATGTTTCTGTGATGGTAGTTAAAGTAGATTGGCTAATGTTTCTGTGATGGTAGTTAAAGTAGATTGGCTAATGTTTCTGTGATGGTAGTTAAAATAGATTGGCTAATGTTTCTGTGATGGTAGTAAAAGTAGATTGGCTAATGTTTCTGTGATGGTAGTAAAAGTAGATTGGCTAATGTTTCTGTGATGGTAGTTAAAATAGATTGGCTAATGTTTCTGTGATGGTAGTAAAAGTAGATTGGCTAATGTTTCTGTGATGGTAGTTAAAGTAGATTGGCTAATGTTTCTGTGATGGTAGTTAAAATAGATTGGCTAATGTTTCTGTGATGGTAGTAAAAGTAGATTGGCTAATGTTTCTGTGATGGTAGTAAAAGTAGATTGGCTAATGTTTCTGTGATGGTAGTTAAAGTAGATTGGCTAATGTTTCTGTGATGGTAGTTAAAGTAGATTGGCTAATGTTTCTGTGATGGTAGTTAAAGTAGATTGGCTAATGTTTCTGTGATGGTAGTTAAAATAGATTGGCTAATGTTTCTGTGATGGTAGTAAAAGTAGATTGGCTAATGTTTCTGTGATGGTAGTTAAAGTAGATTGGCTAATGTTTCTGTGATGGTAGTTAAAGTAGATTGGCTAATGTTTCTGTGATGGTAGTTAAAGTAGATTGGCTAATGTTTCTGTGATGGTAGTTAAAGTAGATTGGCTAATGTTTCTGTGATGGTAGTTAAAGTAGATTGGCTAATGTTTCTGTGATGGTAGTTAAAGTAGATTGGCTAATGTTTCTGTGATGGTAGTTAAAGTAGATTGGCTAATGTTTCTGTGATGGTAGTAAAAGTAGATTGGCTAATGTTTCTGTGATGGTAGTTAAAGTAGACTGGCTAATGTTTCTGTGATGGTAGTTAAAATAGATTGGCTAATGTTTCTGTGATGGTAGTTAAAGTAGATTGGCTAATGTTTCTGTGATGGTAGTTAAAGTAGACTGGCTAATGTTTCTGTGATGGTAGTTAAAATAGATTGGCTAATGTTTCTGTGATGGTAGTTAAAGTAGATTGGCTAATGTTTCTGTGATGGTAGTTAAAGTAGACTGGCTAATGTTTCTGTGATGGTAGTTAAAATAGACTGGCTAATGTTTCTGTGATGGTAGTTAAAATAGATTGGCTAATGTTTCTGTGATGGTAGTTATAACAGAGATTGAAAGTCCTCATCAAAACATTTGCTGAAGAGAACCACATATAATACCAAAACGTCGTCTGTGTTGCATTTATTGTTTTTGTTGTTTTCGAAAAGCGCTGAATCAATTTCAATAAAATTTATATTGGACCACCTGTGAATTATAATCTACAAAACAAAACAAAAATATCAAAATCAATTCATAATTGGCGAAGTAATCGCATAACAAAAATTAAAGTCGAATTGAGAACCACCTTCTTTTTTGAAGTCGGTTAAAATATATCAGAAAGATATAATATAGCGGGTGAACTGGGCTGCACATTCAGACATGTTTCTTTATATTTAATACTAGCCGTCCGCCCCGGCTTCGCACGAGTGTAAGCTCGGCCTTCGGCCTCGCTACAAAATATAATATAGCCTATGTCACCCGGGGATAGTGTAGCTTCCCAACAGTGAAAGAATTTTTCAAATCGGTTCAGTAGTTTCGGAGCCTATTCATTACAAACATACAAACATACAAAAATAGGTACAAATCTTTCCTCTTTATAATATTAGTGTAGACTAGCTGCGCCCCGCAGTTTCTGCGTTGTGATGAAAATTGGTAATGATGATGATGAAAAGTAGCCGATATGTTAATCTAGGACATAAGCAATGTATATTCCAAACTTCATCCAAATCCATCCAGCCGTTTCTGCGTTATTGAGTAACAAACATCCATCCATCCAAACTTTCACATATATGATATTAGTGAGATTATTTTAGAATCGTTAAGATCTTAGTTGTGGTACGATTAGGTATGTGTATGTATGTACACCCAGCGACCTAGGGAAAAACTTCGCAATTACAGGGAAGAAGGGCGTAGGTAGTCGCTAGATATTATGCTCCGTCAGTCATATTATTTGAAGAGGGTCTGACGTACCAAGTTAGTCTGCCAGAATTCATTTTAGCTGCAGTAGATCCTGCAAGAAAAGGGGTCTCACGCCGGCAGGCGAGGAAATTGCCAATTTCACTCCACTAATAATATATAAGCACTAAGATACTTTCTATTTAAAATGGAAAACATGGTTATGTGACTTATATGGATGATGTGAATTTGTGAAAAAGAAACACATTAGCCATAAGACTGCACGTCAGAAGTGAAAACTTAAGTATTAATTCACCTTTTCTACAAGAGATGGCGCTGTTTTAAAATACACGGTACATCGTGACGATGACGCGAGTTCCAAGATTAATGTTCACCCAAAATTGCTCAACGCGCCTAAAGAAGTTTATTTGCTAACAATTATGAAATTATACATCACCTCTATTAATGTTTAGTTGCAACATTCTGTGATATTTAATAGAGTAATAAGTATTGGTAATGTCTTGAACAAATCGATCAAAATATTTTGAATACATAAAAATATGAGAGATCCGATTATAATGTATGGGTCGAGCGACGTTTCTATGTATGTTTGTTTATTTGTTCGACGATCATTTGCGAATCGTTGATCCGAATTTTATATAGATATGTTTTTAATAGGCTCGCGTTTGACAACCATCTGGCAATGTTAAGCGATGAAGCGGTCTACGATGGAGCATGCTAGTCCAAAAAAACCCGATTCACTTGACAAGACACCGAGATCATAGTTGTTAGATTATGCCCAGATTGTAACCGGGCAATTCAAAATTAAATTCATTCAAGCAGCGCATTTTAACAAGTTAGAATGTATGCGAGCAAACCTTTCCGAGTTACAAGTACCTACAGGTACTGTCATTATTTGACTACCTAAATGTACCCTTAGGTACATCTAATCTGCACACCAACAAACTCGACCACAATTCTAACATTTCCTCATTTACAATAAAAAAATATTTTTTTGTGAAAAAGCAAGTTGGAATTAACACAAATTATTTTTCTGGATGTTTTCCCAATTCAAAAACATTTCAATTCTCAGAAAAAGTGGTTTGTAAGCCTTTTATACGATTTCACTCATTGTTCCGCTGTGTTGTTCTAATTGCTTTGTTTTTTTAATTTGAACATAACAATAAAAACACTCGTCAATTACATTCATTCCTTGTTCAAAGTTTGAATACTGCTGTTAACAAACGTTTGAGAAATCTCAGAGAGGCTTCTAGAGTGTGTAAAATAAAAGTGTTATTAGGAAGAACAATTTTAACCAGATATATAGACAATTTTTTACATCAGAAATGACATATGTACAATCATTGAAGATAGAATTTATTACCCTTCTCTTTTATGTGATAAATAAAACAATTTATATGTAAATATTATGGTTATTTATTATTGTTTATTTTGTTGTTGTTATTTATTATTTGTATATTTTTTTACTGCTTTTCTAAGTATTCTCCATTTCATTTTAATACCCAAAATATACCCAAATCTTCTCATAGGTGATACGCCGGTTTTTTTAAATTAGTCGCCTGTCTGTACTCATATTTTCCTTAGTGATCACAGCTTAGGGGCGACCTTCACAAATTTCGTCATGGATAGAAACACTGCCACAATCAAATTCTGCGTACCAACGCATTACGGAGCTCAAATAAAGTGATTCCCTCCCAAAAACATTTTGAAGACGAGCAGTGCAATCTCGCAGAGAGAGTAAACTTTTAAAATCATAAAAAATCATTACCCTATAACCTTTTCCCGTTAATTGCATTTTTGCTACAAACGACGAGGTTCATAGTAGAGGAGACGTGGAAGATCGACCTTCACCGATCTGATAAGCAGATGAGACGTATTAATACTCGTAACAAGGTGATAGTGTAAGAGCCGGTGAAGATCGACCAGCTCTTACACTATCACCTTGTTATTAAAAAAAATTAAGACGCGACTGGCGGGACCAAAAGTATATTCAACGGATGAGTTCTTATGTTTAAAAAAATATAGCATTCGAAATATAAACCAAAGATACAAACATTTATGAGCGCGCAGGAGCGTAGAACTATGTGTCTACTATGTACATAGGATAAAAAAAATTAGTGAGATGTAATGAAAATAAAAATAACAAGTGGATCACATTAAAAACAGATTCAAAAATATATAAATAACGTAAAAAGTGCCTATAAAATATGAGAGTTGCCCCCGATTTCCCTGGGATCCCATCATCAGACCCTGACTTGGCGACAATGGGACCAAATTGAAAGTATACCAAACAAAAGAAAATCATTTGAAATAGGTCAACAGTTGCCGGATAAATCGGTTCCACTGTCAAAACTGTTTTAATGATGAATTTCTAGTGTAATTCCGCTTCTACGTCGCTTCAAGTACTACAATAAGGAATTTGTGATAAATATTTGTTGATAATGTTGATTTTACTTCCGCAAAGTAACGCCTGATTCAATCAACTATTTACGGTTCCACTGTTTTTTTTAAACCAAACATTTAAAAAAACAGTGGAACATAGAATCATCCTCTTTTTTTGAGGTCAGTTAAAAATCAGATATCTTAGCATAAAACTAGAGAACAGGCTTATTGCTGTTAGAAATCTCTTCCAGGCAATTTCAATGTACTATTCAGGCCGAAATATCAAATTCGGAAAAGCGAAAATAAATACGAAACTAAAGTTTCAAGAAGTCCGTTTTCATTTAAGTTTTAATTAAATGTGTCAGGACTGTATTGGCGCGTGAGCAAATACTCCAAAGTAAGTAAGCAAAGATCATTATTTTAACCCAAGTATATATCTATTACCAATAACCTACTATACCTATAATACTTGTGATTATATGGGTGTCCCGGGGGACACAAGCAAGGTGTAATACACATTATCTGACCACCTCATATCCGGGCTGGGATCGACCGGGGCGATCGAGCCTCGCTACTGATGTATGCATGCCGGGAATGGTCTGGTAGTGCTGTGTGATATGCCGAACCTGATTAATGCATATGAACCAACGTTTAAATAATTTAATACCTGCTTACTGCAGGTACTTCTTATAACCAACCAACCAACTTTTCTTTCTGGTAACCAACTTTAAAAAAGAAGCTGTGTAAATCGATTGTATCCAAAGGATGACAACGGGACCATATCTCTAAGTCAGCGTTATCTATCTGTAATACATTTTACCTGTTGTATATTTTAAACCGTAGCAGATAGTCAGCTGAAGCTTTCACATAATTACATCATGTCATGGTAAAACATAGATATTCACCAAAGAACCAGAGTCACCGACATAGCTAGTAAAATTTGCAAGTTGAAGTGGCAATGGGCAGGCCACATCGCTCGAAGAACTGATAACCGATGGGGGAAGAAAGGTTCTTGAGTGGAGACCGCGATCCGGAAGACGCAGTGTAGGTAGGCCTCCCACTAGATGGACCGACGACATTGTGAGAATCGCGGGCATCCAGTGGATGCAGATGGCAGGATGTCGTTCAGTGTGGAGGTTAAAGGGGGAGGCCTATGTTCAGCAGTGGACGTCTTCTGGCTGATGATGATGATGGTAAAACTTAAGACTGGCTATCATAATAAAATGCGTACATAAAATTTCGTGTCTGTGCTGCTGACCGTTGAAGAGTTATTTTATTTGGAGCCAATCATGGATGTCGATATAGGTCATGCTTACCATAAAAATACATTGCCATTGAAACGGCACCAAAATGTTAAAATTCAACTCTACATATAAGAGGGAGTGGTTCTAATTTAGCTTGCAAGATTTGACCTAAACACACTCACATTTTTTATTTTTTTATGATACTGGGTGACGAGACGAGCGAAGTCGCTCGCCTGATGGCTCTTCAGGCTTGCCCATAACAGCTCAACGCTACTCAGAATTTTGAACTTGCAACAGTTCAAAACCCTGGATGGCAATGCACTGCGCTCGTCACCCCGAGATATAAGATGTCAAATTTCTGTATGCCCTGTAATTTCGCTGGAAACATTGCCCTTCAATCCGGAACACAGTAGTGTTTGCACACTACTGCTTGGTGGTTGAATAACTGGCAAAGATGTGGTACTTCCCCAGGCGGACCCCTGCAAAAGAGTTCTACCACTACATAAAAACATTGCAAGTGAAAAACTTGTAAAAAATAGGGGAAATTTTAAACTAGAATCCTTCTACCGGCTTTATAATCTGCGTTTGCTTCAAACCTTGTGGCGATAATACAAAGCCCTGATAGTACCAATAAAGTAGTGATACATCGAGCGAGGGTCAGCTGGTTGACCGGTCGGCCGGTGTCAGCGGTCGGTGGTAGACACCTTGGGGATGGGAATTATTTATAAGTTTACCGGGATTTCGGATAATGGACGCGTATACATTATTTAAATTGCGAGAGGAAATTTTAATCTAGCCGAGAATGGGCCTTTTATCAAAGGTATTGGATGTAAAATAACAGAACCTGAGTAGGTACTTTGTCATCCAGCCATTCATCCACTGGGTGTAATTACATTGTTTTTTTAAATCACACTAATAAAATTAACATCAATTTAAAAATCGATTTCAAAATTAGTAAAAAATACGCAATGATAATATTATGTCATTCAAGTAACCGTGTTTTCCGGTTATTTTGATTTTAAAGCCAAACTTCTAAACCGATTTTAATGAAATATCTACGGGACCAATTTTAGAATTTTCTAAATCGGTTCTTAAATGACGCAGTTTTGAAGTAACGTACATACAAAAAAAATACAACCGAATCTTCTCCTTTTTTGAAGTCGGTTAATAAAAGTGAAAGTTTACATAATTAAAAGTGTGTATATTAAATTTATCCGCACTCAACTCCGGAGCATCTACTAACTGACAAGTTAAATAAAAGCTTGTAATATTTTGAATAACTAAAGTAAATTAGTTTAAGCTAACAAAATTGTAGTTAGGTATAACAAAAGTCACGGACCCTGGTGTCTGTGGAGTTGCATTTAAATAAAAATAATAATATAAAAAGCTTGTAACACAATATTACCCCATATAATTAGTTTGCTCATTTGACTATTATGTTTTACAATGCAAGTCATTTAACATTTGGTTTTTAAAAGACTGATATAGGCGAATGTCGTGCCCTAATCAGTCATGTAAAATATGACTTACTTTAATAGTATTTAAAAAGTTATATGTTCCACTGTATACCTATATTATGTAGTTTTTTATGTATGTTCACTGATATCTCGCCAACTGTTGAACGATATCAAAAAAAAAAATCTTTTGTTCGGTAGAGTATACTTCCAATTTGACCCCATTGTCACGCAAGTCAGGATCTGATAAAAATCATAATCATAAAAATCATATATGTATATTTAAAAAAAAAAAAATATATAAAAAAAATACAAAAAAAAAAAAAAAATATGAAAAAAACATTCTACTCTAAATTACATCTATTAATTATGTATAATATACTAGTATTAATATATGATGTATGTGTGTATTTGTATAATATAATTAAATATATGTTAGTCTAAATATAATAATTTAAGGTGAAAAACGCCGAGAATTATAAAAAAAAGAGTAAACTGCTATGCAATATGTTTAGTCTAACAATGTCTCCGGCATGTGTCGGATAAAGTATAGACGGAACAAAAAAAAAAAAAAGGATCTGATAATGGGATCCCACGGAAATAGAGGGCAACCCTCAAATTTTATAGGCACTTATAACGTTTTTTATATATTTTTGAAGTCGGTTTTTATTGTTATCTACTTGAGGTCGCAGCGCAGGGCTTACCATCAGGCGGTCTGTTAGCTTGTTTGCCACCTATGACATTTTTTTTTGTAAAATAATGAATAAAATATGTACATCCTCGTAATTCAACGCCTTTAAACAACTCGACTCTGCCCGATCCTGTTCACAAAAGTACTTTGACAGTTCACATCGAACTTTTCAATATAAAATATTACTCCCAACTCTCACTTTTTTAAATATCCCCTCGCTAAGTACAAAAGTACCGAGTTGTGAGTAAAAGGTAAGTAAAAGTTTACGAAGCCAACGTGGAGGTTCGCATTTTGTTCAACAAACAGCTTACTCCGAAACAGGTTGTAAGAATATTTTTAAAGCGCTTACAGGGAGATTTTGTAATTAAAAGTTATGACCGCGTCAGAGACCGCGTCGGTCAAAGGAGTCGAGGATGCTATGCATCGCAACTGTTAAAAATATATCCAGAAGTTATCCGAATATTTAAAAAATAAATATTGTAATGTCCATGAAACCGGTTACCAACAGGTAAGTTTAAAAAAAAGTCAAAATAACTGAACTACGCGTATATGGTAGTTTCCGTAGCCAAAGCCATTTAAAATCATACTAAGATTCATTTAAAACAACTTATAGACAAGAGGGTGAGCGTGCAGTGAAAAAATTTAATCCCCATTTCACATATACCAAAATCCTTCGACCAAAATTAAATGAATGGACGGGCCCAGTAGAAGCGTATTTTTGAAGATTACAATATGAGCGCCAGCGCTCACTTCGTTTCAGTCGGTCTCTAGCCGTAGGAAGTGGAACACGAGTCTATCGTTACGCGATAACGAAACATCTGACAAAATTATGAATTCGTATGCTTTACCGAAGTTTAAATACACAAATAAAACTTATTTATTTTTTGTAACAAATATACTGTAATTTTTTTATAATTAGGTGTTGAAGTATATGTCCGACGGTTTTGACTCGTTTTTTCTGATCAAGTTCAATGGTTAGGGCCCGTCCATTCATTTTATTTTGGTCGAAGCCAGAATCAGCCATTTTTTAAATACATGTAACATTGAAATGTGTACCAAAACTGTATATTTTGTGCAAAGTTGTTAATGCATTTACCTTAATAACTATAGAAGTCAAAAACGGTTCTAAAGTATTACGGACAGAGAGACGGAAGGACAGAATGAACTTATACGGGTTCTTTACAATGAGTTATACAGGGTGTTTGGTAGAGGGTCCGACAAATCAAATGAGCGTGTTCGGGGGCCCATTTGGAAAATACAAGTTGGCCAAAAAAAATCCCTGACCCTCCAATTTTTTTAAAGTTTTTTTTTTGTGAATTTTCCCATTTTCACCAAAATTTTACCTATTTACCTCCATAACATTTGTAAAATCTGTTTTAGACCGGATGTTTTTACTTGAATTTGGTCTCTAATACACCTTCAGGCCACGCAAAGCAAAATTGGGTACAAAACAAAGCTAACTAACTGATTTAGAGCTCATAGAGTGAAAAAATGAAAATAAAAATTACCTCATAGTTCAACTTTCACAGTGATCTAAAAAAAAAACACTAGCAATTCGGGAGGTAATATGCATTTAAAAACTTCTCTATTTATTACTTATTACAATGACATACTAAGTTGGTATAAAACTTACCAACTTGTTGAATAAATGAGGCAGAAGGGAAAATTCAAACAGAAATAAATACAATTATTTATTTAATTTAAATTTTGTTCGAACACAGCTCCTCTGTTATGAATACACGCCCGGCATCTACGGCGTATTTCTTTTGTACTCGTGTTCAGCGTCATTTCTACTTTCATTTTTGAAAAAGCATCCCCAATTCTCGTCACCAATTCTTCTTTTGTGTTTATTTCAACTTCGTACACCAACTCTTTAGCACGTCCCCAGACATAAAAATCGAGTGGTGTTAGGTCTGGGGAACGTGCGGGCCATTCAATTGGGCCACCTCTCCCAATCCATGAATTGGGGAAAACGTTGTCTAGGTACTCGCGTACTATGTTCCGGTAGTGAGCCGGGCAGCCGTCATGTTGAAATACAACTGCCCGGTCATCTTCAAAAATCGGCAGGTCACTCATTAATTCCGGTAGGTCATTCATTAAAAATTCTTGGTAATTTTCCCCATTCAGTGTATCTGGGAGATAATGGGGTCCTATGAGGTCTCTCCCAATGACACCTGCCCATACGTTGACCGAAAACTTATGTTGGTGTGAGGCCTCTCTAGTCGCGCGAGGATTTTGCGATTCCCATCTGTGGAGATTATGTTGGTTAAAGATGCCCTCTCTCGTGAATTTAGATTCATCCGTCCAGAGAATGGTCTTCAGGAATTCGTCATTATCTACGTCCGTATGTAAAAGAAAACGGCAAAACCGCAAACGCCGCTCTTGGTCCCCTTCTACTAAACCTGAAACCAAAACAAAACCGTTTGAGAACATGAGATGGGCAACTTGTACGGCAATTATTATTATTATTGTAGAGTTCGATACACCACCGAAGTCATAATAATAAAAAAATTACAATCCACTATTCAAGAGAATTTGAGCAAAGCCCATTGTCCAGTAAACAATTTATGTAAGGTTCGTATTTTAAATGAGCAATCAGGAGCTCTAATATTCTGACGCGTGAGATATTATCTAGGTCATTATCTCTCTCTCGTTTCAAAAGTCATAAGAGTGAGAGTGATCAAAATAATCTCAAGCGTCAGAATCTAGAACACAGTTTAGAGTTAATGTCATAAATTAAATTTACCTTGCACCGGAGTGTAGTGAAAAGGATGCCTTCCGTCTGCATTGACTACTGACCAAACTTTCCATGTCGAAACTCCCAAGTCACGGGCCACTTTTCTAATGCTGGTGGTGGGATCCACATCGAACTCTTGTAGAATACTTTCATCTACAACAACACGATGCTGTCTAGCATTGAGTCGTGGTTCCCTAAAATGTAGGGTGCCGGTTTCCCGCAGTCTCCGGAAAGTATTTGAGAATGTGGTGTGATGTGGTACATGTCTGTTGGGATACGACTCTCTGTACATTCTTTGGGCTGCACGTGAGTTCCCATCAGCTCGGCCATAGGCAAAAACCATGTCGGCGTATTCTTCGTTACTAAACTCCGTCATGTCTGCGCAGAAAGAATCAGCAACAACAGTCAACGTCAACAAAAACAACAGTAACAACGGTAACAGTCAACAACGGTAACAGTCAACAACGGTAACAGTCAACAACGGTAACAGAACAACGGTAACAGACAACAACGGTAACAATCAACAAGGTAACAATTTAACAAATCAAAACAGAAAACAGAAACCGTTGGGTTATTCGTACACGCGTCAAACAGTGATAGCAGTCAAAGCTCGACTGATAATCAGTCACACTGATTTTATTGATTAGACAACTGGTAGCTTAAAGCCTTAGCACGCTGCCTCTGCATTCTTGGAGAGACGGAGAAAGAAGAACTAATAACAATGGTTTTATACCTGCTCGTCGTAATTGGTCCCTTACTTTACGTAGATGACACATTTTTTTATTTCTAGAGTTGTTACTTAGAATCCTATTTTAACTCAATAAGCTGGTAAGTATTATACCAATTTAGTATGTCATTGTAATAAGTAATAAATAGAGAAGTTTTTAAATGCATATTATCTCCAGAATTGCTAGTGTTTTTTTTTTAGATCACTGTGAAAGTTGAACTATGAGGTAATTTTTATTTACATTTTTTCACTCTATGAGCTCTAAATCAGTTATTTAGCTCTGTTTTGTATCCAATTTTGCTTTGCGTGGCCTGAAGGTGTATTAGAGACCAAATTCAAGTAAAAACATCCGGTCTAAAACAGATTTTACAAATGTTATGGAGGTAAATAGGTACAATTTCGGTGAAAATGGGAAAATTCACAAAAAAAACCTTTAAAAAAATTAGGGGGGTCAGGGATTTTTTTTGGCCAACTTGTATTCTCCAAATGGGCCCCCGAACACGCTCATTTGATTTGTCGGACCCTCTACCAAACACCCTGTATATTTTAGGGTTTCGTAGTACTACAAGGGATTTTCTTGTAATAGACAAATAACAAAGACGTTAGCAAGAGTATATATCCCACGCTCTAAACATCGTGTATGCCATGTTTACCCACTATAGTTGAGATAAATGCCCTAAAACTGTAAATCTATAACGCCTAAATAACACACGACTTTCATCAAACAATAGGCCAGAGTTGGAACATTTTAAAAACACCCATTGTTCGAAATTAATAACGAGAACAAAGCAATATATAACTGCTTCTCGTGTGAATACATTGTACAATAATCGATACTGTGAGCCGCCTGACCCTTGTGACTTGTCTCAAACAATGCCAACTTGTGAGACTTGTCTTGTGTGAAGTGATGGGTGAGCATTTCAGAGTATCTACTGACAGTTATTTAAGTATAAAGCAGCTCACAACTACGAGTTGTTTTATGAATGTTTCCTGAACAATGACGTCGAAGCAACCAGTCAAGAGCATATCTAGCCACGCTCAACTAGTGTTACTACAAAAAATGAATTAAAACTATTTCATATCGCAAGCCAGTTCATGCAAACTTTTTTGTGTGAAAAACTGTTTCTATGACAAATCTCTAGTACTATATTTCCGCGTCAACGTAGAATCAGGCGCTCGAAGAGAGAAATTGTATTTATTGATACTTAAATGCTTATGCAATGCATTTACTTATTATATTATTTTATTTTATTGCTTAATTGATTTGATTGGAACCCCCGAGAATGGCGACGTCTTAGGTACAAGAAAATCTAGTCCATATGAGTAGATGACTTGAATGATCGATTGACCGTAAAATGCAAACTGACAGATCAACAGATAATAATAGGTAATAATATTTATGTTACATTCAAATAATTATGTAATGAATAGGTTTATTTTATCTGCTCCATCCTCTTGCAGTTGTGATTTAATGTTGATTTACCTCATTTGTGTAATATTTCCTTTCCGTTAGTCATCATTTTTTTCTTAACCTATACTGTCCCTATGTTGGCAAAGGTCTCCCTCATCCCTCCCTCGTCTTCCTACCATAAATCTCAGTCCTCTGCCACCTCCGGAATGAGTCAAGATCGACACGGCAGGGTTTCCTAGGCCTTCCTTGACTGCGTCGTCCATCAGGCACGCACTGTGTGACGATCCTGGCCCATCGGTCGGAGTTCATACGCGCCACATGTCCCGCCCAATCCCATTTTAATCTGGCAGTCTTTTGGCTGACGTCGAACACACCAGTTATGGAGCGCAGTGTTCTATTGCGAACTCTGTCTATTATTTTGATACCAATCACGCTGCGCTTCATTGCTCTTTGGCAACCTCCGAGTTTGATTTTTGAGAATCGGTCAGTGAGCAGATCTGAGCACCGTAGGTAAGTCATCAATAAAAAGTAAAAATCATTTTCCAAGGTTTTTGTAGTGAAGCGCCTTACAAAGTTTTGGCATCTTTCGAAACGCTTATTCCATAAACAACAATGAAGAGCAAAAATCTTTGGGCAACTAATAGGTATTGTCTGCTCCAGTAACAATTTTGCAAGCGCTCGGTTCAAAGAAGATACTCCGCCGTCCGGTTTAGTGCCGAAAGTATATGGGCGTCATCAGTCGCCGGAGATTCCTGGGTTTATGTCCGATTTTACTTTATTGTAGCAAATTAATCACCGGCTCAAGGAGGATATTAAACTGCGCCGCTGGATGCCGCCTCTTGAATATTTATGCGGGTAGTTGTATATAACCAAACTTAGTACCTATATAACTTAACATACAAGTCTAATAAAGGCGTTTTGCTGTAAGCAAGCTACTATAGATACCTTAAATCTAAGTATAAAAATAACATCAACGAGTCGTTGCAAAATCCACTACTAAAATCCGGCTAAACGAATATTTACCAAACAAAGCTAAGAAATTTCCATTAAACAAGCTTTTAATTACAAGAACAGTAGGTATTTAAGGCGAACTAGCCTCGGGCTCTGATTTTGGGTAAAAATAAAAACTTTAGCTAATCATTTCAGCTAAGTTTTTGTAACTAGTAACTGTCAATATAAATATAATATAATCTAATCTTTTAACTTTGTATTTCGGAATATTTTAAGCTTCCTATTGGCTTGTATAAACAGACTGTTTATTTTTAAATTTACGAGATTTTTATGGAAAGATAATGTTAGATTTCAGTAAGTAAAAAGATTCAAAACAAAAAGCTCGACTAAAGAACGCGTTAAAAGCACTCCAGTTCAAGTACTCCCACATTTTCAACAACTTTACCAGACTCTTTTAACTCAAACAACTTCCACTGCATTTAAACTTGAATCGACACGAAGAGAGGTCATTCATTACACGCTGACAAAGTTCTTTTACGTAAATGATGCGCGACGCTGAATGAACCAGAGAAGAAGAAGCAAAAAATCTTTAAAATGTGAACCTTATTTCTATAGTACAGTAGAGTAGCATTTATCTAGCATTCGGAAATTCAACTGTAATTAGTACGTAATAAGTTTCAAACACCACTTCAACGCCGCCGTCGCTGTTAAGTTTGTCTCAATCAGCGTCTAACTTTACAATATTTGCCTTTTACAAACAGACAAGAAGACAACGACTGTACATAATTACACTGAACGGCGATACTAAGTCAAAATGAGTTCTTTGCACTTGTTGTTTTATTGATTAAAAAGCTTGCGTTTGATCACAACCTGCCTAATTTTAAGCGGGGATTCGGTCTACTACGCGACGGAGCAGGACTACTTAAAAGAAACCTTGACGACTCAGATTGTAACTATCGGCGAACATCCATTCAGGTAGCGCAATACAAAGTCTAGCAGTTTGCAAAATAAAAGTGGAATCCAAGCACTTAGTACGGGGTTCTGGAATATCAACCTTTGCCGTTTCATGCCCGTCCTGGTCGTTCGATAGAAAAATTGGCAGGTAATTAGATCATGCAGATCCGCACTCTCCAAAATGTATTCGATAAAAAACCATAAACTAGCAAATTTGAGATTACTTTTTGAATTCGACTACCCTAAAATCATGATTTTAGGAAATAATATCTATAATTCGATAGAAAAATATTATGCACCCTCAAGAACAAGTGTATGAAACAGGAAAATAAAAATTCGCGATGGCAGGGTTGGTCCCATTAATGTACAATGACCTTATTTCAAGTTAGCACCACCGTTCTGTGTAACCTTGCTACAGTTCAGACCACGTTGGAGCCTCGTCGAATTGTAGTTCCTTAATTACATATGAATTGTCACAATGATTGAAGTTAGAGCACGTTGTCTCGCTCAAGATAAACATTTGACAATATCACAAAAGTGGTCGGAAGGACTTGTAAAACTTCGCCTGGGATCGTCGAGCGAAGTAACTGCTAACTTACTTTGCTGTTTGTGTTTAACTGCTAACTTATTAAATATAGAGCTAAGATTGAACTACTAGAGACTCGAAATCTATACTAATATTATAAAGAGGAAAGATTTGGATTTTTGGATGTTTGTAACGAAATAACTCAAAAATACCAGAACCAATTTTAAAAAAAATATTTCACTGTTGGGAAGCTACACTATCCCTGGATGACATGGGCTATTGACGTTTTGTCGTTTAGTGAATAACCACCGTTTTACTACACCTCTAGCGAGTTAGTGGCAATGGCAAGCCTATCTATATACCTATATAATAGGCGATGTATGTATGTTCACTATGGATTCCGAAACGGCTGGACCGATTTTGATGAAATTTTTAGCCAATCTTCAGATTAGCCCAACGAGTAAACCTGTGAAATTTGGTAGCGATCGGATCAACATAATAGAAAAAAAATGTGATCAAAATTAGAGGAGATTGCTTCAAGGAGGTTGCATTGTTTTCAACTTTCTGGCAGATGGCTGATGTTATAAGGAGTAATTTAGGCTACTTTTATCCCGGATACAATGTGGGTGAACCACAGCTAGTTATTTAATAAATAAATAAAAACCTATATCGGCTACCTCTTCATTAACAAGGGACCGAGGTGAATATCAAATGAAACGGAGGCATAAACCAGTTGTGGGTTATCAAAGGCTGATAATGGTATCTTATAGATCCCTTTGTCTTATAGTAGAACTATAATCATCATTTGGATTGTCTTTATACCTTCACCAGTCTATTTTTGTAGTGGTAGCTTGTATTTTGTTTAGTTAATAAAAGCACTTCTCCCATTTGAAATGATCATCATATTAATATTATAAATCTAATTATAATTATTATTATATTATTTAAGGTGCGTTTGTTTGTTACTCTTTAACGCAACAACAGACGATAAGATGATTGCATATGATTTTTTATTGAGTGAATACTTTGATTAATTTTTATGAGCAATGGTTCCCGGTTTGTAAAGTAATGTTCCCGTGGGTAATATCGCGGTGCATAGCTAGTAACCGGTAACCTATATTTTTAACATCAACCTGAAATATTTTTTTTAGTTCTTCGAAAAAAATTGTTTTGTCTCATTGTCTGAATACCATTCTAAAACTAAGCTACCCTATTTATGTGGCTGTGTTTAAATATCTCAAATTTAGTAGATTTTTGTTCGGTTATATCAATGGCATAGCATTCAAGTACGAACAAGATTTCCACTCTAATATATATAAACAAGTAAGAAAAAATTTAAAACACTATTCAAATACTACCGCCAGTGTGTCAATCAATCTGGCAACACCTTACCCTTACCATCAGTCCCAAAAACCTTTTCACTCTAAGTGCCATTTCCTATCACAATGTCAATAGGTATTCGATTCGTATTTCACCTAAATCGTCGATTACTGGATCCACTCGAGTGAACATATGCTAGCCCTCAACCCTCTGAGCTGTCGGCTATACTATATGGAGAGTCCGCTCCTGAGGTACCATCAGCATCAGCTATTACTCTCCCCGCTCATTATGTACACAAATACACTTTAAACTAATGGTATAGGCACTATGATTATTATTTCTTCCCAAACTACTTAAACACTAATAATAATTAACAATATAAAAAACCGACTTCAAAATTAGTAAGGGCCCGAACAAAATTATTCGTATTATTGTAGTTGATTAAAAACTTCTTAGCTGAAGTCAATGTAATTTTTGTGAGACCACTTTGAGCTACTTCTACATAATAAATAAATTACCAATTAAAAAAACACTTTCTTTAATAATTTACAAATAAACATTTTTTAAACAAGCTCTGCATATTCACTTCAGCAACCACTTTCATTTGATACCCATATATAAGGTAGATATAGCCACCTTCTGTCTCCATCATCAGACTAGTTTGATGTTACCATCACATTGCATTGTCACCAAACTTACATAAGACAAGTATGCCAAATTTGAGCTCTATCTGTTGAGAATAACTGGTCTAAATTTAGTTGCAAGATTTGTCCAACACAAACAGGGCAAGTTAAAAAAAAGTTTGTAAAAAGTATCACGTAAATTGGTTAACAAATGCCGGAGCAATAAATAATCTGAATCTAATCGGTGTTATACTGATAAAATACAAGTATACGTTGAAATTTACCCCGAAAACCCGATAACAGAGCTTATAATATTCAAAAAGCTGAACAGATTTCCATAAACCATAGCTAAGAACACTCTCGGTCAATTCACCTTTCGAACTAAAAAACTAAATTATGATCGGTTCAGCCGTTTGGGCGCCACGACGCCACATACAGGCACACAGACACACAAAAACACAGATACACACGTTAAACCCTCTATTTGCGACAGGGGTAATAAATACCCTTTCGCTCGACGTCTATTCATGACATCCGATAGTCATTTGAAACATGTGTTCAAATTGCAAAAGTTTAAAAGTTACTTTTAATATACCTACCTACTTAAGGTTGTGTGAAGATTTTAGAAGTTGAAGGCACTTTATTTTGTAGGTATTGAATGAGACTGAGCCGTCACGCTCGGCTAAGTAACGCTGGTTCGGGTAAAGTCGGCTCGAGTCGACTAAAGAAGCGAGAGATATATAGTCAACCTTGATGAAGCTTTCACTTGTCGTCAGTAAAAAAAATTTGTTCCTAATTTTCAATGAATTGAAATTATAACTAAGTGATACTGTGTTGGTTAACAAACAAACATTGTAGGCAAACATTTTTCTGAGCTAGGAAAGCATCGAGAATGGCGAAAGGCACCTGGTGGTTTTTTTGCAACACTAGTTGCAAAAAAACACCAGGCGGAACGCTAGCCTTTTTTACCGCTCTTTTCTATATGAAAAAAGGGGTTGCTGATTATTACTTCCAGCCTGGTGTGTGGAGGGTCGCTCTGACCTTACACGTTTTACTCATAAACGGTCATTTGAATATCCATAAGGTATATCCAGTGGTTTCCGAACATAATAACTTAAATCAAGAGGTTTCCGAACGCAAGAGCTTTGGTAGACTTATTCTGAATGATGCCAGGTATTGATTCCAAATAGTTGTGAATTTTTCGGTAAGTTTCTCGTTGAAAGAAGTTTTTAAATATTTATTTAGTATGTATTATTGAATATGGCGATGCCAAAACAATTTAAATCGCAAATGTCAATGGAAGTATTGAAAGGGATGTGCAGAAGTCAATTGTTGTATGTTTTACAAACATTAGGTCAATATCTGCCGATAACAAGACGCGAAAGTTAGAAGTTCTACTACAGAACGATATAAAGTGTGATGTTCTAGCGGTTTCAGAGCACTGGCTTACTGACGATAAATTAAAACACATTGACGGCTACAAATTTGTTTCAAGGAACAGTATTAAGTGCATAGAAAATCAAGCGTTAACTTCAATGTCATGCGAACAATATTGCGAAATTTCAGCCATCGACTTGATTGACTATGGCATGTCTGTTGTGTCTATATATATAGGACAAACTTAGTAAGTGCGAGTATATTCCATCCATAAGTATCGTGAATCTATTTTTTGTAGTGGGTAACTTTCTTATTGACTGACTTCGGGGTTTCTTAATTCGGTCCATTTCTCAGATCAGACTAACAAGTGAGATGGCGTGAGGTGGCGTGGCGGGTGAGCACCATCATCTTATCTAAATCAGGCCTTTATTCGAACTCTTCCTGCAGACGACCCTGCCGTAATTTTTTTGCATATGGACTATTAGATAATTCATTGGTGTCGCTACAAGTTTCAAAAATGAGTAAGAGAGCAGTACTTTCAGTTTTTGCGTTAAGCGGTTTAGCTGTATAATGCAATTTATTTTTAACACTAACAATAACTGTACTAAGGCATATCTCCCTTGTTTGCCTGAGTTGAGTTCCATATACATATATAATATCATGTATTTCTAAACGAGGGACATAATCGAGGATATCTTTTTGCTTATAATTATAAAATATTATAAACAACTTTTACTTTGGGACCAACATTGAAATCGCTAAAAAACAGCTGTTTCATACATTTCGATGAGTGTGTTTTTTTACGTACATAAAAAAAATATTTTCGAAAGTTGTTAATCAATTTTACGTGCTTCTTTTTTTAGTATATAAAGGAACCTGTGGAGGCAGCTCCACAAAAAGTTCATTTACTTTGGCTCTGGTTTTATTTATAAAAATGGTGGCGCCTACTGATTTGGCATTAGCGATAAATTTGTTCGAGCGCTTACTTATTTTGAACTCGGTTTTGTGCAGTATATGGTAGTATTAATAACTATTGACTTTAAAGAAATTTGTGTGATAAATAATATAACGTACTATGATCTAATCTAGGCCAAACTAGGGCCACATTAGAGCTCATGATAGGAAAACTTTATTGGAAAATATTAATTAAGGGTCCCCGTCATCGAAATCGATGAGGAGGACTATCTAGTCTAGCTACTACCCTATATGTTCTATAATTAGAATGATAATTCATTACTACGATTTCCTCCATCACGACGTTTGTTAATCTTGCGTGTAGTCATTTGCGCGTAATATAATATCCTTATGTATTTAGTCACCACAGCTTAGGCTGAGTTACTACGTAATTCGTGCCCTTCTTGTAATCTCTGCCACAGATTAAATAGTAGTAACTTTGTAATTATCTTCCGTGTAGAAGTTGACATAGAATACGCAAGACTTTGTATGAGTCTGTTTGTATTTCTTGCCATAGATTATGGTACATTTACAAAAAGTGTAACTCTTGTAGACGTGCTACATGAGCGATTGCTACGCTTGTAGCTTGCGTTTTCGTAGACTTTGCTACGCCTTGGCTACGAACAGAATATTGTAGACTACGTATAATGTAGTGTGCTCTAAGTGGAAGCACTTAGAGTTTGTCATAAACTAATCATTAATTTAGACCAACTTGTTAATAACGGTGACTCAGTGACAAATTTTCATAACTTTGAGATGCCAACATTTCTGTAGTACCTATATTCGTTTTAATTTGTTATTGTACTCTTTCAAATAATCATAGACATTCTGTTACAAAAAAATATATATTGAAGATAACTTTTGTTGCATATTTTGTTTATTAATATTTGTTTACGTTTGTGTAAAAATTTCAACTGGATATCAGTTATGGTTCAAAAGATACAGCTCTGTTAAAATGTAGGACAGACAGATAACAACGTAGATGTAATAGGATTTCCGTTGATGAATAATTATATACATAGTGCTGTAATAATTTTTAATTGTATTTAATCTCGTGACATATATGTAAATGCATGTTAGTTTTCATTTTATTTTTATTTCAATAAATATTTTGAATAATTTATGTTACTGTGACATGAATATTTAAAATTGTATAAATAGCGCTCTTGTGACATAAATGTAAATGCATGTTCGTTTTTATGTCAATAAATAATTTTAAGTTTTCATTAAATAATTTGAATATATTTATATTATATTTTATTTCCCTCCGTCACAAATACTACATACACATCAGTGTGCGCTCGAAGGTCTTATCAACAAGCATTCGGAGAGCTAACAATCGATATACCTATCCTTTTACGAGCTCTTTCGTACTGAAACTCGTGCCTCTAACGACACAGTACAAATCTATAACAGCAGCGTATTTCACTATTAGTACTTGACAGTTGGAAAATTATTAGATGCTAGATACAAGCAAGAAAAAACTGTGACCTGCAAATCTATCCTACGTTTTCTCAGGCCGTAAATTTCAATTAAACATGGATACAATTGTTTTTAGTTTCAAGTTTTATGGTGCTTTGCGTCATCGGGTTGACATGATGACGCAAAGCATGAATGTCGATAGATTCAACTAAGTTAAGGGCTGTTCAGTGAGTAAAAAACAAATATAAGACGATGCTTACATAACAACATAACAATAATGTGTAGTTATAATTATTTTTTGTTTTACGTTAGGTTCAATTAGTATCATTAACAAAGTTCATTAATTTACAGGTTTAATTTTTCCGTGTATGTATAATTATTTTTTGTTTCAAGTTAGGTTAGTACTAAAACAAAAATAATTAATTCCAAATTCCTTATTGTAATTAATGCGACGTTAAAGCGAATATACACTAAAAATTCATCTACAAACACAGTTTCTACAAATCTTATTTCATCTTGCAATTTCACTATTTATATGTTGATAATATGATGATTATATATTTTATCCAAAAGACATGCTAACATTGATCGTACATAAAAGGTTACGTAATAATTTCTGAGATACTCCGTATAAATGAAGTTGTTTTACTGGCTTTATTTCATAGTGCCAATAGTTTCTGGTAAACACCATTTTTACTTGCCCCATTGCTCTCAGCCGCAAACATTTCTATCACGAGGCAGGAGAGGGATAGAGCAAGCCTTCTTCCAGGAATGTGAAAGAGAGAGCCAATGTAGACGAAGTGGTTGCTTGAAAGATTGAATAGGCAAGGAAGAGTAAGTGTTTATTCTGGAAAACAAAAGGGTTACCGAATCTAGTCTATATTTATCAAAGTTTCAGGAAATAAGATGCCTTTAACGAATTTAATTAAATTATAAATTAGTTAACGAAAATTGTTTGTTTATCAAAATATTATTGTATATAAATTTTTGATATAAAACATCTATATGGGCGCGTCTTGGCAGGAACACCGACTCATATGCCGTGACGGCCATGACCATGACGCTCTCTTAGAGCCGTAAAAGACACGTCAACCTGGCTGACGTCAACCACATTACCCAAACGAGAGAAAAGAGAGGGGAATTACATTCTCACTCTTTCTCAGTCATATTTCACATCTGCCGGGTATCCCGTCCCGATCCCTGATGGCTCTTCACGCTTGCCCATAACAGCTCAATGCCACTCAGAATTTTGAATATATCTGAGTAGTAAAGTAATCCACATATGGCCAGTTCTTTGTAACTCTTAACCGGGTTCTATGCCTTAACAAGAGCGCTTATCATATACTCTACCATTCTATAGCTATGCAACATTTTATACTTGCAAGCTAAAGCTACAAAATTGCGAAAGTTTAAAAGTTACCAGAGCTACCAAAACTTCCAAAAATGAGCTTGTCTAGATTGTTTAGACAATAAATAAAAGTATTTCATAATATATTTATAATTGAAAAAGCCAGACCATTTTTTACAGTTCTAAAATTTGATTTCCGCAGAGATAAGCACATTCAACTCAGATCAGAACAAACAAGGGTTTTAATGGAACGTAATCAAATGTAGCGCAATCTCGACAGGTGGCGGTGGTGGTGAGGTACATAAGGTGGAGCGAACGTTAGAACAGCTGTTTTTGAACTGAACAAGCTGCTGTTCAGCTGGAAACAATTCACGGAAAAAACAAATGGAAATGGAAATGAATAAAATTGGTTGTGTCTTCAAAATTGATTTGAAACGTTGATTTGTAAATTTTGCGGTTGTATTTACAATCTTTTGTTTTATATTTAATTTTCCCTGTGAGTGTGTATGTTTTTGCAACTGAATTTTAGACCAGTTATCTGCAACTGATTGAGCTGAAATTTGACATACACATTTAGTTTGGATAACAATGCATGGTTAACTAAGTGTAGTCATTCTAAATCAAATATGGCAGACCAGTTATTTTTATAAAATTCGGAACGTAGATATTCGCCAAAAGAACCAAAGTCACCGACATAGCTATTCAAATCTGCAAGTTGAAGTGGCAATGGGCAGGCCACATCGCTCGAAGAACTGATAACCGACGGGGGAGGAAAGGTTCTTGAGTGGAGACCGCGAACCGGAAGACGCAGCGTAGGTAGGCCTCCCACTAGATGGACCGACGACATTGTGAGAGTCACGGGCATCCAGTGGATGCAGATGGGAGGATGTCGTTCGGTATGGAGGTTAAAAGGGGAGGCCTATGTTCATCAGTGGACGTCTTCTGGCTGATGATTATGAGTTACTTTTATGCACTCCCATGATATGGGTATCAAATGAAAGGGTTTGCTGTGAAGAATACGAAAAGCTTGTTTTTATTATTATTAATAATTAATATTATTATACTTTTGCTGACGAACTAGTTGACGAACCCTATCATTTTCTAGTTTTCTAACATTTTCATACTTTATTGAGATGTCAACAGACGCTGCACATGTTTTGTCAAGTAATAAACAAAACGCAATTGTCAGCTCACCCCTCTTGATATTTAGCTCTATGGTCCTCTTCACGCGTTCAATAAAGAGAGCAACGTTCTAGTCACTATACAAATCGATAGAGAGAGAAAAATAGTATCGGCGTAGGGGTTAATGACAAGTAAAGATTTAGACCACTGGCACAGTTTCTAAGAAAGGTAACAAAAAGATGAAGTGTGCTTACATCAGCAGCATCTGAGCGTAGCGCGATACTCGGCTTTCCTTATCACTGGCTGCCAACTTGAACGTTACTAAGTTCTAATTAAGGAGGCGTTTACGATCTCACGAGAGAAGCCGTTTGGAAGACGTTACGTACAATTATTGAGCCATGTTAGGTACGTTGGTACAAGGATGTAAATTAAAGGCTATATGCGTAACTGGAGTGCGCATAAAGTATGATGGAATGTTTACGTTTTCATACAATAAAGAGATTGAAAAAGAGAGATGGGCAAATTGTTGAAGAAGGTTGTTTTTAGACCGTCTAAGCTCTAATACAAGCACAACTCTAAGTTACTGCAGC
Source organism: Agriopis leucophaearia (assembly GCA_949125355.1). Lineage (NCBI taxonomy): Eukaryota > Metazoa > Arthropoda > Insecta > Lepidoptera > Geometridae > Agriopis > Agriopis leucophaearia. Next base: position 19,620,242 of record OX421262.1, on the reverse strand, counting down.
TAGAATTTTAAACTTCAAAATTAAATATTACTTAATGTTTTATTAGGTTTTCACGATTAAAACAAAAAAACTTTGTACAGAATAAAAAACTTTACTTATATTGTTTTGACCTCACTGGCTTATTTTTGATGTATGTACAAGTATTTATTCAAGTAGCATCCGAAATACAAGTGCGCTTATGGCTAAAGAAACTGATTTGGGAGTCAAAAACCTTGATTCTGATGTACCATTCTCCTAACTAAACTAAATTTGACAGCTCTAAAATGGTTGCCATCCTTTTCTGCCGTACTGAAATGAAAAAAGACGCCGATATTTTAGTCCTGTCAGATTAGTTTGATTTAGAGAATGGTACGACAGAATTGATGTCAAGTTATATTTTTTATCGCGGACGCAACATAGCCTCGGACGTGATTTAGTTAATGCAAATATACCTAAAACGTACCACAGGAGTGACGATTCAGTGTAGATAGATAAATAAACTCAGTACTGTTCACACCACAAATGAAATAGACATAATAAAATAGCTTAAAAGAACTAGTGCAACAATCGACGACCTTATCGCTAAGAGCGGTATCTTCCAGGTAAGCTTAAGTTTTCGGTGTATTGTACTGAGAGAGAGACAGATATTACAGCGTAAGAGAAGAGGAAGACTACACCTCGCATTTAAGTAAGTTGAAGCAGATATGGCATATCTATGATGAAAATACAAATCTGGCGCTCTTGTCACCCTGAGATAAGCAATTGTAGCTCATTGTCATGTTATTTTACAGATAGTAATGTTTGTACATGTTTTTTGGACCCGGGTATGTCCTAAAACTGAGACCAGAACCACCGGAGGATGGGCAGCAGCGTCCTAATAGTACACGGTGAACGTACTGCGATCCCCAAGCCGCCTGCCAAGCGTGGGATTATGGCCACACCCCTCTCTATGAGGGAGGCCTTGTCCAACAGTGGACGTTAATTGGCTGATGATGTGTACATGTTTTTTATAACAACTTGGTACTTGGCAGTACCAGTGCGCGGGCGACCGTCTCCGGGAGCGCGCGTATTCCTTGATAAAGGAGCTTTAATGGCTCCGAAACTAGTCGATTGACTCGACCGATAAACCTAACGTGATAGTAAGCCATTTTATAATAATTTATAATTATTCCAAACTCGAGTTTTGATAAAGAAACTTATACAGAACTAATTTATTTATATAATATTGCTTATTCTCTGACTTCAAGACGTCTTTAATCAAAGCTTGCCCGCTATTCAGTGATTCCTAAATAAGGAAATGAGATTTCTTAGAAAACGGAAAGTAACTTTCATTTAGGTAAATTTAGAGATATCCAAACTCGTTTTAATTGGATTAATTATCTCTCGTTGGCTTAACACATTATTCTCATTAAACATTTCAACATTTCATTTGTCGACAGAATTATATTTTTTCTTATGCCCAAATTTAAAGAACAAACTGGCTGGCTATTGGATTAAAATAATAATTAAAAAGCACTGTTACAACTCTTACCTTTGAAAGAGGCGGCCATTGTGTCTGCCAGGCGCGTATGCGTCTCTCATTGAACTTATGTGCCGGGGAGGATCATCTAACACCGCGGCCCGCGCGATGTCTTCACCTGGAACCACAACTGACGGGTTACTTAACTATTTCGCTAGTAAGATCACGTTGTCGATATCAGAAGCGAGGCGAAAACAACAGTAAAAGGGAGGTAAGAGAAGCTTTCCGGGTTTGAAGATTGAATCAGAATTGAGGAGATCCGTAGACGAACGAAAGTTTCCGATATAGCCCACTGGATTAGCAAGTTGAAATGGTAGTGGGCAGGGCATATAGCACGCAGAACAGATGGGACCGAAAGGTTCTCTAATGGAAACCACGGACCAGTAAACGCAGCGTCCGGACGTCCACTCACAAGCTGAGCAGACGACGTAAATGAGACCGTAGGAAAACCCTGCGAATGACGTTCATGTACGTAATTCGCAGCGTTTTCCTGCGGTCTCATGTCGGTCTGTATGTATACAGGTCATGCTTGCTGGCACACTTATCATTGGAGTTGAAAACGCGGCTATGGACGATTTTCTGAAGATTATAGAAAAGAGCTTTTAACAAGGCACACTATTCCCATTTATTTATTTGTTTTGACAGTTGCAATGACTGTGTAAAAGGCTAAATATAAAGATTTTCTTCTAATATACCACTGAAGTATATCGATTACCTGCTACAGTCTTACGTTTAAAAACAAAGCGAAAGTGATCAGTAAATTCGTGGTTTTCATTGTGATTAATAGTGTAAGGGTTTGTAATTCCGCCTCCAACTTGAGTCTGCGTCCCTGCCGGACTACGTTCTACAATACTGGAAATTTTCCGCGACTACCGTGACTTGACAAAATGTCCGAACGCGGAATTGACAGGTGTCATTCAGAGACCATTAGCGGAGATTTGTCACGGCGGGTGAACGCATACCGCAAAGCACGTCATTTTATTTATCGTAAGCAAATATGAGCACGCAGAATTTGAACCAAAATAATGGAATTAACTGTTTTATTCACCAAAACACGACACGTTTCACAACACGTTCAGTTTCAATAATAAAGCTGGGAAATAATTTTATACGGAAAAGCAATAGCTTTTAAAAAGTTTATGCACATAAATGGATCAAAGCTCGATTGAAACGAAATATTTGACGGGATAATAAAAAAAAAACTGTCAAATAACATGAGAAAAACGTTGGCTTCTCAAAATGTTATTCTCAATTTTTTTATTCTTGTTATGATGATTCTCATGATGTTGCATTTCTGTTAGGTCGAGATCCTTTAGATACCGAAAAGCTACGCTTAAAACCGCTGAAAAAACGAATAAAAATATGTAACGATCATCCCTTGCTTCACGCTCTATCGTGCTAGAGTCCGTTTTCACATTTTTACAACACTAGAAAGAGTACAAGCCCAACTTACAAGGAAATGCAATAAATATATTACAAGCTTTTATTTATTTTGTCCCGGTGTCTGCCTGTCTGTCTGTAATCAAATGTTGCAAGTTAAATTTGACCCACTTCTTGGTGTTCGATTGAGCTGATATTAGCATACTTTGTCAAGTTCCGATGACAATACAATATTGTGGTGACAGCGAGGTGATTTGATGGACAACGGCACTCCTCGATGAATTAGTAGACTGGCAGTGTTTGGGCTCATTTTGATCAGCACACCGTTCCGATCACTAATTTCATAAAAGCTTGGTTTGAAAAACATATTTTTCAATAAAAAACTTCAACAAAAGACAGATGTCTAGAACGTACCAAGTCCAAGTTGGCTTTCATTAATATGTTATTGTATGTACTACAGTCACTGTCATCGCTCGTCTGTCTGTGAGTACGTTTAAGAATGGATTTATAAACACGTGGATTTTGAGTCTCGTACAAAATTCACGACAAAAATGTCCTGATATTACTTATCAGTCATTTAGTACTCAAAAATAAAAGAGCCAGCCGAAAAAAAAATGTTATTTTTTTATTGAGCTTGTCATTACTGACATTTGTTACTATGACACCAAAGTTCTGAGGTTAACTGATTAAAAGATATATGTTAAAATTACTAACAAATTAGTTTATAAATGTATACCCTATGTCGTTATAACAATCTCTAATTTGGCTTATAATAAATGTTAACGAAATGTTAGTAAGGTACTAGTTTATATTGGTTCGATTTTTTTGAGCACTGATCCGATATCCATTGTTTTAAATTTCTTTGTTTTTAATATTTATGACGATTTTTTGGTTTTATTTGTTCATCATCATCATCATCATCATTTCAGCCATAAGACGTCTGCTGGACATAGGCCTCCCCATCGATTTCTAAAAGGATCGGTTGGAAGCGGCCTGCATCCTGCGGTCTCCTTTAGGCCGTCTGTCCATCTTGTGGGTGGACGTCTTTTATTTGTTACTTGAGAATGAAGGCATCGCTAGCTTTGACAACATTTACAAATGTCCTGTTTCTTCAGGCTAGTAAATTTTCCTAGAAGATATTCTAACTTGTAGACTTTTAGTTTTTGCCGCATGTCCTGTTTGATATTGGGAAAGGCACCGTTTCATTTCCTCGACGTCGTGTTTGCAACGGATATTGACGGTATAGCGAGAATGAAATTTTTGCTGCATTAGAAAAAAACTGAGCAGAGGCTGAAACTATTTTTAAGAACTACTGTAACGAAAACTTGAAACTATCCATCTTCATCCACCACTGAAGTCAGAAACGTCAGAAATTTAAATAATGTAGGTATAATAGCTAGCTTTTTAGGCACCCTACACGAATACATTGACGTTAATTCAGTTTTTTATCTATAGTTTATAGTTCAGGATAGGTATTCAGTTTAATTTAGTCAGGTATTTTATAGCTGATTTAGTATATATATATAAATTATAAAATTACCATATAAAACTTATACATAATTCAGATGACGAAATAAATTCAATATGTATAATACATGCGATAAACCCATTATACGTGCATAATTTCAATGAGTCATAATCGCGAAAACCTAAGAAATTATTATAAAAAATCGTCAATTAAGTATGAATTAAACATGATCGAATTTTCATCTTCAAAAATGTTGGAATTGTGCGATCGATGTGATATCGGATCGGGCTCTTAATTGTCAGATTAAAATAAGTATAATTTTAATTAAAGCCAAATAAACGAATTTGATTTGATTGTGGCAACTACAACAAAGTTTTGTAGTCGGCGACACGAGTCGATGAACTTGTTAGTTACCAAAATAACCTTCAACTAATTGAAAAGTTACTATTACGAAACCAACAACTAAATGTACTAGTTATTTGTTACAAAGATCCATTTTTCTCAGTATGCTTATATATTTTAGGATGTAGAATAGTTCAAACTCTTTTTCTGCTGAATCTCTGGTGTAATTTCGCTTCTACGTCACTTCAAGTACAATAAGGAATTTGGGTTAAAATATCTACACTAATATTATAAAGAGGAAAGATTTGTACCTATTTTTGTATGTTTGTATGTTTGTAATGAATAGGCTCCGAAACTACTGAACTGATTTGAAAAATTCTTTCACTGTTGGGAAGCTACACTATCCCCGGGTGACATAGGCTATATTATATTTTGTAGCGAGGCCGAAGGCCGAGCTTACACTCGTACGAAGCCGGGGCGGACGGCTAGTTATTTATATAGGAGATTCATCAGAAAAACAGTTATAAAGATGGACTTCTGCAAAGTAACGCCTGATTCAATCTACTCGGTTCGGTTGAACTATACTATAGTTTTTAAATTATTGCCAGTTCAATTAAAGTTGTACCATCAAAGTCAGGGATAATGTTACAAACAGCTTATATTATGTCAAGCTCACATGTAGCACCCGGTTATTTCCTGCAGCTTGGTACACAATGCGACATTAACAATGGCTGGACCGCTACCTCGGATATTCGCAACCGTTCTATTACCGGTCTATAATCCTACCAGTACAGTACATACGTATAATACACAAGCCACTTCCCGCGATTTTATCCACGATTTTCTATTGCTTCCACACTGTTCCAAGTCACACCACGCACCGCGACAAAATGTTGTCGACTTTTTATCGTGGCAAAGCAAGACAGGCGTATATAAAACTGCGTTCTCGCCCGACATAGTGACGGCAAGATTTTGTCACGGTGCTTATGCTAGGACCGATCTCGTTGTCTTGCGTCGGAGGCTAAGCGCCAGGGGAATAAGGGAGTTCGTATAGGCCGAGTAGCTATACCTGTTGTCAGAATTTTAGGCCGCCTGAAGCCCTCTGACGTCTTGACAACTGTGATTATTTCAGAGCAAACAACCGGGACCTACAATTTAAAACTTCATCCGACCTACGATAGCGCTCAGAAAGTAAATCTTTGTGTTGCACACTATCTTGTTTTTTTTTTTATTATTCGGTCCAGTTGTTTAGGCACGAAGAGTTAACGCAGACAGAGAGAAAGAGATTATTGATTTCGCACTTATCTATATAATACAAAACCTACGCACATAGAATTAGAATTTATTAGAAGCTATCGGCATATAGGTATTTCTAGATCGCAAACGTAGAAGAAAGATAAAACAAAGTTTGGTTCTCTGTTAAACACTATAAAACTAGTAAGTTACGCCGAGAAATAAAACAAACATTAATCTGTTTCCAAACTTTGTTGCATGCTCGTGTAATACTGGCAAAGCAGCGCACCATTTACTCCAACTCAGTTACTTTACTAATGTGTTACTTAGTGAAATGTTCTGGCAAGTGCATAAACAAATTATAATTCCACACAACTAATTCTCCACTACATAAAATAATAAGCTAAATATGAGATGGCAGTATACTGAAAAAGGTGGCGGCATCGCCACATTTAGAGATAATGCTATGCCATGTTGAATGGCATCTCCTACACGTTAAGACAAATAAATAGCAGCAATGTGGTGCGAATCGCTGCATTAGCCAGCACAAGGTCGCGCCACGCACCTCATCGATGGATTGTAAGATATTCTTTTAAAAATAAGATGAACTTCAGAAAAGAAACTATCACTGTATTGTAACTTCAGTAAGTTATAAAAACCGGCCAAGTGTGAGTCGGACTCGCGCACAAAGGGTTCCGTACCATTATCTATAAAAACGAGCAAAAAATTTTGTTGTATGGGAGCCCCCTTAAATATTTTTTTTTATTCTGTTTTTTAGTATTTGTTGTCATAGTGGCAACATAAATAAATCATCTGTGAAAATTTCAACTGTCTATCACGGTTCATGAGATACAGGCTGGTGACAGATGGACGGACAGCGGAGTCTTAGTAATAGGGTGCCGTTTTACCCTTTGGGTACGGGACCCTAAAAGAACGAGTCTTGTTTTATCTATGTCCCATTAGTGTTACTGTGCATTTTTTAAGTTGTTAAACCTCAGGATAATGCAAGAATTAGACCGATATCGCTCACACTAAAATCGGTCAAGGCATTCAAAAACAAAAATCCCATTAGAGCAAACATATTTATAACCCAACTTTGACATAAATCCACAGTAGTAATGTCAGCCGATGAGGTAGTAAGTCTATGGATGTCTCCTACAAAACTCGGCTTCATCAATCAACACCAATTTCTTTCATAATCGTATTCTTTCCATGTCTGTACCTCCATAACTCATTCCGGGACAGTTCGTAGTAATGAACTCTGAGAAAAATTAATAACAGTCTTAACCTAACTTAGCTTGTCACGTCCCAAGTGTTTTTGTCTCCGATAGAAAAAGTAATAAAAGTTTCTTGAAGCAGAAATTGCAATTTGCTTTGAAAGTTTTTCAAATCGAGACTTTTTTATCTTTCAGCGAATCGGAGGAGATTTGTCGACTGTTGCGGGACAGTTATAAAACGGATGATGAGAATTACGTGAGCTGCTTATATCGTCATGTAATCCAATGAACTGGACAATCTTCATTTCGACCTTTGCTACGTATGACAAGTTTTCCATTGGTGTATTTATTCATCGGTATTTTGTAGCAGTTGAATTTATGAGTATGTGGGATGATCTTGAGGATTCACAGATGGATAATATATAGCCTTTTATTTAACCGAGACTCTAATATTGCCTTTTATTGAATAATTTCTTATAAAATGAAATTACACTAATGTCGTCCAAGGCTAGTCGCAAAATTGGCACAGGACTATAACGGAGAATTCTATTTCCATCACTTCGGAGAGTGTGCATCAGATCTGCATTTCTGCATGATCTAATTCCCTCCTGCCCATTTTTCTATCGGATTGCCAAAGCGGGCATGAAAAATTGACGACACTTTATGGTTGATATTCCGAAGCGCTTTGGTTTCACTTTTATTGTTGAACTTCTGGTCTGTGGAATGCGCTGCCTGAATGAGTGTTCGATAGTTACAATCTAGGTGTATTAAAATCACGAGTGAATTGGTTTCGTCTAGGCAAGCGTGATCCATCCTAGACCACATCATCGCTAAACATCAGTCGAGTTGGCGGTCAAACGCAAGCCTATTAATACATTTAAAGAAATACATCAGTCATAGGACTGCACGTCAGAAGTGAAGACTTAAGTAGTAATTCACCTATTCTACAAGAGATGGCGCTGTTTTAAAGTACACGGAACAGCTTGTGTATTATGTATTCTGTGACAGCGTGACGATGACGCAAGTTCCATGATTTTTGTTCACCCAAAAAGTCCTCAACGCGCCTAAAGAAGTTTCACTTCATAAACAGTGTCTTGATAAAGGCTACGATGGTGACTACGGTCCAGGGTCTTGTACCTTTGCTTGTTATACCGACAACCATTCCACAGCCGCTCGGCAATAAAGTGAATATTACAAATTGTGGCTGGGAAACCTATTGATCATCAATTTGGTAGCAATTGTATTGTTTCGCGACGATTGGGCACACGTAAATCAGTTTTATTGCCTCGGGATATCAGTTTCGGTTTGTTTGCACACGCTCCGTTTTTATTTACGCTTCAAAGTGTTTTTTGGCAGTTCCCGATTGAAATTTTGTGGACCATTTAGAAAATAAAACGCTTTGTTGGTAAAAAAAGTTATTGGTGATACATTCATTTTTTATTGAAATTAAGTTTTTATATATTTTTTTTAACGGGGCAAGTGCCTTTAATTTTACTAAACAAAATACTAGCTAAAACTAACACTAAATAAACAGTTAGACTGCCCATAGACCGTTGAAGTCTAAAGACAATCCAAATGCTCAAGCCCACCATCAGTTGGCAGTGTACCCAGCATGCTGGCGGCATTACCACGTTGAATGGCAATGCTTATATACGTTGAGCCAGATACACGTCAGCATTTTGGTCACGCGTCTCGTTAACCAGACGCTCTAAAAGATTTTTGAAAATGAGGTGAGCTCCCGGTCCCCAAGGGCCCAATGTTTCGACCCCAAATGCCTCAAATATGTAACCACTGCCGAGGTTAGCCTATTTGCGCCGCTTGTGCTGCTCTGCCAAATTGGCAGCTGCACCAGCCCTACCCTGTGTCTCGGGAAGATGTGACGGTGCCAAAGTATCGACACAAGTCGCGTCCCATACAAGGGGCCGCCCCAACATCCAGGGAACAAGTGTCATACCATCAGGCCTCCTTCCATCGTCACGCACAAGACCGCTCGGTTCGAGCACAGCTGCGACATTGACGGTGGAAAAAGCCCTGCGTCGTGATGTCGTTCAGGCTGGCGTGTCGGCCAATACGACCAGCGCTTCTCGAGCAAGAGAGACCATGGTGACCGTTTTAAAAATTAAAGTGATAATGAAGAGCTCAATCCTCGGCCCTGAACCAATGACTTATTTAGTAATTAAATAAATTATGCGTCGTTACGATCCCATTCCATCGTATTAACAACGGTGAAGGAAAACTCGTAAGGAAACCGGTATGTCCAAGAACCTTTCAGTGATAATCACCAACATACACTGGGCTAACGTGGTGGATTCAAGTTCATCCTTTCTCTTCGAGAGAAAGTCTGTGTCTCTGCAGTGAGAATATGACAAGTAGATGATGATGAAGAACTTAACCGGTATCTAAAGGACCTAGTTCATGAATATGAATCAATTTTATTTCTATTACACGGTAATTACTCACGTAAGATTAAGTCGGTTACTCCGACTATAGTTTCGACCGCATACAAATGAATAAAATGTGTGAAAACCACGTGTTTCCATATCAATATGAATCCAGTTAAATGAACAAATAGAGGACGACGATGGACAACGGAACGGTTTATATTTGAACGATGTACAAATACATCGTTTCGCTCCTACTGTTGTCATAGATACGCTAGTAGGGTCATCAGTAGGTACTACATGTGATTTATGATGTAAAATATGTTATTAAACATCTGAATGCAAACATATGTCTCAATAAACATATAGAGTACTAGCCGTCCGCCCCGGCTTCGCACGAGTGTAAGCTCGGCCTTCGGCCTCGCTACAAAATATAATATAGCCTATGTCACCCGGGGATAGTGTAGCTTTCCAACAGTGAAAGAATTTTTCAAATCGGTTTAGTAGTTTCGGAGCCTATTCATTACAAACATACAAACATACAAAAATAGGTACAAATCTTTTCTCTTTACAATATTAGTGTAGATTGAAATTAATAAATTTATTTTACTGGCAAGAGCTTTTAATGAACAAAATGCAAGCTAATACTACAAAAACAGTTGGACTGCTAATAGACCGTTGAAGGTCTAAAGATAATCCAAATACTCACACCCATTACCAGTTCAGTCAGAAAAGCCAGTATTTTGATCACGCGTCGCATTAACCAGATGCTCGGAAATATTTTTGAAAATTTTGTGGGCTGAGTTGCCAGCCTGATGTCAAAGTCACAGCACAAACTACCAGAATCTTCAATGTAAAGTGTCATCCAATTATTAAATCAGTACTACCTACCTCTACCTCCTATTACAACCTCACCTATTCATTTGTTCATGCTTTTTTAAACGTATGTATAATTTACTCGTGTTTTGTGCAAATAAATTATCGTTTTCATCAAAATCGATTCTGTAGTTTGGTTTTCAAATCCAAATAACAAGAAAAAAAAAGCAGTAGCCAAGATAAAAAAAAAAACATCCAAGTAAAAGAAATTGTGTATTTACAAATTTTGAAGTTAGTTTTTTAAATTGATAATTATTTTCTGTACGAGTTATTTTCCAGGCCTTATGGAAGCTAAACCTGGTGATAGAATGTGCTCGATAGTTCAGTATTAATGTGAGAACTTCCACAGAGTCGGTCGCACGGAGAAACCTCTAGGGCTGCTTCATGTGTTGATGACATCGGTTGGTGCAAAAGAGATTAAAACATATTACTAAAAAAGTAAGCCAGATATTGGCTGAGCATCCATCCCTGGGTTCAAGTCTCCAGGTCGCACAACAGTCTCTGGCATGACTTGACAACTGTCACTATAAGATCTAATCTATAGTAATATTATAAAGAGGAAATATATAATATTATAAAGAGGAAAGATTTGATTGTTTGTTTGTGCGGATTTGAAAAATTATTTCACTGTTGGGAAGCTACACTATCCCCGGGTGACATAGGCTATATTATATTTAGTAGCGAGGCCGAAGGCCGAACTTACACTCGTGCGAAGCCGGGGCGGACGGCTAGTATTGATATAAAATCAAAATAGGTATTAGAATTTAACAAACGTATTGCCAACCCTATAAATATCAATTAAAATAACCGGCCAAGTGCGAGTCGGACTCGCGCACGAAGGGTTCCGTACCATTATCTATAAAAACGGCAAAAAAATCACGTTTGTTGTATAGGAGCCCCCTTAAACATAAATTTTATTTTAATTTAATTATTTATTTTTAAAGTGAATATATAACTAAATATTCTGTGAATATTTCTAGCTGTTGCCGTTATAAAAATCGAGCCTCCTTAAATATTTATTTGATTCTTTTTTTTAGTATTTGTTATTATAGCGGCAACAGAAATACATCATGTGTGAAAATTTCAACTGTCTAACTATCACGGTTCATGAGATACAGCCTGGTGACAGACGGACAGCGGAGCCTTAGTAATAGGGTCCCGTTTAACCCTTTGGGTACAGCACCCTAAAAACTGATTTACAAATAAGTAAAATCCACAATTTCGGTTAGGTATTTGGATCACACAATAATGTCATTCAAGTAACTGAATATTCAACTGAACTACCAAACTACTAAGCCGATTTATATGAAATTTCAACGTTTCAAAGTTTGAGCAATGAGCAATGACAAAGTTTTTCATTTCGAAAAAAAAGTATATGGTTAACAAAGTCCTAATCAAACAAAAAAAATAGTGGAATGGTCTATGTTTACAGTTCATGTTAATATTTTTACTCAGTTATTATGTACTTATCATAATGACACGCTGAGTTAGTAGTATTCCCCCCCGTCTACCCCATGTGAAGGCTACCCTAGGCTTCCATCAGGTACACAACATGACGCCGGAGGTAGCCCTGCGCCGCCTCCACTCCTAGTTCGCCATATATTTATTGTCAAACTTCAGAACATTAAATTCGGCTCCAACTGGTGAACTTGACCTACTTGAGGGAGCGTACTCTAGACATCTGTCCCCCTCTAAAGGGTGTCGTTAGAAAGAGATGGAGCTCTTGGCAGTCGCCTAAGGTTTCAACTGAGTGTTTTAACATTGAAAATGCGGTTTGAAATACTGAACAAAGAATATTTTGATACTTTCAGGTAGAAGATTTAAATTTAAAGCACTTTAAAAATAGTTTGATCTTTTGAAAATGTACGTATCGTCTGATTACAAAAATATGTCAGGACAAATATCGGAAATATAAAAACCATCGCTGATTGCGCCATTCAATGCAATCAAGTAAAAAACAAATAGTCGACTATAAACTTATGACGCGTACATTATTACTCAACCGATGCTAGTTATTACTCGACCGATGCTAGTTATTACTCGACCGATGCTAGTTATTACTCGACCGATGCTAGTTATTTTTGATTAAGCAATATTTTAATATACCTACGTTTATTTACAACTAGCCGCCCGCCCCGGCTGCGCACGGGTGTAAGCTCGGCCTTCGGCCTCGCTACAAAATATAATATGGCCTATATCACCCGAGGATAGTGTAGCTTCCCAACAGTGAAATAATTTTTAAAATCGGTTCAGTAGTTTATGAGTTATTTCGTTACATACATCCAAAAATACAAATCTTTCCTCTTTATAATACTACTACAGATAACAAAAAAGTACGTACAGAGAAACACAAGTTAAGTCCTAACTACCAAATACATTAAAAAACTGGCCAAGTGCGAGTCGGACTCGCGCACGAAAGGTTCTGTACTATTATCTATAAAAACAGCAAAAAAATCACGTTTGTTGTATGGGAGCCCCCTTCAATATTTGTTTTATTTTAATTTACTTATTTATTTTTAAAGTGAATATATAACTAATTATTCTGTGATTATTTCAAGCGTCTATCTGTTGCCGTTATCAATATCGAACAAAAAAATCACGTTAGTTGTATGGGAGCCCCCTTAAATATTTATTTTATTCTGTTTTTTAGTATTTGTTGTTATAGCGGCAACAGAATAACATCATCTGTGAAAATTTCAACTAACTATCACGGTTCATGAGATACAGCCTGGTGACAGAGAGACAAACAGACAGCGGAGCCTTAGTAATAGGGTCCCATTTTATCCTTTCGGTACGGAACTCTAATAAACTAATCTATTAAACGATTAAACCACTTCAAGTACGCATTGATCTCAAAATGCTGGCTCCATTACCACATTCTATAGCAATGCTCACTCTTTGACCATAGTAGAGGTCAGCACTTTGGTCACGTGTTGCATCGACCAGACATGATGACAAATTCTTCTATACCTATTGTATTGGGTTGATGTGCGATCATTCTTCCTCCTCAACCCGGCAACAGTAATCTAGAGTTAGGAATATAATCTGTTTCTTCCGTAATAAGCTTATTATCCTCCAAACTGACTCAAACGAGCGAATTCCCGGCATAATGCCATCAAATTGGCAGATTAGACATCTGTTAACAATCATCTACAGAGCGCGGCGTTTCTTTCACCCATCTTATTGTGTGTATGGCTGTATGGGTCCCTTGTTTGTTGTACTCGGGCCCCGAGGCCCTGGGCTCTAGCCGTCGGGTCCTGGATAATGAGGAAAACAAGTTTTTTGACGAAAGACGGACAATGTTTGCGAACATTAGCGAAATTGAGATTTTAATCACGAAATCGGAATGTATTATAATAACTTGTCGGTGAAGATTAATTATTTGATTATTGTGCTACTTTACAGATTTATAATTTCAAATATTTATTGCATAATAATTTAGTGTAAAAAAGATTTATATTTTTTGCTTTCCCATAATTTGCTCCCAAACCGATAATTTTAACGGTTTAATTTTTTTCCGCTCTAACACCTCGACCAGAATCCAAATAAAACATCTTAAGTCGCTAGAAATAATTATTAAAAAAAAAGTTGTTTGAAATGCCGCCGGATCAGGAACTTTTATTTCGAACTTCTTTGGCGCTTACTAATTTTACTTATTCGAATTAAAAAAGTTTGACTACAAACTCCTTTAGATTAGAAAATTCTGGCAAAACTCACCGTACTCAAAAGTACTTGTCTGATGCAAGTGTGTCTGTGTGTGTCCGAAAATTGTGCGTGTTATATTTTGAATTTTTGTTTGACAGCGGTTACTATTTATTTATGAAACAGTCACTGGTGGTTGGTTACCTTTCTTTTTTACCTTAGGGGCAACATTGGCGTGGGTGGCTTAGGGTGTCGAGAGGTGTGCTGCACTTTCAGTAAGAGCTACTCGCGGCGTTATGCCTTCTAAGACTTCCACTCTGAAGCTTAGGTTCTTAGCTCTTGCGGTTTCCATCCCCAGACGGCCGGTTAAGGCAAGCCAGGGGTCGGGGTCTCATTTAGCCCCATGGAATCGGGGTACACGGTGTCGTCACTCACCGGCTCGCCATAAAGCTGCGTTTTTATTATTATTTTTATTGTCTTGAATTCAGACAAATATCACTTAAAAAAGGCACTTTCAAATTATCCCGAATTATAAAAAAAATCGGGCAACTTTAAAAAAATATGTTTATCATTCCAGCCGTTCTCAAGTGATTAGTGATGCGCTAACCAATGAACAGCATTACATTTTTATGTATATATTCAGTATATTAGTTTATATTAACGGTTTATTAGATTAGTTTAATTTTATGTTTTAATGCTAATTTATATACATATTTGATTTTAAGTACCTAGTTTTATGTATTGATTAATATTTCTATATTTTCTATTACTTAAATATCTGGGACATTATTGCACAATTATTGCACCTCAAACTAAGCAAAGCTTGTAATATGGCTGCCAGAGACTGATATACATACATTTTTTTTTTTATATATACTTAAATGGATATTAACACCCAGACATAGAACAAACACAAATCTTCATCACACAAATGTTTGTTCTAGGTGGGAATCGAACCCACGCCCCACAGCACACAACATATATTCACAGTAAACAAATAAAAACTAAAATAAAACTGAAATCCCATCAAAAGCCAAGCAACGGGGAAAAAATAAGCCTCTGAATCTTCCTCTGAATCGGAGACGGCCAGTTTATTAAGAAAACAATAACTGTGGATACAACAACAGAACACACAAGTGTCAGTTACTGCAGTGTTACAGTAGAAGCGGTACACTTACCGGTTGTTGATAGAAAAGTAGAAAATATAGTGAATGATCGCGGCGGGCGCGCGGCCCGGCCGCTCGCTGGCGGGGCTGTGGCGGGCAGACGCGGCAACACGTCCGCCAGAACGCGCGTAGGCGGTCGTCTGAACGCCGCCCGCCCAGCTCCACCCGCCCTCACCCCCTGCCGCCCGGCGCTGGGCCCGCGTCCCGCGACACCTTGACGCTTATTAAAAACCGAAAGGATTTTCAGCGGAGCCTACGCCGTAGCCCTATCTAGCTTCTCGTAGCAATGCTACTATGTTAGCTAGGCTAGGACTAGCTTAGGGGAACGGTCAAAATTTTAACGTGGTGTACCTATCATTGATTCAAATGATTTGAAGCTTTTACATTATAATAGGCAAAATAAAATTAGGCTACTATTTTTTAAGTTGTAGTAGCTGCGAATGAACCTTTCTAGGTAATTCGAGTGGGTTTTTTCTAATTCTATGTGACTGAATTTTGACAGCGTCTGAAATTAGGCAGCTAGCTGGTCGAAGGTTGCTTAACTTTAGTAATATTTGAGACTAGCTTGACGAATTACGCCAAGCGCTATTCTCTCTACTGACTAGTAACTGCTGGTAACTTGGGCCTCGTCTTGCGGTAGTTTCGTCGTCAAGCGACCGAAAAATAATTTGTCTAGCTCCGAGCCTCGACTCAATGTGTTTAATAAGGGAACCATGTTTTTAGATTACATCCAATTTCGAATAAGGGCACAAAGTATCGGTGATTTCGTAGAATATATTATTATTATATGGATACTTTTTAGTTTAGTTTGTTTTACTCGTATTTTCATTGGAATAATATTTCATGATGAATTATTTAATATACTCAGTAAATTACCATTCAAGCACAGAGTTTAAGTGTAGTTTATTTATTTATTAGATAGTAAATAAGTACATTCTTTTCTAGTACATATTTGCAGTCACAATAAATTATTGTTACCTGTGCTATGCTAAAACTTTAGACCAATTTAGTAAGCAAACATGCTTACTCAATTAATTTAATTTCAAAAGTCTTCTATCAATTAAAAAAATGCTGTCTGATGGTAAGAGCATCACTTGAGAACGGCTGGACCGATTTGGCAATTTTTTGGAGTTTACTCCTTAAGAAACGCTTTGAGTTATAAGGCCCGGTACGGAAATTTTATGAGGAGTAAAATCAAGTGTAACTCGAAAAGTTGAGGCGTTACGTAGAAAGAGACAAACATATATATCTGTAGGATTGAACGTGTAAAAGAATGAGATGGAATACATGTGTTGCGCGCCTGCGCGCAACACATGTATTCCATCTCATTCTTCTGCTGCCGAGTAAACTCCAATCGTGCGTCGTAGCTGACACACACAAACTTTTTTTGTTTCAAAATGTTCTAAATAGTCCAAATTAGGATTTTATGAAAAGAAAATTGATAAAAAAGTTAATCTATTTTCTTTTCTTTTTTATTCGGGAAAATCTGGACGTCGTTTTTCTATTAGATCTTTGTAAGAACCGTCTAAAACAAACTTATTGAATTCTAAAACACACTAGTCTAAAACAAATTTGGTCAGGACAACGTCTGTCTAGTCAGCTAGTTATACATTAATACAAACATGGACCGTAGAAGTAAAGTGGTTGCAACGTATTACTTTGTTTTGCAAGCAGCAAGCTGATACAAAACTGAATTTGCTGAATTGGTTTTCATTTAGGTTGCAAAGTGTCACAGTTTTTAAGTACATCCAATGGCCAGATAGTGATTATTGTTTGAGAAGTAACAAACCTTCAAATAAATGAGTCAAAAGCACTCAGTTGTAAACGATATTGGCGGTCACTCATATTTTTTATCACTGGAAAAAACCGCTCCATGGCTTAAACCACGTGGACATTTCAAAACAGCACATTTTTGCGGGATAATGAGTACCCTTTTTAACTTTTCAGCGTAACGACTACCTCTATGCAAGACAAAATCACATCGATTTGATGCTCTGTTGCTGCGTGAAAAAAAAACACCCTTTCGCATTTATAATATTAGATTGAATTTTGACAGTATGATTATTAAAATAGATCTACCTTTGGCCAACACCCCAGTATTAGAAATACCTGTCGTCGTCAAGGAAAGTCTTAGTTTAGTTTCCTCGTGATTTTCACTTGCCTTGTACTAATTTTATTAATTTTATTGATAACTAGCTGTACCGCGACTTCGCCGGCGATTTCTTCAGAAAAAAAATAGCCTATGTCCGTCCTCATGATACATACTATTACCTCGCAAAATTTTATCGAGATCGGTTAAGCCGTTTAGCCGTGATTATGTAGCAAACAGGCAGACACAGATATACTTTCGCATTTATAATATTAGTGTGGTGGTCGCGAGCCGGCAATTTGCTGTTCTCTATATTCAAAGAGAAAGTTATGCGTCAAATCCGGTGTTGCTAGTCGTGTCAGTTGTTTTAGTTATTTTCAGTGTTATATTTGATTTCATTTGTTTATCTAAACACCCTGATAGTAAGCAAAGATAAAGCCTAAAATGGGGTACGAAGCTCTGGAAGAAATATATTTACTCTAGACTTGAAGATGCCTGGATTGTAGTTGGTGATTGACTAGATCACTTGCATAATATGCCTTACATATGTTTGAAACCAGCGAGTAGACTACGCTTAGAGTTACATCAGGGTAATTATTGTTTTTACTCCGGGTAAGGACGCGCGGCGCGACAAGGCCGCGTGTTTCGCTCCGTCATCGGTCATTTTTCACGGCATTGTGTCGAAGGGCGTAAGGTTCGGGTATTTTACTGAACGGGATATACCGTGCATGGTGATTGTATACACGGACGATGGATTTATTAGGTTTTCAAACCAGTGTCACGATCATTGACATGAACATGGGAATAACAAGTAAAATGAAATTTATTCCCAAAAAATACACAGCTCTTTTATTTAGCTTATTACCTAAATTAGACAATGCGCGATAAGTCTAAAAACTTAAGTTCAAAAGTCCCAATAAACATTCAAACGTGTGTTCAAATCGCGAAAGTTTTGAAAATGACTAATTTCATGCTAGTTTGAAATCAAGTTTAAGTTTAAACTTCCCGATTTCTTTTCTTCCCGATAAACATTTATAGCATTTAATTTCCCGTCAGTTATTATTTCAGTTCAGTTATTCTTTCGTCCCCCCATAAATCATAATGTATTATTCTATAGTTTAATTAATAGTGAAGATAATTAAGGTACTTGCCCGATAAAAAAAAGATAATTAGATAGATAGATAACTCTTTATTGTTTACACCAAAAATTACATATTATGTACATAGTAACATAAACACAACTTAAAAAATAAGCGATCTTTTCCAGGCAACCTTAATTAATGACAGTTATTGACCGAGCGAAGAGAGGTATCAGACTCTAATGGCTAATGGGACATGTCGGCGTTTCAGCGTGCATGGTTTGTTCGACGACTACATGTGTATCATTGGTCCCATCTTCATGAAACTTTGTAGGTAAGGTAGTCCATTTCAATAAATAAAAAACTTCGAATATGGGCATCGATACAAGGATTTCAAAGATTTATGGGTCGCAAAGTCGCAGTTCTTGGTGAACTACTAGTAATTATAGACTAACAGAACGACATAATTGTTATTTAATTGTGCAAACATAAGTTTGAAATCAACAGCTGATCGTAGCTCGCCGTCACAACAGCTCTACGCCGCCCACGCTGCGGCGTAGTAGCCTCGTAACGTGTCTACGCCCACGCAAAGTACTCAAATATGGGCTTCTATGTTATGGTATTCTACCCAGAAACATAATAACCCAGAAATGTTAATTGATACTTCGATTCATTTTTTGTGACCAAAATTTTGCATAGTTTTTTTTTCGATTGAAACTTGTAAACTGATACTTACTAGTAGTACAAGAAGAATAGAATAGAATATTATTCATTATCACGTAGTTGCGTTAACAGAAATTTTACAAAATATAAAATATCACACTTCTACGTGGACTCGTCATATTTTTTATTTTTACATCATTTCAAGGATGTGAAGAATAGTTTTGAGTTAATTTTCTATAATAATAAAATTTTGCAGGTGAAATAAACGCAAAAAATCTCTAATGAAAATTCACTATTATATATTTTTTTTAAATAGTTACTATAAGTTAATACAAAATATTAGATAAGTAAAATATGTACAAAATTCCATAGAAATTTTGAATTTCTGAATTGTAATTTGTATGAAATTTGATATTTAAGATATATTCTGGGATTATAATTAATTATTAACAGCGTATATTTATTTGAGTTCCTTCAGGCTGCGAGTATAATCACATTGCTACGCTGCTACGCGCTTGTAGTACGCTCGTAGATGCTCTAGGCTCACGCGTAGCATTCTCGTAGACTGAAATAATAATATACAACTGCCCTTGACGTTATTATAGGTTATTTTGTTGAATGAACACTTCGATCTGGGACATTAGTGCACACATGGTCATCTGACCCCAAACTAAGCAAAGCTTGTAATATGGCTGCCAGAGACTGATATACATACATATATATTTTTAAATACATACTTAAATAGATATTAACACCCAGACATAGAACAAACACAAATGTTCATCACACAAATGTTTGTCCTAGATGGGAATCGAACCCACGCCCACGATATTACATGACATTCAAGCATGAAAGTTTGTGTGCGTGTGAGAGCAATTAAGAATGTTTTTCATCCATCAAGTTAGTGGCTGAATAAATTTTCACGACATTTTGTGTGGAAATGAACTACTTTGACATGTCTGGAAAATAAAAAACAAACAGCAAGTGTCGGGTGAAGACATCGGACGCAGCTAAACAGTACTATGTTCTAAAGTATGGCGATTTAACGGTATGAGATGAGTCCGAGTTATTCCATTAAAGTAGGAATTTCAATATCTATTGGAAACCCGGCACTGAAGATGTCTGTCCGGTGAATATGAAGTTCGCTTCACAGGGTTCGGCTCCAAGACGATACGAAAACATTGCTATGGACACGTTATCGTTGATGACAGCTTGCATTATAATCTTAAATGTTCTTTCTCCCTTATTGAGGAGTAAATACAACAACATCTTCAAAAGGCGAGTTAATAGAATCTTAAAGGGTCAGCAACGCAGTTGTGACGCCTCTGGTGTTACAAGAATCCATAGAGGATGGTGATTGCTTACCATGAAGTAGCCCGTCTGCTTGTTTGCACCTACGACCTTCGACCAAAATAAAAGAATGGACGGGCCCTAACCATTGAACTTGATCAGTAAAAACGAGTCAAAACCGTCGGACATATACTTCAACACCTAATTATAAAAATGTACTGTATATATGTTACAAAAAATAGATATCGGTTTTATTTGTGTATTTACACTTCGGTAAAGCATACGAATTCATAATTTTGTCAGATGTTTCGTTATCGCGTAACAATAGACTCGTGTTTCACTTCCTACGGCTAGAGACCGACTGAAACAAAATGAGAGCTGGCGCTCATTTTGTAATCTTCAAAAATGCTCTTCTACTGGGCCCGTCCATTCATTTTATTTTGGTCGAAGCCTACGACATAAAAACATGTCATTCACCAACACACATTGGGTCAGCATGGTAAATTATAGTCCATTCTCTCTCTCTCTCTGGCTTGTGTCTCAGCAGTGGAAACATAATAGGCTGAAATTATGATGATAATGATGAGGAGGAACTTAAGAGTCGACCTCCAAGATAACTTCCTTGTTGAGGTAGGCTGCTGAGAGCACTGTCCCGAGGGAAAATGTAGCCCGGAGCGAACCAGGCGGCATTTCGAACAACCTTGTAGCCCGATGTCGTCACGATGGCCATATCTTGGCTTTGTGGTGCTTCTTATTTCTTCGTATATATATATTTTAATGATACAGAGTGACGAGACGAGTAAAGCCGCTCACCTGATGGCTCTTCACGCTTGCCCACAACAGCTTAACGCCACTCAGAATTTTGAATTTTAACAGTTCAAAAACCCTGGATGGCAATGCACTGCGCTCGTTACCCCGAGATATAAGATGTCAAATCTCTGTGTCCTGTAATTTCGCTGAAAACATTATCCTTCAATCCGAAACACAGCAGCGTTTGCACACTACTGATTGGCGGTTGAATAACTGGCAAAGGTGTGGTACTTCCCTAGGCGGACTCTGCAAGAGTCCTAGCACTACAAAAATGAGAATATGCCTCCTCTAATGAGAAAATAAAACCTCATTAGATCCATTATGGATTTTACCAATGGATCTATCGAGAATGATCCTTCATTCTTCGTCTTGTTCTTCTTTGTGCGGCTGTGTTGCTTAGATGCCGCGTGACAGACGAACCACGCAGGGTAATTATTGTACTCGTAAGTGATCACGTTGTTTGCGGAAATTGATGATTCTTCTTTACATTATTCTTTATTACATAGACATAGGCATAATTTATTTGTGGCAAAAAAAAAACAATGTACAATAGAAAATTAAAATTATTTACTGTTTTCTATCTGTTTGTATTTTATATTTCTGGTGTACACAATAAAGAGTTTCTATCCATCTATTGTAATGTAAAGCTATTTATCAGCAACGCACCTTATTACTTACATTTCTCCGTAAACAATTTTTAAACTTCCTTATCCTACTGTCTCGATCTGCATGTCCCGGAGTATGACTTCATTGCTTCCGGGTGGTACCAGCCGGATCCCGAGATCATACTCAGTAATTAACAATAACTTTTTGTATCACCTATAGTGGTTTCTTCTGTCTGATTCGACCTACTGGTGATATTAGAGCTCTTTGTGCCTCCGACGCGGAACAACACTAAAAACGTACGAACGAAGCATTAAAAATAACCTATTATAATCCGGTCAAATTAGTCTAAAAAATAGGAGTAAAGGTACAAAAATGAACGGGTGCGCCGTCCGTTTTGCACCTAGCACAAAATAGGTAGAATTCAAAACACTATCATAAATGAAATCTAAAAAATCCTTATCGATCCGATACCTGCACAAAAATTACTCGGGGTCAAAGGTCACAAAAACGGGTTTTTCGCGATTTTCATCAAAACTGTAAGTTTTATCATAAAATTAGTTCAGACAAAAATAGTAGATCAGATAATTATCTATAAAAATTTGTAAATATTTTTTCCCTAAGAGCCACCATTTCTGAGATATAACGATTCAAAAAGTTGAAAGAGTAACCGCACTAATTAAGTTCCAGTTCCAGTTGTATAGGCAGAAAAACTCGCACACAATGGTAAAACTCCCCGCAAATTAAACAAGCATCTAACATTTATTATAAAACTGTTGTGTCTTTATACATCAGTTTGTTGTGATGATTCTATGGTTACCTTATAGAAAACGACGATATTGTTTGCTTAATTAATTACTTGATACCAATAAAGTTTTCGCAGAGAACGTCATTGTTCGATACATAATCAATAATTTGACCATTTATCATGTTAATTTTAATTGACTGCTATAAAATTTAATCTTCTACTACTACTACTTATTATCACATCTCACCACACTAGAAACCCTAACGCTATCATAAATGTGAAAAGTTTTGTGTAAGTGTGTTTGGATAGAATACGGTAACATTTGATGTGGAGGTAGCAACATATAAGTGTTTATACCCTGTATGTCGAAAAAGGATGGTTTCCGTAGGGCAATGGGTAAAACTGCTGGCTGGGGGGGGTGGGGCAGCTAATGGCCATCGTAATTCCAGACACGCGCGCCCGACGGTACATTTGTTAAGGATTTCAATAATCACAGATATTATCTACGGAGAACATTCTTCGCACACAGTCTAGGTTAGGAAGTCAGTTAAGAATATAATAGTCACGGTAAAGCAAAAAGGAGGGAGTTTTGACCAGTATGTAGTAGTCTTACTTACCTATAGGGCCTATAGTAACTACTAATATTTTCGGATAAATCCGCTTACTATGTAATTTTTTACATCAGATGTCAATACTGGATGTTTGACGTTTGACAGCTGAAAATTTTTCTCTGCATTAGTACCAGATGACCAAAAATACAGAAGTAAAACGTAAGTCTGTACGAAGATATAATTTTCAATCCCTACTCCTCTCCCAATATTTGATTTGATATAGTGCTTGAACACGCGAATAAGAATAAATCCTTTTATCAGCCCAAAAAGGATTTTTTTTTTGTTTCATCCGTCAGAAAAATAACAAACTAATATTTTATTCTGACGAAAGCGGAATCTGACCTAAGTATATCTTTCCTCATAACTTCTAAATTAATTACCATAATTTGACAAATGAGATATCGTTGAAAGCGTTTCTAACGTCCGCTGGTTATGGGCCATGTGAAGTCACAGTAAATTGAATATGGCGCTATATATAATATGTTATTTAATCATGTTCCAGCCTTACAAAAGTTCAACTTTAGCACAGACTTTAGTAAAATTATTTTTCGCATTAAAATGCATCGCACCGTCAATTCCTTTATTGATTCAGTTATTTATAGTGCCAAGTAAGTTGTTCTACACTGGAATTGTTCGTCAGTAGTGAATGCTTCCTTCCCTACCATGTCTTCTTTCTCCTTCCATCGTGATTTTTACACATTAGTATAAACATATCTTACTGGGTGAAGGCTTTTTTAGTTTAGTAGTCGTTGGGCGTATTCCAACTATACCCCCTAAGTATTCTATAAGGGGGGAAACCCTCTTATATACCCCCAAATAGACCCTTGAGGGCTTAGATGTAGTTTTCTATTCCATTGGCATGATTGGAATATTTGTGTTTTAACCGACTTCCAAAAAGAAGGAGGTTATCAATTCGACTGTTTTTTTTTTATATGTTTGTTACCGCAGAACTTTTGACTGGGTGAACCGATTTTGATGATTCTTTTTTTATTTGAAAGCTGGTGCTTCCGAATTTGGTCCCATTTCATTTTTTCACTTCAAAAACCAACTTCATCAGTTCTGATGAAGTTGTAATTCTGCCTTTATAAATGTGTCTACGCAACGAGTGGCGCAGAAAAACGTAACAAATGCGAGCAGACCTGCGCCGGCCGACATGCGAATAACCTGCCATGTTTCACGCTGGTGAAGGATGTTGACACTAACTCATATTAAATCGCAAGTGTCTCAGCTGTTGTGACACAAATCATTCAGCATCATCACCTAAACCATTATAGACCCGTTGCTAGACACAGGCTTCTTCCTATTCTTTCCAGTCCTGTGCTGATCTCGTCTTCTGATGGAACCTGATAATGATTCCTATTAATTAAATAAACACTTTTTGAAGTGAAAATTTCTTTAGGCGCGTTCAGCACATTTTGGGTGAAAAAAAAACATAGAACTCGCGTCATCGTCACGCTGTACCGTGTATTTTAAAACAGCGCCATCTCTCGTAGTAGGTGTATCTACTTAAGTCTTCACTTCTGACGTGCAGTCATATGACTAAAGTGTTTTTTTTTAAACAATATCCAGTTAAAAACAACTCTTGAAAAAAAGCTTGTTATAAGATGAATCGAATGAGCCTAAATTCAATGGGTGTTCAGCTCCATCATCAGACCAGCTCGATTGTACCATATCATTGCATTGTTTTAAGTAACTAATATTATTTTTAGTTTTTTAGTTAGTCCAGTTTAACAAATCCAGGCTAACGAGATATTTTGTGTTTTCGTGCAGGTGGGCTATATCGGACTATCTGAAGTACCACATTTAAGTGAAATATTATGAACTGTGTAAAATACACGGTTCCTTCAGGATTCTGGCAAAATGAGTCGTAACTATAGTTTTTTTAGGGTTCCGTACCCAAAAATTAAAACAGGACTCTATTACTAAGACTCCGCTGTTCGTCCGTCTGTCTGACTGTCTGTCTGACTGTCTGTCTCTCCGTCTATCACCACGCTGTATCTCATGAACCGTGATAGTTAGACAGTTGAAATTTTCACAGATGATGTATTTCTGTTGCCGCTATAACAACAAATACTAAAAAACATAATAAATTAAATATTTAAGGGTGCTTCCATACAACAAACGTGATTATTTAAAACCGACTTCACAAAATTGGTACAAAATGGGCAAATTCGGTTAAATGGATGATCACATTGTCATCAAGGTAATTTTTTTATTTTATTTATATTTATTTATTTAAAAGCCTAACTACTAAATTGATTTTGATGACATTTTTATGGGACCAATCTGAAAATATACGCTTTCAATTAAAAAATAATTTTATAAATCGGTTCATAAATGACGGAGTTCTGAGGTAACAAACATAAAAAAAATAGAACCGAATCGAGAAGCCACTCCTTTTTTTGAAGTCGGTTAAAAATTTAATATTATTTTTATATGTCTGTAAAGCAAAAATATTAGTTTGGTTACTACGGGGGCTATATTTAATATTAAATTTTATACGAGTAAGTATCTAAACTAAGCTCTCCACAAAATTGATGGGAACATTCTTACAAAGAAAATCGATCTAGATTGTAAAGATTACTTGAGATATAGCTTTCCAAAACATTCCTTTTAGTGTAAAGTCCGAGTCCAAAGAGAAACGTTGAGTTCCTTAGAGTCGGAACCAATCCATTAGAGAAGGTATGACCGGGACAGGAGGCAGGCAACGTGAGCGGAACTTGGAGCCAGCGTGTCATCAAACCACTTGCAAAAGATTTATTTTAATTTTATTCTATTTAATTAACACCAACATGGTGTAAGTTATTACATAAAGCCATGTATTCATTGAGCAACAATGTTTCGCATATACACAGTTTCTGAAACATTACGTAGATATTTACCAGGAACTTTTTATTTTCAGCTAGCATCTTTTTGATCTAATGGATACATATTATATTAAACATAATGGGAGACATTAAACCTCTGTGGTAAATTTATATCTGAATCACAATAATATCATATTATTTGTAAAAATTTGGATGGATGGATGTTTGTTACTCAATAACGCAGAAACGGCTGGATGGATTTGGATGAAATTTGGAATATACATTGCTTATGTCCTAGATTAACACATAAGCTATTTTGATCATCATCATTACCGATTTTCATCACAACACGGGTGAAACCGCGGGGCGCAGCTAGTTAACAATAATTTGTCATTATTTTACGTTAGCATTTGAAATAACACAAGTTTAAACTTCATGTGTTTTTCAAATTGGCGCCAAAACTCCCCAGAAAGAAGATCCCAGTTAGTATTTGCAGTGAGATGTAATAAAATACATTTTTATTTTTCTATTTTTTTTACTAAACAAGCTATTACAGAAATTATTCCACCCCTAAGGGTGGAAGATTACGCAATGAGTTCCGTTTATAGAACTTTCTTTGAAGTTGGTTGTTATTTTCTAGTAAACATGTTTATAATATTGATAATCTTATCATTGATGTTATGGTTATGACGGCGCTTACCACTACACTCGCAAACCTATGTTATATACTTACTTATTTGAAGATGAAAAAAGAGGCAGAACATACTTTTCTTTCAACTACGTAGTAATGTATAATTATGAAGAAGAATAAGAAATATTTATTGCCAGAAACAAACAAAAACATAATCCTAAAATCGCGACATAAAATCGGTTGTTGTATAAATTTTGTCGAGTGTCAATGACTGTTCTCTATGGAACAGCTCGAACTCACCCAGCAGAAGACTTTGTCGTCCTTTTTAACAGACTTCCAAAAAAGAGGGGGTTCTTAATTCGACTGTTTTTATTAATGTTTGTTATCACAGAACTTTCGACTGGGTGAACCGATTTTGATGATTATTTTTCTATTTGATGCTAGTACTTCCAATATGATCCCATTCTGTCATTTTTATGAAGTCGTTTTTTTTTATATTGATATTCCATGTGGACTTTTGGTTAGTTCATTGACGTTTTTGCGTTAATTTATTTAGCGGTATAGTGATAAAACGTATGAATAATGAAAACTATTGAACACGAACGTTAATTAATGTACTATTCAGGTAGTAATAGACATATCTGCCCGTTTGTCTAATCTGAGTTTGACAGTAGGTACCACAAAGTATGTATTGGTATCGGAAACAGTCCGTTCCACAGTAAATGATACAATAGTTACATGCAGACAATGGTATTGAACAGTTTGGGTAATAGTTCTCTCGTGGAATGTTTAGTTTACCGACAAGCTAATTATACACTTAACACGATTCTCTACAGAATTCGATTTGAATGGAAATTCTGTTATGAAATTTATGCACAGTAGTATATATTTATTTGTGAAATAATATAGTAAGATAGATAAATAGATCATTGTTCACACCAGAAATCACATACATAAGACAAAAACTTAAAATTAGTGAAACAATTGGCATATGATTCAGTTAGTTGAACTAAAAACGCACGCTTGTAATTCGTTAGTAACCTTATTGTGTAGTGCCTAGTGCCTACGTATCCATGAGGGCCTGATCTTCCCGGGGTAACTGGAAACACTGTCTCTTGAGAATCGAGGCACCCTATAAGACACCGGTCGGACATACGGCTTTGCAAGGAATTTATCTCAAAATATACAAAAACTGTGAATTCACGTGTACAATAAACTCTTTACACCCAACAAGAAACATTTCATGAAATGTCATGTCTGTAACATTTCCTTGACACAAATGAACACTTTAACTATAAAATGAATATAATACCCAAAGAAATCTAAAATGGATTCCTACACCAACTTCTACCCTTTTATCTCAAAGCAATTTGAATTTTACCCCATTAGCACAGAGGCTACTATAACCTGCATCATAGTTCCATACTTTGCCCTCGGAAGACTTGCTTGTCCATATATGCGGTTGTCACACAAAACTTCAACTTAAGCCAAGTGAATAAGAGCTAACAAAATTTAAGCTTGTAACAGGGGAAGGCATGTCGTTAGATGCATTGTACTTGGATTACATGTGCCTCGATATTGAAATATTGTTGTAGACGCTTGTAAGGTTATGAAGGCAGTATTATGATAAAAGGAAGCGACGACGGCGCGCGGCCCGTGCGTTATGATCTGTGGGATGAATTTAGTTTGATTAAGATAACAATTATTATTTTTTTGGCGTCACACTTCTTATGCATTTGTCTGTGTAAAGTATTAAAATATTATAAAGTTTTACTAAATATCGTCAAACAAGTCAGAGTCGAGCAAAGTAAGGCACGCTTGCCCTTATCTCATTCGCACATTTTCAACATATTTAATGAAGAAATTCGCTAAGCCGGAAATAAAAACACGATTACGTCAGTATTCTTTTTAGAACAACCAAAGAGTGAAAATGGGGCATATTACTACGGGCCTACGCTGTCTGTCTGTCTTGTAATATTTACGGAACGATCTTTAAACTACCTCCTTTCTAACAAAAAATTATGAATGTAATTGGACTACGCGTAAAGAATTACATCTAAGTACACATTTTGACTTTCATCCCCTCTCCCAAGGGAACCATGCTGAATTTCGGGATAAAAAGTAACCAATATCCTACCTCGTAGTATGAACTCAAATCATGCAAAAAAAAGAAAAAAGAAAAGTATCTATTATTATCGAGTACCGTCCAAAAAAACTAAATATCTTCAAAGTACAGAATTGGACCTGTACCGGTTTTATTATAAGTATATTAGTTATCCAACTTCGCTGATAAGTATACATATATATAGATATAGATGTACCTACGATCAATAATGTTAATAGTTCCAAAAAAATTGGCTAATCTAGAATCGCAAGTACTTGAGAATGCTTTCAGACGACACACTAGGGCTGGCAACTGAGTCACGTAGAGAAACAAAGGGTTTACTCAACCAAGGTCGCCCATTAAACCCCTGAAGTCCTTAAATCCAATATTTCAGCAACAAACCTTCGGGTCCTTTCAAAAAGTCGTAAAAGCTACACTCGACGCGTGAAATAAATATATCGTATGTATCGATCGGTCGCGCCTACAAAGGTAAGCGCCCATAAAAACTGAGCTATTGTCCACCCATGACATAACGCAAGTGTTGGGTTAGCCCGTGGTATGAGTTCCGTACAAATAAATAAAACATCTTGTTTTATTCTTATTTTCAGTGCCTTTAATATGCATTCAGAGCTAGAGCAAATCCACTATCCACTAATATGTATAATAATATATTAATATAAGGTCGGGGAAAAAGTTTCTTCGTATTTTTTAAACAAATTCAAGACATATTTTTTTCAAGTTTAATTACATTTAATTATAATATATATGTGCCATTTTGTTCGATAACTTGTTGCCATCTTGTAGGTAGTGACATGATCCCGTTGCTGTAGAAATTTTGGGACTTCTGATCAAAAAAATGCAACAAGTAGTTTTGACAGTCCTCTCTTGATGTTAATCTAACACTACCCAAAGAATTCTGAAGAGATCGAAACAGGTGGAAATCTGAGGGTGCAAGGTCAGGGCTATATGGTGGATGCATTAACACTTCCCAACCAAGCTCTCTAAATTTTTGCTGAGTGGCCAAAGATGTGTGCGGTCTGGCGTTATCATGATGAAAGACCACACTCTTTCTGTTGATCAATTCCGGCCGTTTTTTCTCAATTTCTTGTTTGAGTCTCATCTGCTGTTGGCAGTAGAGATCCGAATCGATGGTTTTGCCAGCGGTAAAAGCTCATAATGAACGATGCCCTGCCAATCCCACCATACACACAGCATCACCTTATTACGTGTTAATCCGGGTTTCGCTACAGTCTGTGGTGCTTCACTGCCCTTTGACCATGATCGTTTGCGCACATTCTTGTCGTAGGTGATCCATTTTTCATCACCAGTGATCAATCTTTTCAAAAACGGTTCGGTTTCGTCACGTTTCAATAGAGAGTCGCAAATGAGTACACGATTCATTTGGTTTCTTTCAGTGAGCTTGTGTGGCACCCAAATATCGAGTTTTATTGTATACCCAGTTTTTTTCAAATGGGTCAAAACTGTTTTGTGGTCAATCCCCAGTTCTTCAGCTACGTCGTAACTATTAATATGCCGATCTTGGTCCACTTTTTCAGAAATGGCATCTACTTTATCCGTAACAGGGCGACCAGAGCGAGCTGCATCTTTGACATCAAAATTCCCGGACTGAAAACGCTTGAACCAACATTGTGCTACTCTTGATGACACTGCATTAGGTCCATAAACGTCACAAAATTTTTTCGCGGCTTGTGTCGCAGTTTTCCCTTTTTTGTAATAAAATTTCACAATATATCGAATTTCTTCGTTAGATTCACTCATTTTATCAAACAAAAAAACAATTGAAAAATGGCGGGAATTTGCTTTTTACTTTTTGTATTCCTTTTTTAAAATGTCATATTTTTAATGGTATCAAAACCAGCCAGATACAAACAGTACAACGGATGAGATTTTTACTACAACCTTATACATACAAAATACGAAAAGACTTTTTCCCCGACCTATTATATAATATTATAATTTCGGGGGGATGGGCTTCGTTAGCGTTGATTCGCAACCCATCTAGGAGAAGGATACTCCAAAATCAAACCCGGGCAAACCTTTGCACTAGGTACAATGAGGTTTCGCCTTAAGTATCAATTGCAGACATTGTCCGAGACGATAATATCGTCAAAACTCTGCTTGGAGCTCTTGGACGCGAACGTCCTCCCAAGGTCAAAGCAGTTCAACCGGCACTAGCGCAGGGTGTCGGCTCAGAGCGGTGGCGGATGAGTACTTAATGTAAGTACCAACGGCAGCGCCAACGGGCCTAGTAAGTCGGCTCACTGCACACCCACCAACCCGCAATTAGACAAGCGTGGTGGGTTATATGTCTAAACCCCTTCCCAAATATGACTTCCATTAAAAACAACAGGCCCCAAGTACCCGGCGTCTCAGGCGGAAGCTTAGCTGATGACAGTAGGCTGGTGACCACTGGGACAGGGGGCGCATACAATCCCCGGGTGGCAAACTCTTTCTGTCAAACGACTCAAGCTATTCATACGGACACCGAAAAATTAAATATACTTAACTACAATGTTAATACTCTACGAACGGAAGAACACCTAACTGAACTTGAGAATGCCTTAGAAAGTATAAAGTGGGATATTATCGGTCTTTCAGAAGTTAGGCGCTTAGGAGAAAACACATTAACAAGAAAAGACAACATTTTCTATTACATAGGCGAAACAGCAGGTCAATATGGAGTAGGATTTTTAGTGGCCAAACGCTGGCAGCACAATATAATGGAATTTATAGGATACTCTGAAAGACTAGCAGTTCTTAAATTTCGCATCACCGAGAAAAAAGTTCTAACTATTATACAGGCTTACGCACCTACGTCACATCGCTCAAATGAAGAGATAGAAGAATTCTATGATTTACTAGATAAAGCTTGCGACGAACACAGAGGCACCTGGACAATAGTAATCGGAGACTTCAATGCAAAACTAGGTACTAGACAAAAATCAGATAACACCACTATCCTTGGGCCACATGGACTAGGGACCAGAAACGAACGCGGCACCCGTCTCCTGCAGTTTGCTTTTGGACAAAGCTTGTGTATTGGTAACAGCTTTTACTATAAGAAATCTCATAGACGTTGGACCTGGTGCTCCCCAAATCACATCACTAAAAATGAAATAGACTTTTGCCTTTCATCTGATAAGCAGATAATAAATAACATAGAAGTTTTAAACAACATAAAATTTAAATCGGACCATCGCCCAGTTCGCAGCACACTTATCTTCAACCACAAAATTTACAGACACCGAATGATCCGAAACACAATTCGAAGACATGATAAACAAATTATAATCGCGAACCAAAATCAGTTTATCATAGAATTGCAAAACAGCTTCAATTTACTTGATACCATTTCGGAAGATATACAAACGCAATACGATAATATTAAAAAGAGCATCCAGACAGCGAGCCAAAAGATACGTCCAACGAAAAATAAATCAACAAAATTAACAACTGCCACAAAGAAACTCATCGATAAAAGACAAGAACATAGAATAAATACACCTGAATACAAAGAGATAGACAAAGAAGTTAAACGAAACATTCGCAAGGACCTTAGGAATTACAACACACAGCTAGTTGTTACAGCTTTAAACAAAAACCGGTCTCTCAGATCAGCTATCAATGGTTCGGACAAAGGCCGATCCACAATCACAGCACTTAAAGACAGCAACCACTGACCACCTTCACTCCCTCAACCAAATAATTGAGAAACATAATGAATATAGGGTCCCACTTTACCTTGCATTCGTGGATTATACAAAGGCGTTTGATAGTTTGTCACACACATCCATGTTTAACTCACTCAAAAACCAAGAAATAGAACCAACCTACATCCAACTTTTGCAGAACATTTATCGTAATAGCACAGCTGCCATCCAGATTCACGCCACCGGTCCACCCTTCACAATTCAAAAAGGAGTCAAACAAGGAGACCCTCTATCTCCGAAGCTTTTCACCGCCACTTTAGAAGAAGTGTTCAAAAAACTTACACCACACTGGGAGAAGAAAGGAATCGTCCTAGGTGAACGTCGGTTAACTAACCTTCGTTTTGCCGACGACATTGTCCTTTTTTCTTCCTCGGCATCTGAGCTAGGCATCATGCTTCAAGATCTGCATGCGGCGAGCTTCGAGGTCGGACTTCTGATGAATATGTCCAAAACTAAGTTGATGACCAACATTACCGAGCATAGTCTATATATCGAGGGTGCGGAGATACAATATGTCCAGGAGTACGTTTACTTGGGCCAAATAGTTTCCTTTCAGGCGAGACAAGAGAAAGAAGTTGCTAGACGCACTGAAAACGCCTGGAAGAGCTATTGGTCCATGAAAGATCACATGAAGGGACCACTACCACTCTCCTTAAAACGTAAACTTATGGACATGTGTGTTCTTCCCACCCTCACATATGGCGCTCAAACTTGGTCATTGACAAAGTTCCAGAAGTCCGCTCTTGCAGTATGCCAGCGAGCCATGGAGCGCAGTATCTTAGGAGTGAAACTTACAGACAAGATAAGAAACACAGAACTGCGCTCCATGACTCAGATTGCCGACGTAGCTCAGAAGGCCGCTTGCCTAAAGTGGGACTGGGCCGGTCATATCAGTCGAATGTCGGAAGATCGTTGGGCCAAAACCACAACACAGTGGCTTCCTCAGGATGGCAAACGACCTCCCGGACGGCCTAGACAGAGATGGAGGGATGAACTGGACTCCTACTTGAAAGACTGGACCCAAATTGCTGAAAACAGAGACAAATGGAAGGAGGGAAGGGAGGCCTTTGCCCTGCAGTGGGACGATACAGGCTAATATAATAATAATATAATAATTATAAATGCGAAAGAAACTCTGTCTGTTTGCTACACAATCACGGCTAAACGGCTTAACCGATCTCGATAAAATTTTGCGAGGTAATAGTATGTATCATGAGGACGGACATAGGCTATTTTTTCTGAAGAAGTCGCGGACGAAGTCGCGTCGTACAGCTAGTCTTTTAAAACTTTTCTTTTAGTTCGACGTCACTCACCATCAGGCGACATATCTGGAACCTTTTTGCACACACTGTCATCTGACCCCAAACTAAGCAAAGCTTGTAATATGGCTGCCAGAGACTGATGTAGGTACGTACATATATATATTTTTAATACATACTTCATTTTAGATATTAACACCCAGGCATAGAACAAACACAAATGTTCATCACATAAATGTTTGTCCTAGGTGCATGGGAATCGAACCCACACCCCTAAGCGCAGAAGGTAGGTTCACTACCAACTGAGCTACCGGGGCAGTTAATTATTATTACGTCTCTAGTTTAATTACTAGGAAACATTGGAAAAATTTGTTAACTACGCTACGCGAGCTATCTTATCCAATGTTTGCTAGTTTTACGTAGAATTTCTCGTTGTACTGAAATTAACAGTGTAACGTCCGCGGAACCCTACCCCCGTCCACCTTGTCCTCAAGGATCCGAGTTGATATCTTCAATAACAGTGTAACGTCCGCGGAACCCTGCTCCCGTCCACCTGGTCCTCAAGGATCCGAGTTGATATCTTCAATAACAGTGTAACGTCCGCGGAACCCTGCTCCCGTCCACCTGGTCCTCAAGGATCCGAGTTGATATCTTCAATAACAGTGTAACGTCCGCGGAACCCTGCTCCCGTCCACCTGGTCCTCAAGGATCCGAGTTGATATCTTCAATAGCCGACCCTTATTGCACGCCGCCGGACAGCTCGACAGCTCTCCGGTTGATACAATTGATGGCCCTTGTCGGTTGCTACAGTTTTGGACATAAATACTC
Source organism: Agriopis leucophaearia (assembly GCA_949125355.1). Lineage (NCBI taxonomy): Eukaryota > Metazoa > Arthropoda > Insecta > Lepidoptera > Geometridae > Agriopis > Agriopis leucophaearia. Next base: position 19,585,786 of record OX421262.1, on the reverse strand, counting down.
CGTGTAGAAGCAATCTTTTCAATAACCTGTTAAGTTTATATGTTTTGTTTGGAATAATCAGTTTGTAATAACAAGTTCAAAATATATGAAAAACGTAATAAGTGCCTATAAAATTTGAGGGTTGTCCTCGATTTTCCTGGGATCCTATCTTCAGATCCTGACTTGCGTGACAATTTTTTAAATCGGTCAACAGTTGACGGAGTTATCGGTGAACATATAAAAAAAATATACAGTGGAATCTCCGCCTTTTTTGAAGTCGGTAAAAAATTGTGAGATATGTTTGTTTGTTCTTCTTCTGGATAAAAATGTAGTAAGGCAATTTTTATTTTGAAACATGAACGGTTGTGGAATGCACTGTAAATGGTAACTGGTCCACAAGTGAAACCGCAAGATGCAGCTGGTTCCTACAAAATTGTGAATTGTATTATTTTTGCCAAACCGCATACTGCAACTATAATAGTTAAAAATATTGTGAGAATGACAAGTAAATGGATTATTTAATATTGCGATTAATGTAAGGCGGTGAATATATAGAAAAGGTGAGCAGCGTGGAGGACACCACGCAGACGTGTGAGCTGGGACGCGCGTGCGCTGCCTTGCCGCCCGCATCCCGCACTTCCCCCTGCGCTACACTATCACTGGACGCTTCTTTTGTAAACGTCTACTAGCCGTTACAGATGGGTCAGCATGGCTGACGTCAACCACCTCAACCAACGAGAGAAAAAGTGAGGGAAATAAAGTTCTCACTCTTTCTCTCCCGTTGGTCAGACGGCGGTTCGTCAGCCAAGTTCAATACGTCTGTTACGGCTATAAGAGCGAGAACGAGTAATTAAATTGAAGTAACTAACTTCTGCCACGGGTAATGAATGTTTACGTTGTTTTTCAGCCTTGGTTCTGCATAATAAGATTAATGAAAATCGTTTCTTTCATTAGCATACACATAAATACCTTAAAAATACATGTACCAAAGTAGAGTAAAATTTTGTGGTTTAGTACTAGGAATATGTTTTTTTTTTCGCACACCCACGTCCAATGGGTCCAATAATAAATACAACAGTTTGTTTAAGTATTTTTTTACAAACCTCTATTGCTAGCAAGTCATTGTCTACGTATTTACAAACCTCTATTGCTAGCAAGTCATTGTCTACGTATTTACAAACCTCTATTGCTAGCAAGTCATTGTCTACGTATTTACAAACCTATATTGCTAGCAAGTCATTGTCTACGTATTTACAAACCTCTATTGCTAGCAAGTCATTGTCTACGTATTTACAAACCTCTATTGCTAGCAAGTCATTGTCTACGTATTTACGAACCTCTATTGCTAGCTAGTCATTGTCTACGTATTTACAAACCTCTATTGCTAGCAACTCATTGTCTACGTATTTACAAACCTCTATTGCTAGCAAGTCATTGTCTACGTATTTGCTGCAGAAACATAGTATTGTTGTTACATAATATTCTAATAAATCTGATAGAACTCATAACAACTCAACACTCCGTAAGTTGTACGTCTATAAATAATAAAATCTTAATACACAAACATTTTAAGCTATTTCTAAGTAGGTAAAGTATCCACAATGTAAAATTTCATAAAAACAGTACTCTAATACTGTTTACAGCACCAAATGTTAACGAAGCAAAAGTTCAGTCTGCAATTATTAGTACGAATGCAAATTGGATTTAATAACAATTATAACGGCAAAGTGTTTGAGTTTGCACAGCAAACGGCAAACGGGCTACTTGGAGCCTTATCTAACGACAACAAAAAGAGTAGGAAATAACTGGTCAAGAGCGTGTCGAGACACGCATATGTTACATCCCAATAGCGTGTTAGACGCGTGCTTCAGATGCGTGCAGCTGCGATTGGCCGCGATGCACGGAAGTCAACCTTAGAGTCCTTTCGTAAGTATGTACTAAAATAGCCAAAAAAAACGATTATATTTGATAAACGATTTACATTGTTTAAACTTGTGGCGCGAAATCGCAAAAAGTTAAGCTTGTCACGCTCTAAGCTTTACAAACATAATGATGATGTTGAGCGATACCGCAATAATAAGGAAAAATAATATTTACATTTAATTTATGCAAATTAACCTAATTGAACCGTGCTCATTAGACCGCCACTGTTGTTGCTGCTATGTGGCTCAGAGTAGCTCGTCTGAAAACCCTACTATTTCTTCCACTTAACGCTATTTTAATTACTACTCAAGCTGCAGTTGAATTTTATTCTTACTGCCTTTGGAACTTGGTTGATGGCATCTTTCACTTTAATAACTTTATTCTCGGTGGCTATCACAAAGATTTAACTGAAATATTTAAAAGAAAAACCTACTTTTCTATTAAGCTCGTAAAGTTCTTGTTTATGCTCGGTAGGTATACGCGGAATAAAACTGTTTTAATGTCCTAGTGCATAAAAGTCTGCTTCTGTGCACTAATACAGTTTTTTTTATTTAAATTGTTTAAAGCGGTTCTGTTTATAATGTACTAGCCGTCCGCCCCGGCTTCGCACGAGTGTAAGCTCGGCCTTCGGCCTCGCTACAAAATATAATATAGCCTATGTCACCCGGGGATAGTGTAGCTTCCCAACAGTGAAAGAATTTTTCAAATCGGTTCAGTAGTTTCGGAGCCTATTCATTACAAACATACAAACATACAAAAATAGGTACAAATCTTTCCTCTTTATAATATTAGTGTAGACTAGCCGTCCACCCCGGCTTCGCACGAGTGTAAGCTCGGCCTTCGGCCTCGCTACAAAATATAATATAGCCTACCTATGTCACCCGGGGATAGTGTAGCTTCCCAACAGTGAAAGAATTTTTCAAATCGGTTCACTAGTTTCGGAGCCTATTCATTACAAACATACAAAAATAGGTACAAATCTTTCCTCTTTATAATATTAGTGTAGATTTCATGTACAAAAATTGCCTTTAATACTCATAGCATAGGTCAAGGCCATAAACGAGCCAGAACAACGTAAATTCAGTCGATTAAAAAGAGGATTTGGCGTCAGTGTGAAGAAAACATATTGTATTATTATCCTAAACTTGTGTCTTTTCGAGTATTAATGTACAATAATGGTAGATTATTATTCAATAAGTATTTGGAAACGTGCTCGAGTGTGGAAAGAGATATAATGAAGTGAAAAGTTTATTTTCACGTTATTTCTAAAACTCCATAAAGCTTCTAATAAAGTCTCCACTATAGTTTATTGCGGCATAGTTATAGCACTAAAATACGTAAGATCAGGTGGTAATGCCTGAATGGCTTTAGCTGCTCAGTAATGGGCGATAAAATCGAACTAAAGTTTAACATTGTAGAAATCTTAGTTTTAATTGTAATTAAATTACCTCGTTTCTGCTTACCTTTATATTAAAGATATAAGTAGTACTTACAATAAATTATCACAATTTAATTTTCTCGCAATTAATGTGAAAATCCGAGTGTTAACTCGTGCTTAAAACTCATTGTATTCTCGATTTGAAGTCAAGACTTTAAGTTTAAGTCAACTTTAAGTCGGTGCGTTTATCCGCCCTCGCCTTCGGCTTGGGGGTTGACATGACCTATTTTATACACTCGTTGTACAAATTAGTATTATTTGCTTCGGAAACAACATGTGCTTTTTTCATAGTATTTTTGCATGAACTAACGACCAAATCTCAAACTTTATTTAAATTTGGACAGGACAACGTCTGTCCGGTCAGTTAGTATCAAATAGTTTAAATGTTTTCACACCGTGGTTGAAGGTCTTGTCTGGGTGTAGCCTTGACAGTCAGTATAATAAACAGCAGTCAGTATAATTAGTAATAATTATCAATATAAAAAAACCGACTTCATAAAAATGACAGAACTGGACCAAATTGAAATGGGACCACACGGAAAGCACCAGCTTTCAAATAAAAAAATAATCATCGAAATTGGTTCACCCAGTTGAAAGATGTGAGGTAACAAACATTTATTTTAAATACAGTCGACTTGAGAACCTCCTCCTATTTGGATGTCGGTTAAAAAGTAAGCGGTAATTGATGTACTCCAGCCACCTGACAAAGAGTCAGGCTACGCGTGCTAAAGTGCGAACATCAATAGCAGTATGGTAATGCCGCCAACATGCTGGGTACGCTGCCTACTAGTAGTGGCTTGAGTATTTTGAGACTATGAGTAATTCAACTGTTTTAGTGTAACTGTTAAGATACTTTTAGTGTTAGCTTTTTGTTCATATTATACGGTAATTGCTCACGATACGCTGGTTATTTCGACTAGTTTCAACCGCATTCGAGGACTTTGAAAGACCGCCTAATATGGTTGAAACGATAATCTATACATATAATAAAAACGTAGAGATAAAAAAATCTGTAATTGCGAGATAACAAAAAAAAAATCACACAGGTCGTCTTAAAATAAGCAACAGAACACGATAGGACAGTTTTTAGAATTTTTGTCTGTTTGTTTGTTTGTTTGTTTGTTTGTTTGTTTGTCCGCGCACATCTCCTAAACCACTGGACGGATTTAAATGCGGTTTTCACGAATATGCTTAGAAATTACCAGATTAAAACATAGGCTACCTTATATCATTTATTTTAATTCTTTATTTTTACATAAACGAAAATAAAAATCAATGATTTATTTCTTCGTTACACGAAACGTAACATGAGGATCGTCACATAGCCTCAAGCAAGGAGATCCAAAGTAAAGAGAATGTTATTGACATAGCCATGAAAATTTTGAAACTGTCAACTGTCATTCGGTTAATCAGTTTAAATTTAAAAAAGGTTCTTTAACCTTCTTAGATGAATGAACGTGTAGATCAAGCATGTTATAGGCCTTACAACCTCTTTGGTGGTTCATTCCAGTGCATGGAGTAGGAGTATTACATTCTCTTGGTTTTATTCTATGTTAGCATTTAAAACACAAAATATACCGCATCCTATTTTAATTCAGTCCCGCGAATAGAAATATTCAAAAAAGGCCCTTTGTACATGAAAATAACCTATACAACAAAATTCCGGACGCAATAAAGAAAGAAAGAAATAATAACATTTTTCCAGAACCAACTTCGTAAGTTTCTAACCCAAAAATGTTATTACGATATAAAAGATTTATTCGACGATAAATTTTAGAAAATTATAATTAGAAAATAAATATCGATATATAAATAGTTAAGAAAGTAGCGTCATAAGTTTTGTATCATCTCATATATAATTAATTAACCTATCACACTAAGTATGTTTTTTTTTTGTTTTGTAAAATACTTCACCCTAGGTTAAGTTTGAATAGTATATATAATATTTATGTAATAGATTTAACTATACTTAAATTTATATGTTTATGTCTGTGGTCTGGTTTTGTGAACAGCCACTACATAAGTCATTGCTGCACCCTTTATGCAGGGTATATAAACTTAGCTTTTAGAAGAATACAGTGTATATTTGCAATAAGAATATAGAAATAATTTTATTTTACCGTGATATTTTAACAGATAAATAGAGTAGTTCCATTTCATGGCTTTTTAATCAAGGTATACATACAAATGCACGCGAAATAAGAAATAACTAGCCAAGAGTGTGTTAAGACAAGCATTATGTCAGGGTTCTGTGGCCAGCGAAACTGGACAGTCAAATTTCAGAGAAGTATATCATCCCGACATGACATGATATACTTTTAATGGTTTAGACAAAACGAAAATTTTAAAACATGCTCGGCACTGTGGTCACATTATCTTTTTGATTTGAAAACTGTTGACGGTGTTATTTATTACTTTTATGCTTCTATCAATACTTCACACAGAGCAACTTAAAATAAGCAGCTGAATATGTTAAGGCAGTTTTTAGAATTTTTGTTTGTTTGTTCACGCACATCTCCTACACCCCTGGAAGAAAATGCGGACGGATTTAAATGCGGTTTTCACGAATATGCTTAGCTATGACCAGATTGAAGTATAGGCTATGTTATTTTGCGCAAGGCCGGATTAAGCGAAGAAAAAAGGATTGAAGGTTTATATGAAAATCAACGCGTACGAAGTCGCGGGCAAAAAAACTAGTACGTTAATAAAACCACCGCCCTAGTATCCATGACGTTAGTTTAAAAAAATACCATCATTACATATCAATTAAGTGATTATTTGTGAACAATGTAGACAAAGATTAAATTTTAATAATGTAGACTCTACATTATTAAAATTTAATTCATTGGCGGTTGGTTTTTATTAAACTGACTGTTGTACTGTATTAACTGCTGTAAAATTGCTTCTTATATCTGAAAAATGTCTCTAGTTAACTAAACAGGCTAATGAAAAACACAACTTGGAGATGAAATGCTTGGACAGTCAATACATCTCATCCTTGCTCGAGTGACGGTCCGTTTCTAAGCACGTTATAAGCCTCCACTTACCGAGCTTCGTACATCCACCCAACCCACGGATCTGCAAACAAGCCTCGAGCGAACACTTTTAAAAGATTTGCTTTTACAAACGAGGAATTTGCATAACTGTAATTTTGAACGCAAAGACTTGTTTTTTTTGGATTTTTAATCGTTTTTGATATGACAATGGAACGGAATTTAAGTATTTATGTGTCTTATTAATTGAACAATCAAATCCTAAACACACGCGTCAGTCAATGTTTGCTCATTTGCACATTATTAGCTTAAATTATTGAGAATAAATTATATGTTCAAAAAATGCCAACAGGTATGTTACTTATCCATACCTGTTGGCATTTTTTGAACATATAATTTTTTAGCTTGCCTCTCTAAATTTTTTTGGGAAAATGTTTGTGGTAGAGCCCTCTTTGACCGAATGTCGGGTGAAACCGAGGCATGTCGGGTATGTTGTCATAATTTAAGGTCACATTTTTCAGTTGGGTTACTAAAGAGATTGCTGATCGTGGCACGGCTTTCCTGCATCATTGAAGAGACACATTTCCACACCACATCCTTTACCGTTCTTAAAACATTGAATACTGCTTTGGGCTGCTTGAGACGCTCTAAATTATAAGGAGGGTCGGTGTATATCCTGACAAAAGATTTAAGGTAAATAACAAAATTCCTGAAATCTTCTCGTCCAAGATACCACAGTGCCTAAAGACAAACGATTAAACAATATTTTTAATAAAAAAAATGCAAATATGATGTGTGAATTGAATCGGTGACAAACAAAAACCACCAAATGCAGCAATAAATCTCAATACAATACCTACTTATAATATATTTTCTGGTTTCTAAGTTAAATCACAAAACTATCATTTTATTCTGTGACCGAACACGCTGTAACATCGTCATGTTCTATAAATAGAGTGTAAACAGGTCGAGAAGGATACAGCTGTACTCTGACCTTCTGGCACTTTCCTCCGGATCATTATCAGGCTCCAGAATGCCGAGAAAAGACTCTTAAAGCTTGCTCAAGTAGGTTTTTACACAAGTTTCTGAATGGAAAGTTCTGCCTTTTTCATTCCTTCACTAAAGTATTAATAGTAGATTGTACTAGTGCATAAAACTAGTCATTTTAGCCGAGACGTTTATCAGCCTAAGCTGAAGGCGAGGGCGGGACTTCCGTCCCAAACAGAGCGTAGATCGGACGTGCGAGCGACGCGCCATCGTATACCGTGAAAATTCTGTTTCAAATTTCGTTATTACAACTACTATTTCTTGTGATTGTGATGTTATCCGATCGGAACATAATTAAATAACAGTTTGTTGCAACAGTGCGCGCCTAAATAAAACGAGAAATCATTTAATTGACAATTGTTGGGTGTATGCCTCCGTGAGTAGTGGTGAAGTTTTCTACATCTACCAACATATAAAAAAAAAAAAAAACAATAAACAGCTTGTATTTCTTAATAATAATTTTATATGTTAAATTCGCTGAAATAATAAAGGTTACAAAACTATAAACAACTTTTACATATAAAACTGTTCAAGTTTGGTTCAAGTAAACAACCTATAGTATCGCGATAGCGGCTCCGTGCAACACGAAATATAAACTATCTGTGTATACAGAGCCGTGTCCTTACGAATGAATATAATTTTAAGTTTTTAGTTTGCATTGTAATATTAGGGGTGTTTAAATATATATATATATATATAAGATATATTTATCTATTATCTACCTACTCAAATACAATCGAGGTGTCGATTTACGTAAAAGTGTTAGAATGAAGTTGTAAGCGTATTGAATACCATAGAATACTAATTAATACCTACTTGTATTGTTAGTGATTGTACTCCCACAATGTTCATATATAGGTACCTATTGTAAACAGACCTTTGCAGCTGCTGGTTCAAGTTGATCATAAATAGAAATAATTTAATTGATTAATTTAATTCTAGTTCTTACAAAGTTTAATTTTAATTCTAAAAAAAAAAAAAAAAAAATTGATCCCTGCGGCTAACTATAAACTGCGGGAGTCATGTCTGGCGTATCAGGTAAGACTTCTAGGGGTGGATCTTCCTCCGGAGTTTCAGGGGTAACAGGCAGAGGCGCGGTTACGCGTAAAGCGGCGCTCATAAGGAACGCGGAGAAGTGCAAAAAGGTTTCCTCGGCTGTCGAGACAGACACTGCTGCAACGAAAACGCCTCTGCAAACTAAAGCCACCAGTACCAAAACACAATCTGAAACTCCACCCACATCGCGTCCATCCTCTGTGGTTGAGTCGAACAGTCCAATGACAAACATGCCATCTACGGCAAACCGGCTATTTCAGGAAGCTAAAGAACAGCTTGAACAGTCCGACAATCTGAAGGCTTCCATAAAAGAGGCTGTTATAAATTCTCTTTCAGGCATGTATGAGATTGTCTTACGACAGCACGAATCTAGGGTATCTCTTCAATTACAGCTGGAGAAGGTAAAATTCCAGGTAAAGGATGAAATTTGCAACCGCGAGAGAGATCATGCCAAAAACCTAGCAAGGCTTATTGATTCGGTTAGGGAGGTGGATGTCAGGTCCCCCCTGGAGGAAACTCTTAGCGAAATAAAATCGTTGCGCCAATTGATTGTCTTCGAAGTATTGGAAAATCAAAAATTCACCCTCCCAGCAACGGGAAAAGACAGTATGGTCGAAGTAGAAGTGGCGCAGCTGACTCGGGATATACAAGAGCTTAAAGAGACTGTTTCAGAAATCCTGCCACGAACCACAGCAGCTCTTGAGGAAAATCTAGTCAAGCTGCGAGAACCAGGACCACCTGAACAACTTACGTATGCAGCTGCAGTAGCACGTCAACAACCACCTAGGCACACCATCATTGTATCTTCGGAAGAGGCAAAAGATACTAGTGAGGACGTCTTCACCAAAATCAGAGAAACGGTAGACGCTAGGAGCATGGGTATCCAAGTTGCGGGAGTACGCAAAGCCAAAAATCAGAAAGTCATCATAAGCTGCCATGACAAAGAAGACATGTCCAAGATATCCGAACATCTCAAAAAATCTAGGAAGGGGCTGAGTGTGGAAGAGGCCAGGAGCAAGGACCCTTTGGTGATCATTCGTGACGTATTATCATACAACACTGATGATGACATATTGAAGTCTTTGAAGACCCAGAACATAAAAGTCACAGGTGACATCCCAGATAAAGAATACCGTGCAGTCATCAAGTATAGACGCCGCACTAGAAACCCATTAGAGAGTCATGTGATTCTACAGGTCTCCCCAAAGCTATGGCAGCGACTTACAATGGCAGGAGAAGTACATATAGATCTGCAACGACGAGCTGTGCAAGACCAGTCACCGCTGATTCAATGCACAAAATGTCTGGGCTTCGGCCACGGGCGAAAGTTGTGTAAGGAACCAGCGGAGCTATGTAGCCATTGCTCTGGGCCCCACCTGAAAAAAGACTGTCCGCTGTGGTTGGTGGGAGACATGCCATCATGTCGTAACTGTAGCACTGCAAAACTAGACCGACACGATCACAGTGCTTTCGACTCCAGCTGCCCGATCAGAAAGCGATGGGATGCACTGGCGCGGTCCAGTGTTGCCTATTGTTAAGGGCGTAATACAAAAATATAACGTTTTGCAAGCCAATTTGCATAAAAGTAAATTGGCAACACTTGAGTTTCTTAGCGAAGCACACAAACGAAGAGTGGGATTTGGTATATTACAGGAACCGTACGTTGGGGCAATTGGAAGAATGAGAGATTACACTGGAACTCGTATCATCCAGCACACTATGACTAATACTCAATCAGATAAACCAGTGAAAACTGCGATAGTAGTTCTAGATGACAATATCAAAATATTAGCAGACCCCACTCTCTCAACCGAGAATATAGCTTTTGCCGTCCTGAAAACTAGCACCTGGGAACTTGCTGTGTTGTCAGTGTACTTTGAGGAAGACCAACCCCTGGATGGCTACCTTCACCATGTTAGCAGGTTGCTAGCCAAATTCAATAACAAAAATATACTGCTAGGAGGTGATGTAAATGCGTGGAGTCCATGGTGGGGTAGTGTAAGAGAAAACGCTAGGGGCGCAAAAATGGTCGCCTATTTAGACGAGAAGACTCTGCACATTCTAAACGTAGGAGACGCTCCCACATTTGAAACTGTCCGAAACAACAAATTATTTCAAAGCAGAGTAGACATTACGGTATGCAGTGATGATCTTCTGTCAAGAATAGATAACTGGAGTGTGGATGCTACCGTGTCGAGTTCGGACCACAATGCAATTTCATTTACAATAGCTTTTGGGAAACCAACACAAGATGTAGAACTTAAAACTACTAGATTGTACAACACTAAGAAAGCAAAGTGGAGCGAATTCGACTCGGTATTGAGCAATATCTTAATTGAAAATGAATTAAATCTATCTACAATAAAAAAGACAAAAAGTAGAGGAGAGTTAGAAAAACAAATAGAACTATATTCCAAATGTATTACATTGGCAAGTGAAGCTGCTATCCCTAAAAAGAAAAGTAATAGTAAGTTTCGGCTACCTTGGTGGAATGAAGAGATAGAACAAAAAAAGAAAGATATGATGACAAGAAAAAGAAGAATAAGATGCGCAGCACCAAGAAGAAAAGAGTATGTAATAAAGGAATACCTAAAAGCTAAAAAGATTTATGAGGAAGAAGCAAGCTTACTACAAACAAAAAATTGGAAAGAATATTGTACAAAACAGGATCGAGAGAGTGTATGGGATGGCATTTATCGGGTGATAAAACAAACCACAAAGAGGCAAGAAGATCTTCTACTTATTAAGGAGGGGAAGACCTTGAACCCAGCAGAATCGGCACAGCTGCTTGCTGATGTTTTCTACCCCGACGATGACGAAAAGGACGATTCACCACACCACGTAGAGATTAGAAGTCAAACAGAAGACCTCCTGATGGAACCAAACAATGAAGAGGACGATCCCCTATTCACCGTCAGCGAACTCGAGAGCACCAAAGGGACCTTCAACCCTAAAAAGGCTCCTGGGCTCGATGGTTTCACTGCTGACATTTGTGTGAGAGCTATTGAAGTGAATACAGAGTTATTTCTTGAGGTCATCAACAAGTGTATGGAATTGCAATATTTCCCAAACATATGGAAAACTGCAGCTGTAATTATTTTGCGGAAACCGGGTAAAGCAGACTATAGCCAGCCAAAGTCCTATAGGCCAATAGGTTTGCTTCCTATTCTTGGGAAGATCCTGGAAAAAATGCTTGTAAAAAGACTGAAGTGGCATCTACTTCCAAAGTGCAATCCCCGCCAGTATGGCTTCGTGCCCCAGCGCTGTACGGAAGATGCCCTCTATGACCTAGTGAATCATATCAGACGGAAGATGAACAATAAGAAAATAACAGTGCTTGTCTCACTGGACATAGAGGGCGCTTTTGATAGCGCGTGGTGGCCAGCCATAAAGTACCAACTTGCAAAGAAAGGATGTCCAAAAAATCTTATGGGTATGGTCAACAGCTACCTAAAGGACCGCCGAGTTGAAATAAGGTACGCTGGGGAGCGCTTCTCTAAGCAAACAACAAAAGGGTGTGTTCAGGGCTCTGTAGGAGGTCCCACATTTTGGAACGTTCTGCTGGACCCGTTATTGGACCTACTGGAAACCAAAAACGTATATTGCCAAGCATTTGCGGATGATATCACTCTTGTATTCTCGGGAAAATCAGTATCAAACATGGAACATAAAATTAATACAACATTAAATGATATCCATGAATGGGGACTTAAAAACAAGCTGAAATTCGCTGCCCACAAGACCTTTGCAATGCTTATGACTAAAAAGCGAAAATATGACATTCCAAATTTAAATATGGCGGGAACGGTAATTAACTTAACTAACGAAATAAAAATTTTAGGTCTAACTATAGATAAAAAACTTACTTTTAACAGTCACATACTAAACATCACTAAAAAATCTATCAGGATATACCATCAGTTGGCAAGAGCAGCAAAGGTCTCCTGGGGGTTGAATCCCGAGGTAACAAGGACTATCTACACAGCAGTTATAGAGCCTATAACCTTGTATGCGGCGAGTGTGTGGTCTCAGGCGGCAACCAAGGTTTCAGCTAAGAAAAAACTAAACTCTGTTCAGAGAGGCTTCGCTCAAAAAATTTGCAGGTCCTACCGCACCGTGTCCCTACACTCAGCTTTATTGCTGTCAGGCCTGATTCCTCTAGACATGAGAATCGAAGAAGCTGCTCAGGTATTTGAAGCCAGGAGAGGGAAACCTTTCGAACACGTAGCTGGTCGCCAGATAGAGACACGAGAAAGTTTTTTAAGCACAATCCATCCTGCAAAAAATCTAACTCTAACGTTTGGATGCATTGAGGATTGGACAGAGGAAACAGTCAAGGCAAACAATATAAAAGGTCTACTCGCATTTACAGATGGAAGCAAAATAGAAGGTAAAGTGGGAGCTGCCGTCTCCTGGTGGAAAGATGGTAGAGAAATAAAATCGAAAAAGCTCAAACTGGAAACATGCTGCACGGTCTTCCAAGCGGAAATGTATGCTCTTTACCATGTGTCAACGGAAGCCTTAAAAATGAATGAACCAGAGTTGACAATACTAAGTGATTCTAGGTCTTCATTGGAACTACTCCAAAATCACGACACCTTTCACCCAGTAGCGTTTCAAACTAGGAAAAACCTATTACAAATAAAAGACCAGGGTAAAATAATACACTTGTATTGGGTAAAAGCACATGTAGGTGTCGAAGGCAATGAGCGTGCAGATGCGTTAGCCAAGGATGCTGCATTAAAAATGAAAATTGCAGCTCACTACGACAAGTGTCCCACATCGTATGTAAAACAAGTCGTACGAAGTGAAAGCATCCTGAAATGGCAAGCTAGGTATACAGAAGGGGAGACAGCAGGTACAACAAAAATGTTTTTTCCTAATGTCCAAGGGGCCTATAAACTACTGAAGACAATTAAACTTACCCAGGAGTTGGTACAAGTATTCACAGGCCATGGTGGATTTGCGCAGTATCTTCATAGATTTAAAATCAAGCCCTCACCTGGTTGTATCTGTGATCCGGAGGAAGATGAAAGCAGCATCCATGCCATTGTTGATTGCCCTATATACATATTGAAACGAACATTTCTGGAAATAGAATTCGGAAGAGATATAAAACGGGATAATTTGAATGAGTGGCTGCAAAGTGATGGTAGGGACAGTTTCTTAGAATTTTGTAAATACGTAACCAAAAAATGCAATAAAAGAAATAAGTAAAGAGTGAAAGTAGAAATTAGTAAGATTAAAACAGAACAGAAAACAAAAACCAGAATAATAAAGACGATATAATACATAATTATGTGCAAGTATGCTTATATATTTCAAAATATAAATATACATAAATATGATGTAATGGTAATATATATATATATATATATATAATAATTGACTGTGAAAACTATATGTAAGATATATTTTTGAATATATTACTTACATATAGACCTTTGCTTGTACAGTAGAATAAATAAACTTGATATGTATAAATAATAGAAATATAACTTATGTACAACATGCTCTAAAAAATAAATAGAAAAATGTTAAGAGATGCAAATATAATGTTAATATTTGCACTCTTTCTAACCCTAAGCTGTTAAACTGCCATAAATGAATGCAAGCATGTTAAACCATGCTAACTTCATTTTTGATATATTTATTATGTGATAATGAGCTATATCAATTAAGAAAGCTACACAATAACGGCAAAAAAAAAAAAAAAAAAAAAAAAAAAAGTTTGACTTATGTGAAGTGTATTGTACTGTACCAATTTAGGTATATTTATATAAATAATATTAAAAAAAAAAAAAAAAAAAAAAAAAATATATATATATAACTAACTACTAACAATATCTACTTTATTAACCCTATCTATTCATGTTATATTATTCTGATAATATTGCATCATTATGGCTACCTAATCTGGCTAAATTAATGTTAACAATACAGAAAACTGCGTAAGCAATAAGTTCAGCTTGACAATGTCCCCGGCTTATGTTGGGGGAAGTACAGGTGGAACAACAAAAAAAAAAAAAAAAAAAAAAAAAGGCGAGGGCGGATATTTAAGTCAAGGATAAAATGGGTTTTATGCACGGGTTAAAACTCGGCTTTTTATTTTAATTGTGAGGAAATGAGACAGTGAAAATACCTAATAATATACCTACACTATCTCTAGTAAAAATTTAAATTGTATTTTTTAATTGATTTGTTTCGTTGTGGAAAATCAGAATGAATTCAGTTTATTAAACTTTCTGTGAAGTCGTTGTTATTTCATATGTCTTTCGACCTCAGCAAGCAGGACGGGAGACGGCGGCGGAAACAACACCGTCAATTATCATTGAGAATGTTCCATTCCAGTAAGCATGGATACCTTTTAGGTTACCACCATTGCCGTTGCCACCCGCAGTCGAAAACACGGCTTTATTAAGCCTTATTTACATAACTCGTATACTCTTTTATTGTTATTTTTAATAAAAGTTCATAACAAAATAAGCGTGCTGCTAACTTTTATTTTAAACAAAATTATAGGGAACAAACCGAAGGGCGGTCTCAATTTGTTTTTATTACAATCTTCATTAATATTTTCTGGGCTTTTTTCCTCTGTCCGAGCAATAATCTTATTGAATTAATTCTGCCATAATTTAATAACCGCTTTTAGGGGTCAGCAAACATGATTTAAATAATTACTTACATTTTAGAGCTTTCACTTATCTACAACATTGAAAACTTTGGTATTGAAAGGCAATATTCATCATCGTCATCATCATTTCAGCCATAGGACGTCCACTGCTGGACATAGGCCTCCCCCATCGATTTCCAAAGGGACCAGTTGGAAGCGGCCTGCATCCAGCGTTTTCCTGCGGTCTCTTTTAGGTCGTCTGTCCATCTTGTGGGTGGACGTCTTAGCTGCGCTTACCTGTCCGCGGTCTCCACTCGAGAACCTTTCGGCTCCATCGGCCATCTGTTCAGCGTGCTATGTGCCCTGCCCACTGCCACTTCAACTTGCTAATCCGGTGGGCTATTTCGGTGACTTTAGTTCTACAGATCAACGAAACGGAAAGGCAATATTACCACACATTTTACTCTTGGTCACTGCCGTTTTAGATTTTATGTAATTTCCATAACGTCCTAAATTGATATAATTTGCTGTTTTTACCAGAAACCCAATGAAATCGGATTGTACAACGTGTGCATAAAACAATGTCATTTTAGCCGATACGATAAACCAAAATACTGAACCGATTTTGATGTAATCGACATATCTGAAAGTCTTTTCGAATAAAAAAAACTAAATCGGTTCATATATGATGGAGTTCTGAAGTAACAAACATTTTTTTTTAAATCCTCCTTTTTACCAACTTCCAAAAAGGGGAAGTTCTCAATTCAACTGTTTTTTTTAAATGTTTGTTACCTCATAACTTTCGACTGGGTGAACCGAGTGAATTTGGTCCAATTCTGTCATTTTTATGAAGTCTGTTTTTAGGGTTCCGTACCCAAAGGGTAAAACGGGACCCTATTACTAAGGCTCCGCTGTCCGTCCGTCCGTCCGTCTGTCACCAGGCTGTATCTCATGAACCGTGACAGTTAGACAGTTGAAATTTTCACAGATGATATATTTCCGTTGCCGCCATAACAACAAATACTAAAAAATATAATAAAATAAATATTTAAGGGGGCTCCCATACAACTAACGTGATTTTAATGCTCGTTTATGCTCGATTTTGATAACGGCAAGAGATAGACGATTGAAATATTCACATAATATTTAGTTGTGTTATTCACTTTAAAAATAAATTATTAAATTAAAATTAAATTAATATTTAAGGGGGGCTCCCCCCTAGGGCTCCCATACAAAAAAACGTTATTTTTTTGCCGTTTTTATAGAAAATGGTACGGAACCCTTCGTGCGCGAGTCCGACTCGCGTTTGGCCAGTTTTATTTATAATGATAATTATTTTAATGTCCTGGTTTTATAAGCATAAAACAGTTTTAGCCCGAATACAGAGAGCATGATACAAGAACTCTACAAGCATGAGAAAAAAGTTAATTATGTTTTTTCCAGCCTCATGCTGCAAGTCATTTCCTCACCAGATTATTCACAATCCGAGAGTGTAACAGAGAGTGTGTGAGAGATGTTATTTCTACGGAACCTTTCAATGAAACAAGTAGCTAACTTACTTGGCAGTTTTTTCTAATTAAGCTGTGATCGCTTCAGGTGGCGGGTGTTTTTTTAATTAAAACTTAGCGTTTTGTTTTCGACTGTAAAAAGTAAATAAATTCGTAATCATTGAATGGCCGGCCCTAGTGTCACAGTTTCTGGCCTCACGAAAAATGATTTAAAATATGTTCTACAAGTATACATTGAAAATTAAAAAATTCTCGACATGAGCTGATAATCTTCAAATGACTGACCAGACTTTCTTGCGCCGCTTTTATTATTATCGACAAAGTCACACTTGCACTGTGACTATCATCATGGGCTTTATTTGAAATAATTAATCACTCGCTAATGCTACGAATGATTTGAACCATTCGAACATGCTTTCTATCAATAGAAAATCTTTCATTTTGCATGATATTTCGTGAAATATATTATACGAGCGGTTCAAAAATCGAGCCCCAGGCCCAAGGCTCGTTACTAATACGAGAGGAAAGGACAACGAATCATAATAAATTCTCTTGTTTCTGGGAGAGTGATTCTCTGATGGATGACGTACTGTTCGAGACATGCTTCGTTCGTAGGTACCTCTTTCTATCCTTCGGAGCTTAACTACAGGAGATTGCTTGGTGAGTGAGTCAACAACTTTTGAAGGGAAACTCTGTGGTTGATGGGGCAAACCGCCACGCGGCTGCCGCAGGGTTTCAGCTCAAAACACCTACAATATGCGTAATCATCAGGACCGTGAAGAAATAATGGCATAAAATGTTAGCTCTTGTTAACCGACTTCAAAAAGGAGGGTTTTTTAATATTACCATATATTAATTATTTATTTATTAAAACGACTAATAGCCAATTACATAAATAAATTAATATATAAAAGAAATACAAATAAGACTAATTAATTAATTATGTTATATTTGTTACCTCAGAACTCTTTCATTTATGGACCGATTTAGTTTTTTTTTTGAAAGGATATAGGTTCAGATTGGTTCCATAGAAATTTCATTAAAATCGGTTCAGTAGTTCGGCTTTTTAATTAAAATAACTGGAAATTACCTTACTTGGATGACATAATATTGTCATCCAAGTAAGGTAACCGAAATAGCGTATTTTACTAATATTGAAGTCGGTTTTTATAAATTGATAATTATTATGCTAATTTAATTATATATTTTTAAAGTAAATATATAAATAAATATTCTGTGAATATTTCAAGCGTCTACCTGTTGCCTTTATCAATATCGAGCAAAAACGAGCAAAATAATCACGTTTGTTGTATGGGAGCCCACCTAAATATTTATTTTATTCGGTTTTTTTAGTATTTATTGTTATAGTGGCAACAGAAATACATCATCTGTGAACATTTCAACTGTCTAACTATCACGGTTCATGAGATACAGCCTGGTGACAGACGGATAGGCGGACAGCGGAGCCTTAGTAATAGGGTCCCGTTTTATCCTTTGGGTACGGAACCCTAAAAACTGACTAAAGACCCTGAGAAATGAACGGTTGTGGTCGGTCGTACACGTTGCCATCTGGATAGAAGGGTGAGTCCGCCGCGCGCCGTCAGACCTTCGTACTCCCGCTACATTCAATACGGCCGCCTGATCAACAAGGGATAGTTCCAGTTGTTGGTTACACACAGACTCCTAACAAGATAGACACCGCGACCACGTTTACTTGTATGAAACGCCAGCGTGCCACATTTTATATTCCTTCTATGATCAATGTTAATTATTGTAACTGTCAAAGCAAATAAGCAGCAGCAGTGTTTTTCGCTTTTAACGTCTCTATTATATTACATCTCACTGATTACGGCTGAGGGTGGTAATAAGTACACACTGCAGTGTAGAGCCAGCGGTGGCTTACTCTGGCTGATGATGGATGGATGCCATTAGAAGCTGACGACAGTTTAAGCGACCAAACGGCGCGACGAGTCTACTGAACCCAATATTATATAACTGCGGGTTGCACACTGCCGCCTATACGCTCTGAGAGAGCCTGAGCCTCAGAATATCTTCGACAGGGATAATGTACTAGACGCCTACTCAGTTCTACTACTAAGTGCGTTTACCTTCATTGACCACACCGTCAGCATTAGATGATGGTCAAACTCTATGCTATTTCAGAGTGTGACGCGTGACCAAAATTCTGGCGTGTATCTGGCTCAACGCATAAGCATTGCCATTCAGCGTGATGATGCCGCCAGCATGCTGGGTACGCTGCCAACTGATAGTGGGCTTGAGCATTTGGATTGTCTTTAGACTTTCACCGGTCTATGGCCAGTCTGTTTTTGTAGTAAAAAAAAAAAACTGTTTTTCTGATGAATTTCTAATGTAATTCCGCTTCTACGTCGCTTCAAGTACAATAAGGAATTTGTGATAAATTTACCTGGCGGGCTAACATGCGCACCGCGACAGGGTTTCGTCGACTCTTTTTGTCGTGCCAAAGCGAGACAGGCGTATATAAAACCGTAGGCACCTTGTCGCGTTCTCGCTCGACATGGCGACGACAGGATTATGTCGCGGTGTGCATGTTAGCCATGCAGGTAAATATTTGTTGATAATGTTAATTTTATTGAGTTTAATTTTGCCTAACCTGATATAAAATATTAATTACATAAATTGAAAATTAACGTAACCTGAAACAAAAAAATATTAATTCTGAATTATTTTTAATTATAAAATTATTAAAGTAATCTGAAACAAAAATTAATAAATTCTGACACATGAAATATGATAATACTAAATCTGAAAACAAAAATGTATTAATTCTGAAACATAAAATATATATTAATTGAAATGACATGTATTTTAATTGAATTTAAAAAGTAATAAATTATACCCGTTTCCTTAGTGCACTTTGTCGACACGTGTTTCGCCTCTTCAAGAGGCATCTTCAGGACGTGTTGACTCTTCGAGCGCTTGGCCGAGAATAATTTCGGCAAATTCTCGGCCTTGGCTAGTTTAATAAAAAAAATGGCCAGTAAAAAAATAAAACTATTATACTATACATTACACATTACACTCCACATGCTACACGCTATATACCCACTGTAATTGTCAGCTATATAAAAACGCTCTAATGAACTTTTTTTCAAATATTTAAATAGAATACAAATAGATCCAAGTTTGGCTTACTAAATTTGGTTGAACTTACCTAATACGAGTACCTTGTAGTACAGCTGTGTTTACCTAATACGAGTACCTTGTAGTACGAGTACCTTGTAGTACAGCTGTGGTTACATTGAGTACAAGTGTTTCTTTATTGTATGTGTGTGTTTATTACACATACATACAATAAAGAAACACTAAATCCTAATCACTGATCATAATCTATACACATATATATAAATCAATTGATGTTGTTTATCTCGCTCAAACTCGAGAATGGCTGGACTGAATAGGCTAATTTTGATCTTGAAATATTTGTGGAAGTTCAGGGAAGGTTTAAACGGTGAGTAAGCGGCTGGACCGATTTGTATAGACCGACCGATAGTAGCGAGGCCGAAGGCCAGGTACGAAGTAGCGGGTATCAGCTAGTATCAATGGAAACTGACTACACACACATTGTTTGTGTGTTTGTGTTTATATTACACGGGTTATTCCGACTATCGTTTCAACTTCATAATTATTTCAACCACATTATGCGTCTTTCTCCGTCTCGCTTTACACCACCGCGAGATTATCCATGTCATATGAACACAAGTATTTCTAACCGACTTCCAAAAGGAGGAGGTTATCAATTCGACTGTTTTTTTTATATTTTTTATTATGTTTGTTACCTCAGAACTTTCGACTATGGGTGAACCGATTTCGATGATTCTTTTTTATTTGAAAGCTGGTGCTTCCCATCTGATCACATTTCAATTTGGTCCAGTTCTGACATTTTTATGAAGTTGGTTTATAAATAAAATAAATAAATATGTGGGACATTATTGCACACATGGTCATCTGACCCCAAACTATTATGTATTGATAGTTATTTAAATCTTCTCTAAAAGAGCTGATAACTTTCAATTGAATGCTGATATTTTCTTAAATCATAGGTAAGAACACTCAATCAAGTAATCTTTAAAACAAAAAACCTAAATCAAAATCCGTTCAGTCGTTTGGGAGCTACGACGTCACAGACAGACACTCAAGATAAACTTACACCTCTCTCTTTACGCCGGGTGTTATAAATGAAGATAGATAGGTATCGTAGTACTCTGAATAATTACTATCAAGTGTTCGCGTCGTGTCGTCATGCCTTAAAATGATTTGAATCTGTTTGATTAAACTCGGTACGAAATAGTGAACTTTGACAGATGCAATAGCTTTATAAAAAGTTGCTTTTTAGGGTTCCGTAGCCTAACAAGGAAAGCTTAAAAATTCGTTCTATCCGACCGTCCGTCGGAATTTTTAGAACCGTATAACTTCTATATTTATTAAGATAAGTGCAGGAAACTTTGCAAAATGACAGTTGTAATAAAGATCTCAATTTTAAATGTACAAAAAAATATAATATTACATTTTAGGGGTGGGTCTGGTACATGTGAAATGAGGATTCAAATTGTTTTTTCACTCCACCTTCTCGTGTATTGTTATAAAAGTATTATATAATGAAGGTAAGGTTTCATACATCATTTTTTATACAGTCTATCCTTTGCGAAATAAGACCCGAGTTTTGATGAGGACTTTCAATTTCTGTTATAACTGTAATTTTTCAACTTTTTTAGTTTAAGTTTGTACTTCTAGGTCTTGAAGTCAGTGTTTTTTTCTGAAAATTTACTTTATATAATAAAAACGTAGAGATAAATAAATCTGTAATTGCGAGATATAAAAAACACACATGGCGTCTTAAAATAAGCAGCTGAACACGTTAAGAGAGTTATTAGAATTTTTGTTTGTTTGTCTACGCACATCTCATATACCACTGGACGGATTTAAATGCGGTTTTCACTAGTATACTAAGGTATGACTAGATTGAAGTATAGGCTTTGTTATTTAGCGCAAGGGCCGGGTTAAGGGAGAAGAAAAGGGTTGAAAGTTTATATGAAAATCTACGCGTACGAAGTCGCGGGCAACAGCTACAACTAGCTGTATCGGCTACCAACTACAATCTTACATTTAAAACACCTAGATATATTAACATTTTATTATTTTAAGTGTTTATTTATTGTCATTTACATTTTAAACGTAGCACGTGATCTGAACTTGCGGTCTTCATACTAATGACTGCAGCTTCCAGAGATTAAAAAAACTTAGACAGAGTATAGTAAGTTAATTAAAGGCTGTCAGCGTTACTATCTTGATATCAGCCCTTTTCCGCCCTCCATCACGGAGAGCCGTGAATTGTTGTCTATATAAGAAGAGTATTTTATAAACAAACTGGAAATCTTTGAACAATAGGCTACCAAACTGATTATTTTGTATTATTTTCAAACAAAGCTGACCATAAATAGAGCCAAACCCCGAAAACTAAATTTATTCATTTCTATCTCGTAATGTGACGTGAGCAAATTAAGTTGAATTTTGATTAATATGGTTACAGTCTTATTATGGAAACTGACCTGGTTTTCACATATTTTATTTATATTATACGGGAATTACTCTCGTAAGATTAGGCCGGATACTCAGACTGTAATAGCTTCAAAGGCAATATCGGCAAAGCTAGACGCAGCCGCGCGCGTGCATTCACCTTGATAAAGACCGCCGAATGCGGTTGAAACTATATTAGGAGTATCCAGCCTGAGTAATTCCCGTGTAATATAAATAAAATGGTTATAGTCTTTAAATATAATTATATTAATGCTGTAATTTTTTAATTTATAAACTTTTGACATATTTTACCTTTTTCTAACATTATTATTAATCTTATTTCATTGTTATTGATTTAATTCAGCAATTTAATTATATTAGCTCATATGGCTCTAAATTACTTACTCAAAAAAGTACCCCAAAACTAAATAGATGATGGCAAATGTAGTTGAATTGAAATTATTTAATTAAGAAATCCAATTAACACTAAAACAAAATGTCTGTTTTCAAATTTCCCCTAGCGAACACAGAAACAATGATTTGGCGCGTACGAGTATTCTATTAAAATGTAGTGAAATTCAAAGTGCACTTAGTGCAGTGGAGCTTGAAATAGTAGGTATATACCTACAGACTCGTGGAATTTAAATTCTGTGCAGTCCGGTTCTCGTACCTCGTGTGGCGGAGGCGGAAGTTTTTCTATTTTATTTATTACTGGCCGAGCGCATGTACAACTCCATGATAAATAGTTCAAATGTGTTTTGTGTGCGGTATTTTTTTGAGATAATGCGTAATAACAATGTTTTAGTTTATAAAACTAAATAAGAGAAAGGTTCTGGAGTGGAGACCACAAACCAGAAGACGCAGCATATGTAGGCCCACTATATAGACCGACGACATTGTGAGAGTCGCGGGCCCTGGATGCCCGCGAGTCGCGAGCATCCAGTGGATGCAGAAGGCAGGATGTCGTTCAGTGTGGAGGTTAAAGAGGGAGGCCTATGTTCAGCAGTGGAGGCCTATGTTATTTGCGTGTGGAAAGTGAAGCTAATAAAAGCGGGATAGAAAAGTAAGTTCGTATAAGACGAGCACGCCGCTGCTAGAGTTGTTAAGCCTTCTGCAGGCCTCGTGACATAGATCAACGGTTGTTAGAGGCCAACAAACCTAAATAAATGTACAATAATGTCCGCGGTAGCGTCCACTTATAAACGCGCTCTAGATCACCCATCCGCAGACTGGACGAATCTGTTGAGCTGGGCACATAGCACGCTGAACTGATGGCTGATGGGGCCGAAAGGTTCTCGAATGGAGATAATGGAATTGTGAGCGCAGCGTAGGACGACGGACAAGATGGACAGACGACCTAAGCGAGACCGCAGGGAAACGCTGGATGTAGGCCGCTTCCAACAAGCCTTTTTTGAGATGGTGGAGGCCTATGTCCAGCAGTGGACCTCCTATGGCTGAAATGATCATGATGATGAGAATGGCCGAATCATCCGCTGCTTTACTTCGATGATCATTAGGAACATTTAGTTGGATAGTTCAGAATATGTAGTAGTGTGTAACCATGACGGAACGGAGAAAGAATATTATTATTTGGTTTATTATTTTATTCAGAAATAGGCTTGCGTTTGACCGCCAACTCGCCTGATGTTAAGCGCGGTGCGGTCTACGATGGAACACGCCTGCCCGGAAGAAACCGATTCACTCGATACTTGAAGCCACCCAGATTGTAACCAGACGTTTGGAGTAAGACGTTGAGTGTTAGTGTGATTTTTTTTCCAACGGCTAGACCGATGTGAATCCGCATGCAAATGGACGATTGAATTGATTTTTAACCCCCGACAGAAAAAAGGGGGGTGTTATAAGTTTCACCTGTGTATCTGTGTATGTGTAGAGAAGGGAAGGTTATTCCGTGATACAGGTTAAGTTGTGATAGTTTTTTTAAACGTTTTTAACTTATTTGTCTGTGTCGGAATTGAAGTGAAAACGCGTATAGCGATGGACTTAAAAGTGAGCGAAATGGTAGTATGAATCTCAATTACATAGCGTTTGCAGCAAACTTCACGTCGAACTTTTAAAAAATTACACGGAATAACCTCTCATTACCCTATCTATGTGTCTGCATATATCAGTATTTTTTTGTTGTTCAAAAGGTGACTTGATCGAGTCGGTTCTTAGCTATGATACACTAAAATATGTTCAGACATTTGAACATTATCAGCTCTATTATCGGGGGTTAGTTTCTGTGTATTATAATATAGCATAATATTTTGACTGTCTTAGCTGGTATAAACTCAAAACAGGTAATATAAAATGCAGATGCCTATATCACAGGTTTCTAACCTAGCATAGGCATCTGAGAGACAAAATGTAAGTAGAAATGTATGTAGATGTAAGTTACTTTAGTTGTATGTGTACCTACCATGTTCTGAGAAATAAATAATTTGATTTGAAAAAAAAAAAAAAGTTTAATCAATAGTTTGTATATAATAGTTGTTAATAACAGTTCTATTTACATATTTAGTCATAAGATGTAATCAAATATTTTCAGCAAACAATAGCTGTAAAAATATGAATGCGAATGAAGAATATATGATGTCTATATCTATAATATTATAGGCTAGCCCCGGAACTCAGATATGTGGCCTGCGTATCTGATTTAGTTACCTACACACGATAATAAGAAGTGGCGTCTCTTTCAAAACCTATTTTACCCTAGTTAATTGTATTTAAACAACAAAGTGTAACGTTTTATAATCCATTAAGCCCCCGGGGGCTGCACACGCGGCGCGTCGGTATAACTCGATAAATAAACCGGGCTCCGCTGGCGGCGCAACTAATAGTGCACATTGCACATGCCATGGAAGCCATGGCTATTGGCGCAGCCAGGGAATCAGTAGTGAAGCTTGTTGCTTATTTATCTAATAGACTGAGTGGCTAGTCCTAGTGGGAAGACTGAGACATACGGTACAATGCGTTAGGAAAATTTTCGAATCCAGTTGCATGGTTTCCATAACAAATATAACTTCACGGGAACTTATATACTTATTACAATAGCGCAAATCAATTCAGAGCGGGTACGAAAAATCACCACCGCTTTATGGTTGACATTCAGAAAGCCGTACGAAGAGTTTTGATGCCACTTTTATTGTGCGAACAGTGGCCCTAGTACGAGCACTTGCGAAAAAGTATTCGTTCCGTAAACCATAGCAAAATGTATGAAAAATTAAACAGCGCCTCTATCGGACGTAAAGGGAAACTAAATTTTTCATACATTTGCTATCGTTTACGGAACGAATACTTTTTCGCAAGTTCTCGTACTAGCCCCACTGGTAGTATGTGGAATGCGCTGCCTGAATGGGTGTTCCCCGATAGTTACAATCTGGGTTTATTCAAGTCAAGAGTGAATCGGCTTTCTTCTAGGCAAGCGTACTCCATCGTAAACCGCTTCATCGCTTAACATCAGGCGAATTGGCGGTCAAGCGCAAGCCTATTTTACAGTAAAAAATAAAGGTGAATTAAAATAAAATAAATATCTGAGACATCATTGTCATTGACACATCATCGCGATGGTGCGGTATATTCCAATTTTTTTTAATGGTTGTTTGTAGCAAATTTATTGAGTGCGTAGGCGTTTGGTGTAAAGATTGAATACTGATGTACAATGTGCCCATGGCTACAGTAGTGTGATACGTATTTTACATGTGGTGGAAAATCCCTTCAAGCGGGAGAGTAGGGTTCGGTCTTACTGAAATATATCAGCGATTTTTCTAAGTGTAATGAGATACTGAACTGTTTTGCATAATATTTATAGATACTTCAAGATATAATGGGTCTGGTATTACAGTCCGGCCGCTAAGTTAGGTGTTTGGCAGCCGCAATAACAGTGAAAATCCGAATGAAAACAATTTCTTTTAATATTATACTGCAGAATATTAACTACCAGCTACAATCTACGATCAAAAATCTACTAAACGTGATCATAATTTACGGTTTTCGTTCAACTTTGTACAATGTTACGGCAACTGTCAGACGCATTCTTTCAGCGGCCGCACTATACTAGTACGTATTGTAAAAAAATACGTATATCAGTCTCTGGCAGCAATATTACAAGCTTTGCTTAGTTTGGGATCAGATGACCATGTGTGCAATAATGTCCCAGATATTTATTTATTGTTGTGTGGTTCAATGGATTACCCGATACAGGGAATTTTAGTGGAGAGCTTTATTTACTTCCAGAACGTCCACAAAAACTGTCCAAGTTTTCTGCGATTTGATACATGCACAAGAAAACGATGCATCTTAGTTGAAACTATGCATCTAAGTTGTGCAGGTAGAACATCGCTCTCAGTGACTGACTGATTCATCGCAAAATCTCTAAAACTACTTGTACTACGAAGCTGAAATTTGACATAGAGATTCCTTATAAAGTGTAAAAGTCCGCAAAGCGCTTTGTTTGCTTATTTTTATGTGAATAAGTCCGCCTTTGACCACCAACTGGCCTGTTGGTAAGCGACGATGTGGTCGAAGATGAAGCACGCAGACTTAGAAGATACCTATTTACTCTCGCCTTGAAAAGGCCCAGATTATATATCTCAGGAAACAAGGAAGCCGGCAGGTTGTTCCAATCCTTGGCCGTACGGCTTAGAAACGTAGAATTGAAACGTTTGGTACGTATCCAAGGAAAGTCCACAATGTATGGGTAGTAGTGGGTGGTTGTGGGTAGTAGGTCGATATCCTATGTTGTACTTATATTATGTATATTAGTTATATTGTATTACATGTTAATACTTGTTTATCCCATTTTCCCTGGTCTCTTGCTATTCGCACTCGTTTCCGACAATTCTTTTGATGTCATCATGTTTTCATTAAAATGATAAGTAATATATATTAATGATGTTATACCCGCCTCAACTCTGCCCGTTATTTTACCCAGATGTTTGCTGCGATAGAGTATTTGCCGCGTCATCAGGCCTGATTAGAGGTCTGCACCATGTAGAGCAGAGGACTGCAAAAAATGGAAGAAGTGGTGAGTTACAGCATACAGCCGAATGAGCGGAACAATCGCAAAATTAACCGGAAAATTAATGAATCAATGACAACACCTTATACCAGACCAGTTTTATATAACGAACTGTGAAAAAAAGGAAGATTTACATCACACCTGGCCCTTTGACGCACGAATGGAAATTATCACTGAAGTTTGAGTCCTTTATCGGCTGTCTTACAACAGAATTTCCAATAATCAGTCGAAAACGCCGATAGCCCATTAGGCCACATCAGGAGTTTCACCTCGTAATGAGAGATAATAAGCTGTAAACTTGTATAAACTTTATTTTAGCATTCTAGAAGTTATTAAGTCAAAAGTCTCATATAATCTCGTGTCCGTGTGTTAAGATATTCAAGGTCAAAGGTCACAAAAATCCGTTATTTGCAAATATCTCGTTTCCTATGGTTTTAATGATATTTGCATCTACTTAGGATAAAAATTGTAGAGCATTAAATTCTCAACAAATTTTGTTCTAGAAAAATTATACCGTTTTTTAACTGCTTTTGAGATACAGCGCGAAAAGCGCCCAGCATTTAGCCATATACATAGCACAATGGCGATTGAACTTGCATTATGAGTAAGGCTAAACGCTGCGTGTAATAGATGTGTACGATATGGTCAGGTTTTTATAAGACAATAGTAAAAAATACAGTCTGGTAGCGTATTTGCAGTCTCTAGTGTGCAGCAACCGTTGGATTCAGTGTTAACCATCTTCATCCACACCTTTCTATCTCATCATGTAAGCTGTGGTCAAACGCTTCATTGATCAATCAATTAGTTTAAAAAGCAAACAAAAAGTATCTCTATCTACTCACTACATGACGCCTATTAATATTTCATCACGTTTTTGATAGTTTTGGATATAGGTAAGACGGATAAAGTCAACATCCGTTTTAATTATGTGAAGTCTACAGATCAATACATAATTATAATAATCTCCCTTTTTTTTACTGACTTCCAAAAAGGAGGAGGTTATCAATACGACTGTATATTTTTTTTTTATGTTTGTTACCGCAGAACTTTTGACTCTTTTTTTTTAAAGCTGGTGTTTGCCATTTGGTCCCATTTTAATTTGGTCCAGTTCTGATAAAGTCTGTTTTTTTATATTGAGAATCATCGCACACAAATAGCACACATGTACTGAAATGTGAGTCGTGGAGAGAACACATGTAACAGGAGCTGAGTAATGAAATTGTACTTGCAGATCCGCCGCTCTCATTAGGGAAGACGTGACTCCTCGGCAAATAACCGCAGGCGTGGCACAGAGCACGCGCTACAGTAGGTACAGTAGGTACAGCCGCCCAGTACAGAATATTCTCGATATTTAATAGTTTTTCACTTCATGGTTGATGTTCAGAAAACCCGTATGAAGCGCTTTCATTCCACTTTTATAGTGTGAACTGTCTCTGGAATGCGTTGCCTGAATGGGTGTTCCCTGATAGTTATAATCTGCTTGTCTTCAAATCACGTCATAAAAATCGGTTTCTTCTAGGCAAGCGTACTAAACTTCATCGTAGACCGCATCATCGCTTAACATCAGTCTCAAACGTAAACCCATTATTATTATTATTTTTTAGTATTTTGTATCGCAAAAAAAGTTAAAGGTTTTTTTTAATAAGCAGGGCAGGGAGGTAAACGACTGGATATTATAATTACAGTATCGCGATGTTAATTTTGACAACTGAGTCACCCGTTAGTTGTTTTAAAATATAATGTTACCAAACACTGTTTTAAACTATCACGGTTGTTCACTAAAGTTATGATTATTTACGGGATATTTACCGTGGTAAGGTTGTGGAAGGAGCTTCCGATTTTTCGGCGCAGTTACATGCACCATGTTCACGGGAAGACTGAAGAATGCGGGTGGTTGGTGAAAAACTTCAAAGTTAGGTACAGACAAAACGATCTACTTACCCTATTTCTTAGTCTTTTGCTACGGTTATCACTGGAACTCGAACTCGAACCTAAGTCTCGACAAAACACACTCACTGTATCACTGCGTATAGAATTTCTGAACACATTTTGAACGCGGACTTTTATCCCGTAAATAATCATGTAACTTTAATGTTACCAAAGACGCTAAATAAAAAGGACGAGCCCCAAATCTTCTTGCGGCACGTCGGCCATATTTGTGTAACTGTCAAGTGATACATCAGCTGTCAAAAACAATAAGTACATCCCTAGTGAAAGACGCCATTTTACGTAATCAACGTACCACACATCACGTGACCTTGTTTCTGATCACAATAATAGAAAATTCTTAAATTTTACACTAAGTTCACTAAAACATTTTTTATTACTACAACTTATGACATTTGATTAAAAATCACAGCTAATAATTTAAATATGGTTAATTAAAGCTAATGATTTATACATGAGTTTTTCACTAGGCGTCAAAAAAGATTTTAAGTGTGCGAAAAACGAAAATTATGTACATAGTTTTTTGTTTGTCTCGTCACAAATGAGAGTGAAAATTTCACTTCTGCACCGACCGTGATTCTACCCTGAAGTGAGATTTTTTCGTTTCTCTTTTCTGTGGTGATCTACTCGTATTGCCATACTGTACCTATATTTCATCAAACGAAGTGAATAGAAGTTTGAGCAGTGAATGTTTCTTCGCTAGAAAGGGATTTTTGAAGGAAAAATTCAAAAGCACATCATTATATCGACATAATTATTATCGAAGTCTTCATCCTTAGTTCATAATTTATTAGAAACTAGATGCACCCTGGTTTCACCGGCGTTATATACCTCCTTGAAGCAACCTCCTTGGTAGTGACAGCGATCTCCTTTGACTTAGATGGTTTTTTTCTATGATGTAATAATACCAATGTATATACTTCAATTCTTGTTTATTGCAGGAAAAATCATAAAACACCAAAAAAACTGTTGATCCGATCACAACCAAACTTAACAAGATTTCTCACTGAGCTAGTCTAAAGATTGACTTGCCTGAGAATTTCATCAAAATTGGTCTAGTTGTTTCGGAATCTATAGGGAACATACATTATGTATGTTCCCTATGGATTCCGAAACAACTTTCACATATCATTTTTTATACAGATAAGATATCTAATTAGTTGTTTGCTGGCCGTGTATGTTGAGTGACCCTGATGTCAACGCTTGTGGCCCTCACAGACCACATTTTCAACAGACACAGCTTTCAACATCACCAAACCATATTTTCAGTATAAATTATGAGCTTTGATTATGAGTACCTACTACCTCCATATATGGAGCTAACGATTTTTAACATACTTTTATTAGCTTGGTACTCGTATGTATGTAACGAAATCTTTGAACTTGATTTTCAACTACTTACTTCAAAATTTGCACACTTGTCATGGACTGATGACGATGCAATAATTTAAATAGTTTTGTTTTGTCTGCTGCAATTTTTGAATGTGATTCACTTGTAATATTTTTATTCCTCATATTCCCCAAAAAGTTTAATGACTTATTGTATTTTGTTCAGCCTAAGATGTAAAGCATAAAAACTATCTAACGTAAGCATGTAATTTAAGCTTCTGTCAAAATTCTTAAGGTTTCTCCGTGACATTGACCTCTAATCTTAATTAATTCAAGCCGAGAGTCTCACGTTCCTTTTCACCTGTACCAAAATAACCTAATCGTAAATTCTCTTTTTAATAAACCCGCCTATACTTAGGCAGTCGTAACACGTCTACGTGTAATGCGCTAAGTCGTCTCAAGCAACCCTTGAAGAGTAGCTTGTAAGAGTATGGCAACCCTACCGTTATCGGCATACTCTTGTTCTTGATATGCCACTTTAAAATCTACGTAGGCAACTCTCGATCCATACACGAGCTTCTGATAGAAAAAATGTACAGAAAATGCCGTGGGTTGTGTACTGGAATGGTCTAGCTAGATCGTCTAATGGTATAAATGGAAGCGCGTGAGTTATTTCTTTTTAGAGTTCCGTACCCAAATGGAGTACACACACGAAGAGTATTTTTTTTTATATTAGAACGGCTGTCAAGACATTTTTGTAAGAAATTTGTTGTAGCCACTTGCACCCATATAAACTCATAGCAACTGTGACGCGGAGTTCGACGCGTTGACATAAATAAGAATGTTCAATCAAGGTTCAGTCTCTTCCTGGCGACAGATTTTCCTTTTTATTTCCGTTCTATTTACTTGTCTTTTCTGTGGTTAAAACAGACATTGAAAGTCCTCATCAATAATTTTGCTGAAGAGAACCACAAACCAAAACGTCGTCTGTTTTGCATTTATTGTTTTCGAAAAACGCTGAATCAATTTCAATAAAATTTATATTGGACCACCTGTGAATTATGACCTACCAAACAAAAATAAATTATCAAAATTAATTCATAATTGGCGAAGTAATCGCATAACAAACAATCGCATTTTTTTAAGTCGGTTAAAATATATCTGAAAGATATAATATAGCGGTTGAACGGGGCGGCACATACAGACATGATTCTTTATATTTCTGTGAGTACACAGGACCCCATTACTGAACGTACGCTGTCTATCTGTCCACTGTCTGTCCGTCTGTCCGTTCTATCTTTCAAACCGTAATAGATAGCCAGTTGAAATTTTCACAGAATATGATTGTAATGTTACGGTGGATTAACTAAGAAATAATAATATATCATTATACATACAAAAAACTTTTTTCAACGTATTTTTGTATTTGCTCTAGTGTACAAACGGTAATATGTACAAACGGTAATATGTACAAACGGTAATATGTACATCAGTCAAACTTAGCAAAATTAATAGTACACACTCTAAAGTAAAACAATGAATAATAAGCACTGGCCAAGTGCGAGTCGGTGACAAATTTCCGTTCACTAAAGTTAAACAACGTCGGGCGCTCGCGCTGTCAGTATTTCGATAAGGGACCGCCTGGGCGTGATTTACTCTTTTTGTACAACTTTTTTGTACTTTAGTAGATAACAATTTATGTGGTGGTACGGAACCCTCAGTGCATGAGCCCGACTCGCATTTGGCCAGTTTTTTCATAGTAATGACTAAATATAAATAAAGACATATTCGGGACATTATTGCACACACGGTCATCTGAGCCCAAACTAAGCAAAGCTTGTTTTCATATTTATCGGGACTCATCGCGCACTATTAAATATAGGTAAAAATAGATACCTTTCGCTCGACGTTTCGACCATGTTACAATGGCCGTGGTCACGAGCTGACTGAAAACAGTGGGTAAGCAAAGCTTGTAATATGGCTGCCAGCAAGGAATATACTACTCTCTAACGAGAGAAGAAGGGTATCATTCTATAAAAAAAGTTTGAAATTCACCGATACCACTAGCGCTGCTTATTCCGCACGGAAAATTGAGGTAAAATTAGTAGCGCGAAATTTCAAAATCTATTGTTAGTTCAAAGAACCAGTTTGACTAAGTAGTTTGGCTAACGAAAGTTGAGACTGATTTTATGAGTTAAATTCAGTCTCAACTATCGTTAGCCAAACTTTACTAATTATTATTTCAATTATGTATTACTTATTTTTATTAATATTATCACTTAGCGATGGGATATGAAAGCGAATATTTTATTTGGAACGAAAAACATGTTTTTTAAGGAAATTCTTAATTCATAAATGTTATATAAAAATAAACCCGGGTTAAGACCATCGCCTCGTGAAGGGATCTTGAAATAACGAAGGTTTCTTAAATTCTAGAAATGAAAATATAAATATTAGATAAGATTATTTATTTTTTAATATGCGCATTTTCCTTTGCAAAGATTTCGTTCTTTCATCTTCACCAAACTCTCTATTTTTCACTACCACGTACCTTTTAACGCAAATATAAAACGTTGACATAATAATGTGATTTTTGTTTGCATTATAATGTTGTTGACAATTTGTTAAAAATCCAAAATCCACCTGAGAGAGTCTCCAGCATACAACTATGGTCCAATATCAGAAAATAAACACAGCACAGGTCTTTGTCGCGAGTATAGGCTCCAGCATACAACTTTACTATGGTCCAATATCCAGAAATAAACACAGCTCAGGTCGTTGTCGCGAGTAATGTCCAGCGAACAACTATGGTCCAATATCCAAATCACAATCGCTTTAACATATTATTATATTCAAGAAGAATATCACGATTCCGAAATATCGAAATTTGAAACGAAAGAAAAATAACAGACGAAATTTTTCGAATGACGTTTTTTGTTTTTTTTGTTTTGTTAATTTTTTTATGACCGTGGATTCAATGTCCTTTAGTCGTAATATTAAACATGTTAACATAATATTAAAAGCGTCAAACAAGTCATAGTCACGGTTAGAGTCAAGCTAAGTAAGTCACAGTCAAGTCAAACTCATGCCCCTGTAAAGTGGTGGAGACTTTACAAGAGGCTCCTATGGAGTTTTGGAAACAACACGAAAAGACGTTTCACGTTGTTATATCACTTGTCCACTCTCGAGCACGTTTACGAGCACTTAATGAATAATAATTAATCATTTAAAACACATTAACACTCGAAAATACACAAGTTTAGGAAAATAATTCAACGAGCCGACATAATATTTACCACGTTGGCGCCCCAACTCCTTTTCGAATGTCATAAATACAAAATTGCCAGCACAATGAAAAAAATTTGGTATACAGTAAAATTATTTTACAGACTTAATAAATGAATGCAGCTATTAACTATAAAACATTATGATGATAAAATACAGATAAGGTGTAGCTATAAATAGAGAATGTTTTTTCTTTTATTTGGTAAATATAGACATTAATACCCTACATTTTATCTTCCCTATGTATTGGGTTTTAATTTTAATTTGGTTGCACATAAAGATCCGCAACTCACACTATTCCAATATGTATGTGTGTGTACTGGCAAAAGTTTGTCTATTGAAGATACAACCCCTTGGCTGCCAGAGACTGATATACGTATTTTTCTTAAATACATACTCAATTAGAATAAACACAAATAATCGACACATAAATGTTTGCCCTAGGTGGGGATCGAATCCACGACCGCAAGCGCAGAAGGTAGTTTCACTACCAACTGAGCAACCCGGCCAGTCATAATAATAATAATGTAAGTAATATTTAGGAAAACCGCATCTACTTGGCATATCGCACCCCACAACTAGTATAGTCTTAACTCAAAATAAACGATTTCGAGATATCGCGATTTGAATATTTAAAAAATCATACTGTCTGAAATATCCATTATCGTGCCCAAACTTAAATGACAGTTTAAGGGTATGTTATCTGGCTTTATTTATTTTCTATTCTAACGAGGATTAAATGAATATCTTTAGAGTTATGAATATTTTTTCATTAACACTTTGAGTAACGACTATATTGCCTGCTTGTAGAAATACAATTTTGAAATAGGACTTAATTACTTGTTTTTTTTGTTAAACTCTTTCGCATATTGATGGTATTAAATTGGTTTGAGACTTTATTGATGAATTTTTGCTGTTCATATTCTTCTTATTTATTGAGTAATAACTCCAAAGTACCAATCATCATCATCATCATCAGCCATATGGCATGCACTGCTGAACATAGGCCTCCCCCTTTAACTTCCACACTGAACGACAACCTGCCATCTGCATCCACTGGATGCCCGCGACTCTCACGATATCGTCGGTCCATCTAGTGGGAGGCCTACCTACACTGCGTCTTCCGGTTCGTAGTCTCCACTTAATTACCTTTCTTCCCCATCGGTTATCGGTTCTTCGAGCGATGTGGCCTGCCCATTGCCACTTCAACTTGCAAATTTTTACAGCTATGTCGACGACTCTGGTTCTTTGGCGAATATCCACGTTTCGGATTCTATCGCGCAAAGAAACTCCGAGCATACCTCTCTCCATTGCCCGTTGTGTCACTCTGAGTTTCTCCAAAAGGCCAACAGTTAAGGACCACGTCTCAGTACCATATGTCATCACTGGCAACACACATTGGTCAAAGACCCTTGTCTTTAGGCACTGTGCTATCTTTGAACGAGAAGATTTCACGCAATTTCCCGAACGCTGCCCTTCCGAGTTGGATTCTTCGGGCGACCTCTTTGCCTAAGTTGGACTTACCTAACTGAACAATCTGTCCAAGATAGGTGTAATGGTCAACAACTTCGAGAGTATCGTTCCCAACAACTACCGGTACGGGTACAACATGGACATTGGACATGATTTTTGTCTTATCCGTGTTCATTTTAAGACCCACCTGTTGGGAAAGGCTGCTGAGGTCACTGAGCATTGTATGTAGGTCCTCCAGTGACTCTGCCATGATAACTAAATCATCTGTAAAACGAAGGTGAGTGCTGTATTCGCCATTAATGTTGATGCCCAATCCGTTCCATTCCAAAAGCTTGAAAACGTCCTCCAATGCGTTCGTTAACAGTTTTGGAGAGGTAACATCTCCCTGTCTCATGCCTTTCTGCAATTGGATTCCGTGCTCTCGTCCTGTAATCGGATGGACATGGTGGCGTTTCTATACAAACACTTCAGCACTTCGATATACTTATAGTCGATATGACAATGCTGGAGGGACTGCAATACTGCCCAGTCTTGATTGAATCGAAGGCTTTTTAATAGTCCACGAACGCTAGGCATAATGGCTGATTATACTCCTCAGTCTTCTGTATAATCTGGCGGAGCGTGAGTATGTGGTCTATGGTGCTCCAGCCTTTACGGAAACCGGCTTGTTCGAGAGGCTGGAAGTCATCAAACCTGTTTTCGAGACGATTTGTAATGACTCTGGAGAACAACTTGTACACATGGCTCAGGAGTGAGATGGGTCTATAATTCTTCAATAAGGTGTTGTCACCTTTTTTTGAAGAAGAGCACCACCACACTCCTGTTCCATGCTACAGGCGTAGTACCTTCGAGTATGACGGAATTAAACAACTTCTGGAGGACTAAAAGTACCGGTTTTCCACCTGCTCTCAATAGTTCTGTCGTGATTCCGTCATCACCCGGCGCCTTGTTGTTCTTAAACTGTTTCAGAGCCATTCTAATCTCGTACAAGCTGATGTCTGGAATGTCCTCAGTGTAATGTCGGGTCAGTTTAGCTCTCTGGTCCTGAGCTGTACTGACAATGGGCTGTCGTGTCGAGGTGTACAACTATCCGTAAAATCTCTCGAGCTCTCTCAGAATCTCCGGCTTTGATGAAATGATACTGCCATCCTCGATCTTCAGTTTCGTCATTTGGCTTTTTCCAATAGACGAATTCTTTGCGAATTTTTTCGAGCCTTGGTTCCGTTCAATTGCGTCCCTAATACATTTTGTATTATAGGAACGCAGATCGTGTCTCACCGATTTCGAGATTCGTCTATTAAGTTTGCCTTATTCCGTAGTAAAGTACCAATAACTCAATACAATAATATTAGGTTTTTGGCACATTAATAATTATAATACTTAGAAACATAATCAATATCTCATAATAACAAGAAGAATATCTTATCTATATCTTCTTGAGGTGTAAAAATAATAATTTCCTAATAATAATATTGCAAGTTTATGTTTTTTTTATTTATGCTAGTTTATTTATATCTCTTCATTGCGATTTTGGTCTGCAATGTTTCTGTAAACAAATGTATTTTTAGCAAACACTAACAATTAATACAGTTGCATTTATAAATAAACAATACCACGAGAACCTCACAGGATACTCTGAACTGGTCATAAAGTATTAACTCAAAAAAACTGCCGGCATTATAGTCTTAAGTCAAATCATTTTTCATTATAATCAGAAAAAATAAATTATTGTCAAGCAATATAGTCTTAACTTGTAATAAAACCTAATTGACTTATTTTATGTCCAGGCAAAAAAGTCGCATGTTGGAAATGGATCTATATAGACTACTCACCTGCAACGTTTTTGTATCCGATGCTAACACTCACAATGTCTTATTTTCAAATGTGACAGGTTACATATCAGCCGTATGCGTTTGTTGAGTTGCGACCGATTAGGCGAAGATGAGACGGTGCTACTTGGTAAAAGAATGAACGTATTGAATAGTCAAAAAAGAGTTTTTGTGCCATCTTTCAGTGATAATCGGAGGTATAAATGTAACGGTCTTACCAGTTTGTAGAGAAAAAAATCTACTTTTTGATGGCATACTTAACTCAAAAATGCAAAATTTTGAGTTAAGACTATATTAGTTGTGACGTGCGATATGTAGTCAACTGGAACGCGTGAGTTACCTTCTAGTTGAATAAGTATATTCACTTCAGTCGGGGTGTTCCACTGACAAAAATAAATATGTAAAAACATCGGTTTAACCATAAAATCTAAAAATGCGTTTTAATTTTAATAGGCAAGCAGTCAGTGCATCAGCTTACATCTGAATCAATTATACTGACTTCATTATGTTATTATGTAAGATCGTTTCACTAATACAATAGCGTGTAATTATTATTCCGTGTTTTCATTGGACTCATTGCGTTACTTAGTATAGAACTAACTTAGTAGGTACATTAAACCATCTAAGAGCTGATAATGACTGAGAGTTTCTAATCTGGTAACTTTGTTTTTAACTA
The DNA here is from genome assembly GCA_949125355.1 of Agriopis leucophaearia. NCBI lineage: Eukaryota > Metazoa > Arthropoda > Insecta > Lepidoptera > Geometridae > Agriopis > Agriopis leucophaearia. The sequence continues at coordinate 19,548,114 of OX421262.1, read as the reverse complement.
GAACATGTATTTAAGCGATGTGTATCCCAAAGATCTATTAAATACAAATGTTATTGTAACGAGCAGGCATCCCTGCAACTCGGCTGTGATGCAGGAAAGTTACATAACGTGGAATCTTATCATATAAATTCCACATCCAGATTCCACCTGCTGTCTTCCGGATCATATTTATTTATTTAAGTCCACCTACACTGTGTACATCAATTCGATCATAAAAAACATTAAAGACAAACAAAAATATAACTAAATGGCACAATAATTACAGGTGAAGACAGCATGCATTAATATTGAGCGAAAAAACAAAATCATTAAATATAGTTAAACATAAATATATAACTGAGACATAAAACGAACAAATTAAAAGTAAAAATCAAAGTTTGGTCAAAATTAAAAAGTCAAAATAAAAGAACAAAAGAGTAAAAAACAGGTGGTTACGATGATCCTCTTTTTATATCCTTTTTAGGGTTCCGTGACCATAGGGTAAAATTGGGACCCTATTACTAAGCCTAAGCTGTCTGTCTGTCTGTCTAACCTTACTACCTTTCAACGGCTGTATCTTTCGAACCGTAATAGGTAGGCAGCTGAAAACTTTACGGAATATGTAATGTTACGGCTAATTAATTAAAAAATAATAAAAAGATCATAAGTAAAAACAAAAGGGAGGTCTACCTAAAAAATAAATTAATAAATATATTTGCTTAATGTTAAAACGGTAATACGTACAAGAGTTAAGCTTGACTTGATTATAGTACACACTCTGAAGTATAACAACAAAATAATAATAAATGGCCAAGTGCGAATCGGTGTCAAATTTCTGTTCACCACCGGTTCTCGTACAAACACCTAAGTTAAGCAACGTAGGGCGCGGTCGATACTTGGATGGGTGACCACCTAGGCGTTGATGGGATGTTGTCTTTTTGCAAGACTTTTTTGTACTTTACTAGCTAACAAGTTATGGAGTGGTACGTAACTAACGCTCAGTGCGCGAGCCCGCACATGGCCGGTTTTATCATACCTATAGAATATCATTGGGTGGAAATATCGGACCAAACGCTAATGTTTATCTGAACAGAATCAACAGTCATACTTTTGCATCAACAGTTTGCATTCCATCGGTTGATTGACCACTTATAAGATTACATTAAATCGAGGTCAAATTGAAAACAACATGCATGTTCAAATCTTTACTATATAGGTAGGAATCAGACACATTTTTCGCAGTATTTGGTAGCTGCTGGCATGTACAAAATCATTATACTAAGTGTTATAGCAGTGTTCGTTTGGACAGAAGATGTTAATACTAATAATGGAGTAATTCAAACCGATGCCACTGAAACAGTTGGTAAAGCTGATAGGGTGGTCGGAGAATCACAAGATGAGCCCGAAGTATCCAACGACCCCGTGGTGTATGATGCTTATTTTGGGAAGCCGTTGACCACCAAGCGACAGGTTTTTTTTATCAAATGTAGTAAATGGAAGCGCGTGAGTTATTACTTCTTTAAATACCTAGATAAACTCCTTATTAGTAATTTTTAAACTTTCGCGATTTGAACACATGTTTCATGTTTAATATTGCGCGATAAGTCCCGATAAATATAAGAAACAAACTCCTTATTGTTCACTTTATTGTGTACAACTTAGGTCTTTTCAAGACAAGAGTGAATAGGCACCTCATGGGCAAGCGTACCCCATCTTAGACCGCATCGTCACATCAGGGGAGTATGGTCAAACGCTAGCCAAATTCATCATAAAAAAAACACATATTACAAACACACGATGAAACAGCTACTAATAGCGAGCTGCCAGTTGCTAGTTAATAGTAGCGACTAAGTTTATGAGCTGATAATGGTCAAGAGTTTTTAATGCGATAAAATGGTTTTGGATTGGCGGTGGTTATGAATTAAGTAGTAATGCTAAATTTGAAATAGTTAAACATAGATCTAACCTAAAACGTAAACCCAAACATCCAAACCAATAAAAAAACAGATTAGTTAGTGGATGGATGGAACCAATTTAGTCACCTGAATTTTATGAACAAATAAACCGCGACAATTTATATCCAAAATTTATTACATAATAAACAGTTTTTTTGCCAAATCTGGGACATTATTATTGCACACACTGTCATCTGACCCCAAACCAAGCAAAGCTTGTAATATGGCTGCCAGAGACTGATATACGTACATATATAATTTTAAACATATACTTAAATAGATATCAACACCCAGTCATAGAACAAACACAAATGTTCATCACATAAATGTTTGTCCTAGATGGGAATCGAACCCACGCCCCCAAGCACAGAAGTTAGGTTCACTACCAAACGAGCCACCGGGGCAGTCAAAATGCCAAGTAATTATTTGTGACTCAACAACTTTTCTTTCTTTTTCTTCGCCAGGCTCTGTACTGTAGTGGTACGACCCTGCCGCAAATATGAAGGTCGGAGAGTTGACGGGACCTGCACCAACCCAAAGTACCCTTCCCGTGGAGCCACCTTGAGTCCATTGCCACGACTGTTGCCTGCAAATTTTGGACCAGGTATATGAAAGCTGAAAGATTCTAATCAATAGCTTAATTATCGTTCACATGACAAACGCCAAGTACAAGCTAGTCGTTCATTATTCAAGAGAAGGTTGCTGAAAAAAGTTGCTGTATGGTTTAACTGTGAGACCACCTCGCCCTTCGGAGGTAAGTGCAGTAGCTTCAAAAGTCAGGATAGCCATTTGATAGGGGTGGACCCGAATTAAGAAGAAGGAGAATTTAATTATTGTAACGCTTTTCGGTTTTATTCACACACTTTTGTCTTGCAGGGAGCAGCCTGAGACCCGGTAAAGATGGTTCCGAGCTCCCTTCATCTCGGCTGCTGCGAACTACTCTTCTTGGAGTCGGCTATTTCAGAGATCATGATTTCTCCATATTAGCTACTCACATCTTCGTATTCTCTTTTGCCGATAACGTTGATTTATTTTACTTACGTAAGAGTTATTAATTTATTATAGTGAACGTTGCTTATTTATAAATTGTGTATGACCTGCCTTCGAAAATATTGCTGGTTGTTCACAAGAAGTCTCCGTAAATGCTTTTACTAAATCAGCTTCTAATATTAGAATTAGCAACTTATTCTTAATTTTGTGCTGAATTTAGATAATAAGCCATTCTTTGACACTTTGTAATTAGTTATACTCAATTTGTAGGCAGTATTATCAGTATCTACATTTTAATAGTTTTTTCTGTAGTGCGCTATGCTATAGTTAGCACTTGCTGTATTGCTGATCAAGAACCAAACCTAGCTGATCCCTTCTGCATTCCAATTCGAGTACCAGATGACGACCCGTACCTTCGACGTGCAGGCGTTCGGTGTCAGAACCTCACCAGGGTCGAGACTTACCAAGACTTTGGATGTCTACCACCGTCGTTGCCGGCTGAGAGGGTAAACTCCAACACATTGATCGAATGATAAACTTACTCGTTTCTATCATATGCCATACCCAACCATTTATATAAACTACGTACTACTTCTTTGACCATACCTATGATTTTTTTGCCTGTGATATACTGGTGTTTCATGCAAAGTATATTTATAGTTAGAGTACCTGCACTTGTGACGCATACTTTTGCTTGTTCCTTGATCTTAAATAGATAATTGACCACCCGTTTGGTAAAAGTTTACAATCTTTAAAGCGTTATAAAGGGACCGTTTAAAGCACCTAGTTAAATTTTCTGTTTCAGTATAACAGAGTTCCGCCCTTACTGGATTTATCAGTTATTTATGGAAACACTGAGGATAGAAACAAACAGATTCGTTTGAACCAAGGAGGACTACTAGCGTTTAGGATGGAAGGGAACCGAGAGGTGCCCGCTGGTAATTCTGTGTTCTGCATAGGAAATCAGCCACCCGAAACATCTTGCTATAACTATGGTAAGATTTAAAATCAATATTGCGTGAGATTTAACAAAATACTTGAAAAAAGAAGCACTAGTCAGGTGCAAGTCGAACTAGCGCACCAAGGGTTTCGCACCAAAAAATCTTTGAAAAATCTTTATAGGGGATGACTACGATGCAAACCTTGTGCCAGGGACTTACCTGACGGCAATGTGGTTTTTCCGAGAACACAACCGTATTGCCAGGGAGCTGGCAATTATCAACCCGTGCTGGGAGGATGAGAAGCTGTTCCAGATAGCCAGGGAAGTCAACATCGCGCAGTGGCAGTCTATTTTCTATTACGAGCTGATAGCGGAACTGCTTGGTAAGAATTAAGGTTTTTATAAAACTAGACGTGGTCTCGTCTATCTATCTTGCTTAAGCTCTATAGCCGGACACAACGATCTCAATAGAGTTTTTGCTGTACTACGGAACCCAAAAAGCATTCAGGACTTATTTAATACTTTATTGCACTAAAGTCTCGTTAGTACAGTGAATAGAAGTGATCATTGTACTAATGGGAAAAACACGTCTTAGAATTACAATCGAGCGCCATTAATTGAACTAATGAGACACAAAAGTCTCACTCGTACAGTCAATGGAACTGATAATTGTACTAATGGGAACAGAGTCATTTCAGCAGCTTTGAGTGTAAAAATTGATTCACTATTTACAGGTCGTAAGAACGCGCTAGCAGACGGTATAATATATGATACTTACGACCACGTCAACGATTTTGACCCTGACTATGAACCTGGCACGTACAGGGAGTACGTAGTGGGCAGCAGGTGGTTCCATACTTTCCAACCAACGTTATTTGAGTAAGAAAACAGAACTAGATATTTCTTGACTTTACATTTATAAGTTACTAGCTGTTGCCCGTGACTTTGTATGCAACATTCATATATTTCTTTCAACCCCCACTTGCCCCCCTTAATTCGACCCTTTTACAAAATCCTTATCTACCTACTATAAAAGTGAAAAACCACTTTCTCTTTCATTCACCGACTCATCGCAAAACCTCAAAAATTACTTGACCACGAAGTTGAAATTTGGCAAATAGATTTTTGATGGAGTGAAGAGGTCTGCTAAAAAAATATTTTTTGACAGGGCTGAATCAAAAGGGGTAAATGAAGGTTGAAAATTAATAATGAAAGTCTACGCATAAGTTCTTTAAAGATTCATTTAAATTATTTACAGCATGTACCGCAATGGCAAATACTACGGCAGCAGACCTACAGTGGAGGACGGGTTCAGAAGTGGGATCTTGGCTCAGAACAACACCGAGGCTGATATGACTCAGGGTGCCTTTATACAGCCGGCTGATCGCTTTGACATGATCATTGATCCAGACGTTAGTTTTGCTGATGTTTTGGTTTAGCTTTTACTAAAGTAGTGATGTAGTATCAATATTACGTTAGAATGATCACTACATATAAATGCTTGGGTTTTTACAAAAACAAATCTCGCAGTCTGCTATGGAGTTTGTATGGGTTCTACTCTAGCTGAGTAATAATTTGCAGGTGATAAGAATTTAAGATTTTGTCACCAACGCTTAGGTTTATTGCAAACGAAATTCAAGAATTTAAAGGCTGACTGGACAGTTACCGTGTCTTAGATGTTAGAGCGCTTGGGGGTGGCTCGGGGCGTAAACCCGGATGGCGGTAGTTTGAATCCTGCCAGTTGTAAACATTTTGAATTAACAATAACAATGTTTTAAAATATCAAGGTTGTGAATGGAACCCTGCCCCCCCCCCCCTAGAAAATTAAAGTATGGATACTTTAAATGTAACAATTACTTTCAATATTGTCTATCCAGTTAGCCGAAAGAATGCTGGGTGAGTTTCATCGGTCGTCGGACGTGGTCGCCATCGACATTATGAGAGGACGCGACGCCGGCTTGCCTCCTTACAACGAGTACCGCAAGTTGTGCGGCTTCAAGGTGGCCAAAAAGTTCGAGGACTTCCAAGACACCATCGACAAAGATGTAAGTAGATCTTGAATTCACATTCCTTGCTTTTCATACGGCTGATCAACTAATATATCTAATACCTGAGCATCTTAAGAGTCCCATGACAGGTATGTAATTTTTATGGCGTAATTACTAGTGAAGTCATTTGTAAGTATCGTGTGCTCTTTGTCTAGCAAGATGATATATTAAAGTGTTTACTTCTTTCTAAATTTTCATCACTATTTTAATTTTGTTTTGGTGATGCTGCTTTATAAGTCAATAAATAAATCTGTCCCGTAGCGTATATTGAACCCAGCATACATTTAAGAGTGTCGACTATCCATAGTTGGCTGTGGGTCCTAGTATTGTTTGGCGAAATGAAACAAATCAGAGAGGAGAGTATAGAATACAAAATCAACAGTCATGAGCTCCTCGTTGCGGGGATGTCGTGTGGCAGGAGAGCGATAGCTGATGAGAGGTTAACTCGTGAATGGGTGCTGCTTGCGGGAGCTGGACTGCTCGGTTTATACACGCAACATAGCAGTAAGATTGTATAATTTGTATATTCTTCTTTTAAAGTCATTAATGTATTAGTATATCAGCAATAGTTGACAAAATAAATTGTATTGACAAAAGGGACGGACCCCGGAGTCCGTGAAACTACTTGGCGCCGTAAAATTTATGCAAAATTGGCCTAGATAATGTCTCTACTTTTTCCGCTTACTACCAGAACTTACAATATTGTTGCATGTTTTTGTTCATCCATCTTACAATCTGTCTTTTTAGAAAGTGGAGATGATCCGTCGTATCTACGACGATGTGGAGGATGTGGAGCTGATGGTGGCCATCTACGTGGAGCGACTGCTGCCAGGCGCGTACGTGGGCCCCTCCCTGTACTGCATCATGGCGCACAACCTCCTGCTGTGGCGCAAGTCGGACAAGTACTTCTTCGAGCACGGAGACACGCCGGCCGCTCTCACAAATGGTATACAACACACACACACGAGTAATTGTCCGAATAAAGCTGCACTGTTTTTGAATTATTGGTACCAACAGTTCAAAAATAATTAGCTTTAAAATTCCAAGAAACTTTTTTTAAATGTGTTTTATTTTCAAATGTTTATCAAGACTTATCACGTATCAGCTCAGCTGACTCAATCAGCTCGTGACCACGGCTATTGTAACATGGTCGAATCGTCGATCGAAATGTACCTATTTTTACCTATATAAATTAACGCGTGATAAATCCCAATAAACATGTACGTAAAGCATGTCATTAAATCACGAAGGTTTGTAAGATGTTTGTAACAAAAACTAATGTTAGCTTAGCCAAGATTAAATTACCATAAATATGCCATCTAAGCATGAGTGTTTATTTCACAGAGCAACTATACGAAGTGAGGCAGACCAGCATGGCTCGTATTCTCTGTGACAGTGGAGACGACGTCACGAAGATTCAACCACGTGCTCTGCTCAGGAAGGGACCTTGGTAAGTACCTACAGTTTTCTGCATTTCTGTACGAAGAATTTTACAAACTTCATTTTACCAAGAGGTTTTTTACAGGAATGATTTCGTTTCTTGCAATGAAATCCCCGGCTTGGACCTGAACAAATGGAAGGATCAAATGTGTTCTGCTGACAAGCCATACCAAAATTAGATTCTTGTTACAAAACGAATTCTCTACATGTACACTTAACTTATGATGTTGTAAATCACTGTTTACTTTATTAACTACGAATTTGTATTGTAACTTAATTTGACTTGATATTATAAAATTCGTGTTTTTTTTTTGTACCCAAACACACTGGTTTGTTAAGACGTTGTTTGTAGAATATTTAAATCATATTATTATAGACCTTCGGCTCGATGACGACTGATACTGAGGGGTAGCGTGTCTTTCTTATGAGCCAGAGGTCCCAAGTTCGACTTCACGGCCGAACAGAGGTTTGAATGATGAATTTTCTATTTTTTCATAAAGAAGAGAGAGACCTATGCCTAGCAAGAGAGTGGCATATACTCCGCAGTAGGATAACGAAGGTGTTAGATGACTATGAAGACCTGTTATTGATCTGGGTGTTAGGTATTCGTGTTTTTGTGTACCTATGTTCCATGGCATCTCTCATATCGGGAGGTAAGAGTGTGGAGCGTTTTATTTTATTCGAGCAACTAGAGCTAGTCATTTTTGGCCGATTTTTCATGGCGTTGGGGATAAACAGGGATAGCCATTTTAAAATTCAGTTGCAAGATTCGACACAAGGCAAGTTAAATAAAAGCTTGTAAATAATTAACAATATGAAAAACCGACTTCATTAATATGACGGAACTGGGCCAAATTGAAATGCGACCACACGGTAAGCACCAGCTTTCAGATAAAAAAATTACCATCAAAATCGGTTCACCCAGTCGAAAGTTCTGAAGTAACAATCATTAAAAATAAAGTCGTATTGAGAGCCACCTCCTTTTTAGAAGTCGGTTAAAAATACAATCAGAAGACAACGTGGAGGCCTCTTCTTATTCAGCATCGGTGCACTTTGAACCAGATATTTTACCAGTTCTACAGCGACATTTAGTTTCCCTAGTTTATGTTATGTTTTTAAGTTTATGTATTGTTCACATAACCCTAAGCAACACGACGATCAAACCCTGAATCCACCCTTTTACTCCCGAAGCTCCCTAAAATTTCTGAATACGTAAACAAAATAAAAGGCTTTACTGGAAAACGTAATTTAAAATATTATCATTCGGCCGCCACCTGCCGTCTTCGTCAGCGTTTAATACGATACGAGACACTTTATTTCAGGCGTTTTGTAGTTTACAGCTTTTCCCTGTGCTTCTGTCTAAGTATAATAAATATCTTCCCAGAATTTTCACACAGGGATCGATCCTGAAGACACAATTCAGGATCGACATCTAGTTTCCTGGCCTTTATAAGTATTCTTGGTCCGACCAGTAGCGCGGGTCAGGGGTGAGACAAAAAATGAGCTGTTGTTATACTCCAGCAGGCCTAGCATGGGCCATGTTTTTTTTATCTTTCCACCGTTTTTATCCACGCGTAAACGCGGCAGAGCTAGAATATGGTTGCGTTTATCCCTATTTAGCGGGATAATAACGGTGGAAAGACAATCTGTCCACGGCCCGTACTAGGCCCGCTGGAGTTGCTCAGGCAGAAAATCGCAAGTTGTGGAAGAAATTGAGAGAGGCGTACGTCCAGCAATTGATGAAGAAAGGTTAACGAAGAAGAAGAATTCAGAATTGCCGATTTACAACAATGTTCCATTGTAGCAATTATATAATATGAATTAAGAGAATCAGGTGAATTGTAGGTTTTCCTTATTCTTAATCTATTAACTTTTCTCTCTTTTGCGAGTACATATTAATATATTCAGTTTTTCGTCGTTTGAAACGTGTAAATGTTTTCCAATAGCTGTCTAACCTTGTACTACAATTTTATAACTATGTATTTGTCTTCTGAGTGTTCCTAATTTTCATTAATCATCCGAAATTTAAAATCGCAACGTATCTTCAAGATAACGTCCACGAATACTTATAAAATTAAGTGGAATGCTGACACGCACAATAACACCTTGAGTAGAGGTCGCGCCGAAATCACTTTGCGAACGCAAATGCGAAATAACAAATTCGAGATTATGGAGTCCACCGACTCCACCCTTACTATGAGCTAGAAGCACTCGTGGCGTAGTTTGACTTTATAGGTCACCGATATTAACATACACACAAAACGGTTCGTTTTTAACCGACTTCCAAAAAGAAGGAGTACACAATTTGACTGTTTTTTTTTTATATTACGTCAGAACTGTCGACTGAGTGACCCGATTTTGATGATTCTTTTTTATTTATTTGAAAGCTGGTGCTACCCGTGTGGTTCCTTTTTAATTTGGTTCAGTTCAGACATTTTATGAAGTCGGTTTTTTACATTGATAATTGGATAGATGACTGCGAGTGCAATTCACAACTAAACGCTACCGTGGGTTGAACGACACCTTTAACTGTAGGTCCCAGTTGAGGTTTATGGATGACCTTAAAAACTTTTTAAATATGACTGGCCACTCTGTCTCAGATCTGAGGAACAAGGGAAATGTGCTTTATTGCAATATCGCGTTCGCGTTCGAATGCCTCCGTATTTCATACTTTTTTTCACTATACCACTAAACCGCTTAACGCAAAAACCATACTCGTAAGTACGGCTCACTTACTAATTTTCCACGTACACTAAGAAACTTGTAGGGACACCAATGAACTAACTGAAAGTCCACATGCGGAAAAAAGAGCGGCAAGGTCGTCTGCAGAGTGATTTAGACTAAAAGCATCAAGCCTGCGAGATGCATTCGCACCCGCCTCGCCACCTTACCATAGCTCCCTTGTCTGTCTGATATGAGCATCCTTGTGGAAAATGTTTCTAGGTAGCGCCTTTTGCGATATAAAAAATTGTCGGCAGCTTTACCAATCCTGTCAAAACTCCGTCGTCGTCACAAAAAATTCGAATGGAGTGAGTTCGACAACAAACAGTACCCACATACCAAATCTTCAGACAAATAGCGGCCATTTTTATTTTCTTATGGAAATTAGCCGTCGCCGGGCTAATATTGTTCTGCTTACGGAATGCCGCAATTGCGGCTTATTTGACAGCCTTAGTGTCGCATGGTTAGAACTGAATCTAACTTGTTTTGTTGGGTTTTGTGGTTAGTTGCCACTTGGTTTCAAATTTATGCTTGAAGTGCTTTTTGCTATGAGGAAGAAGATAGGGCGATAAAAACGATTTGAAGTGACGGAAAGGTCTGGTTTAAGTTTTTGTTAATAACTTACCTTACCCTTATGCTTACCCTTATGAATAAGTATCTACGAGTAATTTCAACTAAATTAGATAGATAGATAAAAGTATGTACGAAATAAATGTGGCCAACTAGCTGTGGTTTCACTCGCGAGAGTATTTTGTCAGGAACCGCACATATATCCAGGATAAAACGCCAACTCATTTCACTCTTCGACCTATGAACTATTACTCGTGCATAAAACACGTTAATCGTTAGCTCTATTGCTTCGTGGAAGAACAAACAAGACGAAAAATCAGTATGGATTTTAATCATCATCAGACCTATGTAGGACTGTGGGCCTCCCCCTTTAACCTCCACACTGAACGACAGTCTGGCATCTTCATCCACTGGATGCCCGCGACTCTCTTGGTTAAATACTTACATTTTTAATTCACATAAATTAGGTAAGTTAGTAAACTAGGTAAGACCAAATTTTTTAAGTTTGATTTATAAAATAGGTATAAACTAAGGTGTAAACGAAAACAATTTTTACAATAAAATTACTTATTCTCATTGCATTGACCTTTTAATGATGTCTCTAATTACAAGTGAAGTTAATCAACTTTGTACTCGTAAATCTAACTGTTGAACATAACAGTGTTAATTATTCTAAGTAAGACTGAGCTTATTAGTTAATCAATACTTATATTATGAATGCGAAACTGTGGTTGTAGAGTTGTTTGTAATTTTTTCCTACAGTAACAGACCCACGGGTTGATGGTTTATATTTTTTCCTACAGTAACAGACCCCCGGGTCGATGGTTTATATTTTTGTTAACTACACACATAGATATTCTTTCAAAAATAATTATATTAACAGATCTTTTCGGCAGCCGAGGCAAAACCTATCTAAAAAAATGCTATTTACTAGATGTTAAATTGTTTCATCATAGCCTGGAGATATATAAACTGTTTAATATTAATTAACATTTAATATTGTTTCTGTGTATTAATTAAAACAACAATGGCAACAAAATAATCACATTCAGCGAGTGATGCCTAGCCAGCCAGTAACACAAACACACTTGATACCTAACTATTTACTAGCTACAGATTGAATACGTATTCACTCATGAATAAAATCATTTAGATTCAGATTTTAGCTTTCATCATTTAGGTTTAGGCAGGCCTGGCGCACTCCGCACTTTAGGTATGAAGCTACAAGTAGTCGACTGGTCGGACTTGCCGTGCCCGCTGCCGCGCGATAGACAGAGATAGCGCGATAACAGTTACGCGAAAGAGAGAGAGGCAACTTCTAGGCTAATATAGCAGTAGGTAGTTAGCGCTCGCACGTTCTGAATTGGACTTTATTGTGTGACAGTAAGAGTCGCTACTTATTTAAATGCTTTTCCGAAGTGAATCTTCTGTATTTGTCATTTATGTATTCTGTGGTTTAGGTCGATGCTCCAACTTTAGAAGGCATATGCAACGAGTCCTTATTTGTACTTTACAGCCTTCATTACTCGTGAGAATGTTTCAAGTGTCACAAAAAGCTGCTGATGAGCTCGCGACGTGCACACGGGTCGTCGTTCATCTAACGATTCGAAGACCAACCAGGCTGGTTACACAATATAGAGAAACGAAAAATGAATTTGTATTGTGTAGTAAGTATTTTAGATTTATAAGTAAGTGAGTAAAACACGGTCAACAACGCGAGGAGTGGACGAGGACATATTATTTTAACAGGGTCACTGAACCCAGGATGTCCGCGACACGAAAGTTTGGCAAAATGACAAATGAACTTGTCAGGATTGCAACTGGTCTGGAACTCAAATGGTCAGGATTAAGATGCGTCTGCCAAAAAAAATCAGTTCGTTCAGCATATTTTTTCATCATCATCATCAGCCAGAAGACGTCCACTGCTGAACATAGGCCTCCCCCTTTAACCTCCATACTGAACGACATCCTGCCATCTGCATGCACTGAATGCCCGCGACTCTCACAATGTCGTCGGTCCATCTAGTGGGAGGCCTACCTACGCTGCGTCTTCCGGTTCGCGGTCTCCACTCAAGAACTTTTCTTCCCCATCGGTTAACAGTTCTTCGAACGATGTGGCCTGCCCATTGCCACTTCAACTTGCAGATTTTAATAGCTATGTCGGTGACTCTGGTTCTTTGGCGAATATCTACGTTTCAGATTTTATCGCGCAAAGAAACTCCGAGCATAGCTCTCTCCATGGCTCGTTGTGTGACTCTGAGTTTTTCCAAAAGGCCAACAGTTAAGGACCACGTCTCGGTACTATATGTCATCACTGGCAACACACACTGATCAAATACCTTTGTCTTCAGGCACTGTGGTATCTTGGACGAGAAGGTGTCACGCAATTTCCCGAACGCTGCCCATCCGAGTTGGATTTTTCGGGCGACCTCTTTGCCTAAGTTGGACTTACCTAACTGAACAATCTGTCCAAGATAGGTGTAATGGTCAACAACTTCGAGAGTATCGTTCCCAACGATTACCGGTACGGGTACAACATGGAAATTGGACATGACTTTTGTCTTGTCCATATTCATTTTAAGATCCACCTGTTGGGAAAGGCTACTAAGGTCGCTGAGCATTGTATTGTCCTCCAGCGACTCTGCCATGAGGACTATATCGTCGGCAAAACGAAGGTGAGTGATGTATTCGCCATTGATGTTGATGCCGAATCCGTTCCAGTCCAAGAGCTTGAAAACGTCCTCCAATGCGTTAGTGAACAGTTTCGGAGAGATAACATCTCCTTGTCAAGGCGTGAGCCTTTATGCAATTGGATTGGTTCCGTGCTCTCGTCCTGTAATCGGATCGACATGGTGGCGTTTCTATACAAACACTTCAGCACTTCGATATACCTATAGTCGATATGACAACGCTGGAGGGACTGCAATACTGCCCAGGTCTTGATTGAATCGAAGGCTTTTTCATAGTCCACAAACGCTAGACATAATGGCCGATTATACTCCTCAGTCTTCTGTATAATCTGACGGAGCGTGTGTATGTGGTCTATGGTGCTCCAGCCTTTACGGAAACCGGCTTGTTCGGGAGGCTGGAAGTCATCAAACCTGCTTTCGAGACGGTTTGTAATGACTCTGGAGAACAACTTGTACACATGGCTCAGAAGTGAGATGGGCCTATAATTCTTCAACGAGGTGTTAGAGCACCACCACACTCCTATTCCATGCTTCAGGCGTAGTACCTTCGATTATGACGGAATTAAATAACTTCTGGAGGACCAAAAGTACCGGTTTTCCTACCCGCTCTCAGAAGTTATGTCGTGATTCCGTCATCACCCGGCGCCTTGTTGTTCTTAAGCTGTTTCAGAGCCATTCTAATCTCGTACAAGCTGATGTCTGGGATGTCCTCAGTGTAGTGTCGGGTCAGTTTAGCTCTCTTGTCCTGACCTGCGCTGACAATAGACTGTCGTGTTGAGGTGTACAACTAAGTACAGTAATTGTACAATATTTTTTCATATCCTTGCAAAGGCGAAAGAGTTTATCGGCCCTTGTAAACGCAGTCCATTCTCGGATGTTACATAACTATTATAATTATTACTTAAATTTACTCTACAAGTTTCGTGCTAGCCATGAAACCGCGAAGGGTAGGGCAAAGTAGATAGTTTTCAAATGCATCTCGCTCTCCTATACGCATCCGAAAACCCCTAAATTCCGCTGTTCATGGGTAGAATAACTTATGGTAAATCGGGCGTCACTATGGCGGTACGTAAGTACGTCGAGGTAATACAAACTGCTAGTCTTAGTGCTGAGTCCTGAAGCGTTTGGTGGACGATGACCTTAAAGCGTTCATAAGGTGTCTTCTTCTTAATTGAAGGCTTGTGTTTAAAGTGTGAGTGGAATGCTGTATTTTAAGTATTTATGTACGAGATCGTGTGTTTGATTCGAACATAGTGGTTATGGAGATTATACTTAGTTCTCGGCTAAATTTTGTAAGTATCAGCACCCGAAATTATATTACAGATATTTTTCACACATTCTAATATAGGTTTTTTTACTGCGGTTATTTGATTTGATTTGATGAGAAAAGACTACTATACAAAAATAATAACTGGCCAAGTGCGAGTCGGACTCGCGCACGAAGGGTTCCGTACCATTTTCTATAAAAACGGCAAAAAAACACGTTTTTTTGTATGGGAGCCCCCCTTAAATATTAATTTTATTTTAATTTAATAATTTATTTTTAAAGTGAATATACAACTTAATATTCTGTGAATATTTCAAGCGTCATCTGTTGCCGTTATCAATATCGAGCGAAAACGAGCAAAAAAATCACGTTTGTTGTATGGGAGCCCCCCATAAATATTAATTTTATTTCAATTATTTATTTTTAAAGTCAATATATAACTAAATATTCTGTGAATATTTCAAGCGTCTACCTGTTGCTGTTATCAATATAGAGCATAAACAAGCAAAAAAATCACTTTTGTTGTATGGTAGCCGCCCTTAAATATTTATTTTATTAAATTTTTTAGTATTTGTTGTTATAGCGGCAACGGAAATACATCATCTGTGAAAATTTCAACTGTCTAACTGCCACGGTTCATGAGATATAGCCTGGTGACAGACGGACGGACGGACAGCGGAGCCTTAGTAATAGGGTCCCGTTTTACCCTTTGGGTACGGAACCCTAAAAACTAACCTTGATGACCACGATTTCCTTTCTCTATTGAAAATATGCACAAATAATGGAGGTATCGGGAAAACGACCATGTCCTAGTTTCTAAAAATCCCCGAAAAATTCCAAGTCGATGTTTAAGCCATTTGTCGATTAACGTAAGGTCCATTGGGGTAGAATGCAATAACATTCCCTCCATCTAAGAATACCATCAGAGTTGCTACGTCGGTCGCGTTGATCTTTGCGCACCTGCCTTTGGGAGAAATGTTAGGAATTTTGTCAAATCTGAGGTAGCTTTGGCCTCTACTACAGCTTCAAACTGTCCACAAATCATATTTCAAATCAGACTCTTTCTTACGTAACTCAGCAGATCGAATTAAAATCAGTACAAAGATGAGGAAATGCTTTTTCTGTCTCGAACAGTGGCCTTAGGCCTTAGTACGAGCAGTTGCGAAAAAGTTATCGTTACGTAAACGATAGCAAAATTTATGAAAAATTGAACAGCGCCTCTATCGGACGTGGAAAGAATCAGAATTTTTCATACATTTTGCTATCGTTTACGTAACAATAACTTTGTCGCAAGTGCTCGTACTAAGGCCACAGATATCGTTTTAGTCAGCGTACTCAAATTGCGAAAAAATACTTGACGCCTATATAACCACCAATCACCGACACTAGCGCGAGAGCCAGACTCCCGAGGCCCCACCAGTCTCCATTAATTGGGTCCCCGGGGCCCAGCGCTATATATCTCATTTTGCAAAACTCGGGTTGCGAATCGAAAAAGTTTTAAACGTTTTTTACGGAATGTAGTAGAAACGATACACGCATGCGGTTGCTTTTACTCTACTGTTTTGGTTTTTGAACTTAAAGTAATTTTCTTAAATAAGTTTGGTTTTAAAAAATAAGTAAAAGATTATGAAGGTCAGATATTGCGATTTATTCCACTTAGCTCTACCAAGATCGTACTAGTGAACTCTTTTTACCGGACTGCGCAAGAAGTAGGATTATGTTTTTCTAGTATATGTATGTATGACTGCCCCGGTGGTTCAGTTGGTAGTGAACCTACCTGCTGGGCTTGGGGGCGTGGGTTCGATTCCCACCTAGGGCAAACATTTATGTGATGAACATTTGTGTTTGTTCTATGTCTGGATGTGGATATCTATTTAAGTATGTGTTTAAAATTATATATGTACGTAATCAGTCTCTGGCTGCCATATTACAATCTTTGCTTAGTTTGGGGTCAGATGACCGTGTGTGCAAAATGTCCCAGATATTTATTTATTTATTTATGTATGATGGTTTCTTTGGCATGCCCTACAGCCTAAACGGATGGATTTCGAACAATATGTCGTGTCATATGAATCGTTTTAATAGTGGGATTGACATATGTACAAGAATTGAGGATGACGTCTGCGAAAAAAAATATTAGGTTAAAATAGTAAGTTAACTTGGCTAAATAGTTTCAATATTATGTAGAGTTTACTCAACAGATTTCCAAAATATATAACACTACTATGAAATATTCAATAGTTTACAAGATAAAGCGGTATGACAGACCTCTAGGCCCTGATTCCATAACTACAAACACGCGCTTAACGCGGCTCGTTAAGTTACCCTCAAAAATTTGGTCTTTATTTTCTAAGGAATAGAGGCCACATTTTTAGAGATTTCGCGCCGCGTTACGAGCGTGTTTTAGTTAGTGAATAAAGGCCTTGTATACTACGAGTAGGTATAAATAGGAACCTATATACGCAGCGCATTACTTTTCAGTTACCTGCTACTTACCTATAGGAACAATGCATACAGGTTATATTATTATATTAATTTAATATACTTGTTTCTACTTTGTACGCTGGCCAGGAGACAAAAAACTTGAGAACAGACACTAGATTTGAGTCCGTCACTTACAATTACAACACTTCATAGCTTCACTTAAATATAAAAAAGTAATTTTTCGCCTTTACTATTTATTTACGGCAGGAAAAGTCTGAATAACAGATCTGTAAACCTCTTTCCACTCATTTCTACTCACATCAAATACGCGCAATCTTCTTACGGTCTCGCAACGGTTAGTAAAGCTCCTCTTATTTTGAGGGTATTAGTGAAAACATATAAAAAATTGTTTGTCTTCGAGAACGAAAACATTTTTCAATAGGTACACGTGTATGGTTTTGAAGATACATTTGACCTTTAGATCAATAGGAAAGGTTAAAAAGCAAGATAAAGGTTGATCCACACCGTCATTTTATAAGTCTGTGGTGAAGGACCGGCATTGAGGTTCTAAGGACGATACTCAATGCCGGTCCTAGCCTTTGATGAGGGTAAAGTGAGATTGTCTTTCGGCGCGCTTTATTTCTGAATACTATCATACTGGAATCGATTATTTTTGCGGAATAAAAAGTAGCCCGTGTGCTAATCTAGGACGTAAACTATTTCTTCATCGAAATTTTATGTTGGTTACAATTACAAGCACTGCTAGTGTGCCCCGCCGCACATTTTCAGAATTGCGGCCGGATTTTGTAAATCTTAGGAAAGGTCAGGATTTTTAAATAACATAGTATAGAGTTAAAAACAAAAAGTATCTGCGCGTATAATATATAAGGTCGGGGAAAAAGTTTCTTCGTATTTTTTAAACAAATTCAAGACATATTTTTTTCAAGTTTAATTACATTTAATTATAATATATATGTGCCATATTGTTCGATAACTTGTTGCCATCTTGTAGGTAGTGACATGATCCCGTTGCTGTAGAATTTTTGGGACTTCTGATCAAAAAAATGCAACAAGTAGTTTTGACAGTCCTCTCTTGATGTTAATCTAACACTACCCAAAGAATTCTGAAGAGATCGAAACAGGTGGAAATCTGAGGGTGCAAGGTCAGGGCTATATGGTGGATGCATTAACACTTCCCAACCAAGCTCTCTAAATTTTTGCTGAGTGGCCAAAGATGTGTGCGGTCTGGCGTTATCATGATGAAAGACCACACTCTTTCTGTTGATCAATTCCGGCCGTTTTTTCTCAATTTCTTGTTTGAGTCTCATCTGCTGTTGGCAGTACAGATCCGAATCGATGGTTTTGCCCGGCGGTAAAAGCTCATAATGAACGATGCCCTGCCAATCCCACCATACACACAGCATCACCTTATTACGTGTTAATCCGGGTTTCGCTACAGTCTGTGGTGCTTCACTGCCCTTTGACCATGATCGTTTGCGCACATTCTTGTCGTAGGTGATCCATTTTTCATCACCAGTGATCAATCTTTTCAAAAACGGTTCGGTTTCGTTACGTTTCAATAGAGAGTCGCAAATGAGTACACGATTCATTTGGTTTCTGTCAGTGAGCTTGTGTGGCACTCAAATATCGAGTTTTTTTGTATACCTAGTTTTTTTCAAATGGGTCAAAACTGTTTTGTGGTCAATCCCCAGTTCTTCAGCTACGTCGTAACTATTAATATGCCGATCTTGGTCCACTTTTTCAGAAATGGCATCTACTTTATCCGTAACAGGGCGACCAGAGCGAGCTGCATCTTTGACATCAAAATTCCCGGACTGAAAACGCTTGAACCAACATTGTGCTACTCTTGATGACACTGCATTAGGTCCATAAACGTCACAAATTTTTTTCGCGGCTTGTGTCGCAGTTTTCCCTTTTTTGTAATAAAATTTCACAATATATCGAATTTCTTCGTTAGATTCACTCATTTTATCAAACAAAAAAACAATTGAAAAATGGCGGGAAATTGCTTTTTACTTTTTGTATTCCTTTTTTAAAATGTCATATTTTTAATGGTATCAAAACCAGCCAGATACAAACAGTACAACGGATGAGATTTTTACTACAACCTTATACATACAAAATACGAAAAGACTTTTTCCCCGACCTATTATTAAATTTTTCCATAAAGGTATAATTTGCGAAATAATTCGCTAATTGCGACAAAATCTTAGGCTTTTTAACATGCTTTTATTAACTTGGTATGTAACGGAATCTTTGAACGTGATTTTCACCCCTTTCAAAATGTCGGATTGATTTGAAATTTTGCACACTTGTCAAGGACCGATGGCAATGCAATAATTTGATTTGATTTGATAATTTATATAGTTTGTCCCATTATCCTTACCAGGATCTTCAGGATTAAAGATTTTAAAACGTGTATTTTAATTTTTTGTATTTTAAATATTCAATCTGGTAACCCTACTCCGGCCGCCAAATGCACGTAGACTTTGTTACCGTAATATGCACACAAAGAGCGGTTTAATATTAGATCAAATAGATCATGTGTAGTGGCTTTTAGATACCTTACAAGGTCACGTCTCGAATCTGACCTCATTGAGAAAACGCCAAAATTCTAGAAAATAAGGGACAATGCAATTTCGCAAATCTGAAAGTTAGCTATACCTTCGGCTCTAACACTGATAGCAGAACTTAAGAAAAGAACTGGCTCAATAATTCCTTTTGTTTTCGCGAAAAAACATTAAAAGCTTTTTGTTTTGGTGCGCAGAACGGTTTCTTAAGCCGCGGTCAATAAAAATATGAGGGTCGGAGTGCTACGTGAGAGGAATATAGACTCGCACGAGCGGGCCCGGGAACTGGAGGCTAACCAGCTAGCTACCTACTAGAATAGACAAAGTACTGCTTAGGCAACAAAGTTTAGGTATTGACGGTTAGGCAATCTGACATCAATATGTTACTTCTTAGTAAAAAAAATATATACATAAATAGGCTTGCGTTTGACCGCCAACTCTCCTGATGTTATGCGATGATGCGGTCTACGATAGAGCACGCTTGCCTAGAAGAAGCCGAAAGTTTGCGCCATAGGTATGATGCAGCAGTGGCATCTTTCATTTTTGGTACTGAGCTCTTAATCACTAACAATCAACAGTAAATGCCATATTTTCCTCAAGTAATTTAGTACATAAAATAATTAAGAAAAGAAATGTGTGAAATCTTTTCTGCAGTGGGACTTTAAGAGGTAAAACACATAGGTAATGTCCCAGGCAACGTTTCATTTTCGCTATGCCCTATAATTTCACGTAAAACGTCCTCCATCTGGAATATAATAACAAAAAAATAGTATTCATAGGTGGAAAGGGCCACGGGAGGGGCCTAACATAAGATAGGAAACTATCACGAAAATTACTTAAATCAACAGTTCAAGGAAATGAAAAGGTAGATACAGTTTATAGTTACCACTGAGTACAAACACTATGATATAAAGAAAAGATACCTACTCGTTGGAAGAAACCTTCTTAGAAACAAGATTAGGAATAAAAATCTTAAGCTTTTGAGGATTGACAAGTTTCTATGAATTTGTGGTTTACTATCAAGTATAATAAAACAAATGTTATCTCAGTGAGATAAGTGTGTGAAATATTTGTAACCTGTTGTAGTGTAGATATTTACCTGAAGGTGCAACAGTGGGCGAAGTACGAATTTTCGCTACGTATCAAATTCCATAAAAAAAAATTCATTTCGAAATTGAAATTTCTATGCGTATTTTACGTATCGAATACTTCGCCCACTGAAGGATCTACTTCTTAAAAACCGGCCAAGTGCGAGTTGAACTCGCGTACTGATTCCGTATCACTAAATAAATTGATAACTACTTGCAAAAAAGTAGTGCAAAAAGTCAACATCACGCCCAAACGTCGGTTCAATGAATTTTGTTCGACAATAAAGTAGGTAGAAGAGGATTTTGAAAATATATCTTTTGGCGAGGCCAAATGCGTAGAAAGTCGCAGGCATTAAGCTAATTTCATATCATTGATGCAAATACGAGTAACATACCAAGTTCAACCATTTTAGTTTGAAAGGAATTCATGGAAGAGTTTAGCGCAATACTCACTTTTGCTTGTTTTTTTTTTCAACTTAAATTCTCTACGACTACGCCATGTCGCTGAAACAGTCGAAACATCTAAATAACCTAGGTAAAACGTGTACTTTAACAACTTAATATAAAACTAGGCATTGTAATAAATAAATCACGTTTGCCCATAATCCGCGATATTACTGAAAGTATGAATTCAGTACATTATGAAGAGGCACTTCAGTGGCGGAATGTGGCGTTGTAATAGCGTTTTTTCCTTATAATCGCCTACCCGAGAAATTTAACCGAATATTACGGCTATTGACGGAAGCCAAAGTGGTGTGAAATGACACACCCGAAGCGTTACGGACCTACACACGTGTGCCCGTGTACTAACTACAACGTTGCTACGGTATTTTATTAGGAAAAAGTGAGTAAAGGCAAATGTATAACGTCTTTTAGCATCATTTTCTTATAAAGTGGGGTGTTCTAAAGGATGTGTTGTGTTTGTTTTCCGTGTAAAAAGTTTCATCATAAGTTTAGATGTAACCTCTTTTGATAATTAATCTTTAGTCAGAGTTTGCCGCTATTTTTAGCTGGTAGTTCAATGTAATGTGCTGGAGTTTTGGCGCCCACGCAAATAAGAACATAAAACGGAAGAAAAATCGAATTGAGAACTTCTTTTTTTAAAAGGGTAAACGGGACCCTATTACTAAGTCTGTCTGCCTGTCCGTCTGTCACCAGGCTGTATCTCATGAACCGTGACAGTTAGACAGTTGAAATTTTCACAGATGATGTATTTCTGTTGCCGCTATAACAACAAATACTAAAAAACAGAATAAAATAAATAATAGGTCGGGGAAAAAGTCTTTTCGTATTTTGTATGTATAAGGTTGTAGTAAAAATCTCATCCGTTGTACTGTTTGTATCTGGCTGGTTTTGATACCATTAAAAATATGACATTTTAAAAAAGGAATACAAAAAGTAAAAAGCAATTTCCCGCCATTTTTCAATTGTTTTTTTGTTTGATAAAATGAGTTAATCTAACGAAGAAATTCGATATATTGTGAAATTTTATTACAAAAAAGGGAAAACTGCGACACAAGCCGCGAAAAAAATTTGTGACGTTTATGGACCTAATGCAGTGTCATCAAGAGTAGCACAATGTTGGTTCAAGCGTTTTCAGTCCGGGAATTTTGATGTCAAAGATGCAGCTCGCTCTGGTCGCCCTGTTACGGATAAAGTAGATGCCATTTCTGAAAAAGTGGACCAAGATCGGCATATTAATAGTTACGACGTAGCTGAAGAACTGGGGATTGACCACAAAACAGTTTTGACCCATTTGAAAAAAACTAGGTATACAAAAAAACTCGATATTTGAGTGCCACACAAGCTCACTGAAAGAAACCAAATGAATCGTGTACTCATTTGCGACTCTCTATTGAAACGTAACGAAACCGAACCGTTTTTGAAAAGATTGATCACTGGTGATGAAAAATGGATCACCTACGACAAGAATGTGCGCAAACGATCATGGTCAAAGGGCAGTGAAGCACCACAGACTGTAGCGAAACCCGGATTAACACGTAATAAGGTGATGCTGTGTGTATGGTGGGATTGGCAGGGCATCGTTCATTATGAGCTTTTACCGCCGGGCAAAACCATCGATTCGGATCTCTACTGCCAACAGCAGATGAGACTCAAACAAGAAATTGAGAAAAAACGGCCGGAATTGATCAACAGAAAGAGTGTGGTCTTTCATCATGATAACGCCAGACCGCACACATCTTTGGCCACTCAGCAAAAATTTAGAGAGCTTGGTTGGGAAGTGTTAATGCATCCACCATATAGCCCTAACCTTGCACCCTCAGATTTCCACCTGTTTCGATCTCTTCAGAATTCTTTGGGTAGTGTTAGATTAACATCAAGAGAGGACTGTCAAAACTACTTGTTGCATTTTTTTGATCAGAAGTCTCAAAAATTCTACAGCAACGGGATCATGTCACTACCTACAAGATGGCAACAAGTTATCGAACAAAATGGCACATATATATTATAATTAAATGTAATTAAACTTGAAAAAAATATGTCTTGAATTTGTTTAAAAAATACGAAGAAACTTTTTCCCCGACCTTATATTTAAGGGGGCTCCCATACAACAAACGTATTTTTTTTGTTCTATATTGATAACGGCAACAGGTAGACGCTTAAAATATTTACAGAATATTTAGTTATATATTCACTTTAATAATAAATACTTAAATTAAAATAAAACAAATATTTAAGGGGGGCTCCCATACAACAGACATGATTTTTTTGTCGTTTTTATAGATAATGGTACGGAACCCTTCTTGCGCGAGTCCGACCCGCACTTGGCCGGTTCCTCTTTTTTGTTGTCGGTTGGCGCTTTTCCCGGCTGGCATCGTATCTACTACACCGCTAGTTTTGTAGGACTTCTAAGAATGTCATATATCGTTTTCTTTCTCTCATCAGACGGGCCGTGAAAAAAATCTATTTCGTGTTAAAGCTTAGCTTTATTTCTCAACAAGAAATTTTACAATTTCGCTTACGTGATAAATTAATTAATTTAGTAACTAATTACTTATACTTCGACATTTTGATAAACTTAAATAAACTATAATAATATGCTTAACATAGTACTAAAACAGCGAAGATAATGATAAAAATAGAGTAATATAATTGATAATGTAAAAAGAACCATGGCAAATAAACCACTAACTTATAGACTAACATTTATATAATAATATAATAAGACCTTTTTTTAATTTTCTAGTAGTTTCACTTGAAAAGCATGCTAGTCTGTGCAAAAAGAAAACCGTTGAAGGCTTGAGAGCGCACGAGTGCTAATTTACTTAATAAAGCACCCCTCTTTTTACGTCGGTGATTAAAAATTATAATGGATGCTTGCTGTTTGTATAAATTATAAATAGGTATGGTCTGTGCAAAAAGAGAAGCGTCGAAAGCTTGAGGTCGCGCGTGTGCTAATTACTGTTTTTAGTTCACTGTATTGCCACGACGGCTCTCTTTTTGAACATTCTCTATCAGTCAAGGAATATACTAATCTCTACCTATCAGTCATGCTACCATGTCCGACCAAGGCACAGCAAAAACGCCCAACCTATTTACTAAAAAAAATTTATCAATATAAAAAATCGACTTCATAAAAAAATTAAGAACTGGACCAAATTTAAATGGGACCAAACGGTAATCATCAGCTTTCAACTAAATTATCAAAATCGGTTCTGTAAAGTTCTGTAGTAAACAATTAAAAAAAACTTTTTGGAAACCTCCTCCTTTTTGGAAGTCTGTTAAAAATAAAAATAAATCACTAGGTTTTTACGCAATATCATAAAATATGTTTTGAGCTTTCGCCAAAATAATGCCGAAAGAAAATACCTTCTACGTCCTGACAATAAAAATTAATGAACGGAGTGTATTGACGGAGATTTATGGAGCACGTAAAACTGAGAGGTACGAGTATGAGTAGAATTATTCATTGCAAAGTTATAGCGTGTGTAGAGTGGAGGGTAGAGTGGAGGGTAGAGAACTAGACAATTTACACGAGTATTTTTTTTAAATACAGGTTTACGCATAATACGTTGTATTAAGCCGAAAGGAGGACAATGGAGTCATCATTAAGAACAACTTTTACTATAGGACCAACCCTGAAATCGCAAAAAAAAACAGCTGATTCATAGAAAACGGTCATTGACACTCGACAAATTGTATGGATATGAACAGCTGATATTTATTTCGCGAATTTGGTCCCGAAACAAAATATTCTATTATATTATAATATAAGGTCGGGGAAAAAGTTTCTTCGTATTTTTTAAACAAATTCAAGACATATTTTTTTCAAGTTTAATTACATTTAATTATAATATATATGTGCCATTTTGTTCGATAACTTGTTGCCATCTTGTAGGTAGTGACATGATCCCGTTGCTGTAGAATTTTTGGGACTTCTGATCAAAAAAATGCAACAAGTAGTTTTGACAGTCCTCTCTTGATGTTAATCTAACACTACCCAAAGAATTCTGAAGAGATCGAAACAGGTGGAAATCTGAGGGTGCAAGGTCAGGGCTATATGGTGGATGCATTAACACTTCCCAACCAAGCTCTCTAAATTTTTGCTGTGTGGCCAAAGATGTGTGCGGTCTGGCGTTATCATGATGAAAGACCACACTCTTTCTGTTGATCAATTCCAGCCGTTTTTTCTCAATTTCTTGTTTGAGTCTCATCTGCTGTTGGCAGTAGAGATCCGAATCGATGGTTTTGCCCGGCGGTAAAAGCTCATAATGAACGATGCCCTGCCAATCCCACCATACACACAGCATCACCTTATTACGTGTTAATCCGGGTTTCGCTACAGTCTGTGGTGCTTCACTGCCCTTTAACCATGATCGTTTGCGCACATTCTTGTCGTAGGTGATCCATTTTTCATTACCAGTGATCAATCTTTTCAAAAACGGTTCGGTTTCTTTACGTTTCAATAGAGAGTCGCAAATGAGTACACGATTCATTTGGTTTCTTTCAGTGAGCTTGTGTGGCACCCAAATATCGAGTTTTTTTGTATACCCAGTTTTTTTCAAATGGGTCAAAACTGTTTTGTGGTCAATCCCCAGTTCTTCAGCTACGTCGTAACTATTAATATGCCGATCTTGGTCCACTTTTTCAGAAATGGCATCTACTTTATCCGTAACAGGGCGACGAGAGCGAGCTGCATCTTTGACATCAAAATTCCCGGACTGAAAACGCTTGAACCAACATTGTGCTACTCTTGATGACACTGCATTAGGTCCATAAACGTCACAAATTTTTTTTCGCGGCTTGTGTCGCAGTTTTCCCTTTTTTGTAATAAAATTTCACAATATATCGAATTTCTTCGTTAGATTCACTCATTTTATCAAACAAAAAAACAATTGAAAAATGGCGGGAAATTGCTTTTTACTTTTTGTATTCCTTTTTTAAAATGTCATATTTTTAATGGTATCAAAACCAGCCAGATACAAACAGTACAACGGATGAGATTTTTACTACAACCTTATACATACAAAATACGAAAAGACTTTTTCCCCGACCTATTATAAACGAAAAAATTCTCACTTCAGTGGGTCCCATAGTTAAAGTTGTTCATAATGATGAGTACAATGACCTCCTTTCGGCGTAGTTCATGTCACATAACATGTCACAATTTTTTTTCTTTCCTCCTATGAAGGTTTGGAGTCGAACGTCTAGTGCATTTTTTTCATCGGTATATGCGTAACCCTGTATATTATTAAGTTCACCTGAAATGTCTACCTGAATGTGCGTGTAATAACGTGTGTGTATAAAGTAGCTAACAGACGTGACGGATTTGTCTGACGAACCGACGTTCAACCAACGGGAGAGAAGGAGAATTTTATCTCTCTGTTTTGTTAGTCAGATCCTTTCCAACGTCACGCACAAGACTGCAATTTTTGTTACAGGTTAGGCTAAATTAGCATCATTGACTGTACGTATGGTGAGGCCGGAGCACAAAACCCGGCCCAAGCATACCGCAGTGCTAAGTAGCAACATCGCATAGTGGCGCCTAGATGGAAACCTCCGTTATTGTGTTTGGTGTATAGTGTTATATATTGTTGGTCAAATGTATTTGACCTACCTAATATAACGAACCATTGTTTTAAGGTGAATAAAAAATCGGAATATATTAATATTATATTAGTATGTTTTCGTTATCGTTAAATTTAGTGATATGTTGAGTTTAGTTAATTCGTTGTTTTTTTTTTCGTTAATTGCCAATTTGGGATTGAAGTTTTGCGTTACCTATGTGATGTTTTACATTACGATAGGCAACAAATATAAGCTCTGTAAACAATATTGTTACCATAATATTACTGCAATTTACGGTGATTCCGTCTGCAGGGACAATTTTAATGTTCACGCAAACGAAGTTGCGGGTACAGCTAGTACATAATAAATACAAAATGTCATTGCATTCCGTGGTGGGGTTAAAATACCAATTCAAACAAGGCTGGAGGCCGGAAGTCTACCTATAGGTAGGTACAAACTTTATAGTCTATTGATTCTAGTTTCTCTCTGGGATGTTAGGTAACACTAGGTACGAGTAATTACGACATTCATTGAGCATCCCGAACACGCTACAGTCAATTTAGTCGATATCTACGATCATTACGAACGTTCTGGACGTAGCTTCCATTCCGAATTCCTCGTGGACTTTAGAAACATCTTCGAGTAGGATGCGGTATTTGACAGGGTGCCTTCTTAATAGTGGTTAGGAGATGCAAAAAATATTTATTTGTGACGTAAACGTAGTTTATTTAGTCTAAGATTATTTTGACGTGATAACGTTTTATAAATCGATGAACGCCGGCTGCGCGCACGAAAAAGCATGACTCATTTTCACTATTTTCGAGCGTGCTAGCGAGAGCGCGGAACAAGCGAAATTATCGTCCGTAAATTGACTTGACAGGTTTTTTTTTTCATAAGTTTCCTCAATTACTTTCGGGTGCAGCCGTGTCATATGGGGAGTACATCCACTAATACCCCTATGATGAGAAAAGAGAAAAATCTGAAAGTTATTTTGACTTTACTTATACCGTATCCATATCGTAGCACTCTGTAACAAGTCTGCAATATTGTGGTTCCTTCCGCAGCCAAACATGCTATGTTTGCAGTTTGCACCGCGCTGCACAGAAATACACCGCAATTGAGTTGTCTACAATTGATTCACAATGTTGATTCTTTTTTTTATATAATAATAGGGTTACGTTTGACCGCCAACTTGCGTTTGTTCAATGAAACCTACAATCCAGAACGTTATAAAATTAGGTTTTATAAGGTCCTTGCCTACAATACTCAAGAGGAGATATTATATAACACGGCTAGGCAAGGCATACTTATGTACCTATTAATTTGTGTTGTGATATGGAAAAACATGTAATTTGTTAGCAAACAATAACCATAAAATACTATACTACGTAATAAAATAAAAACAAGCATGACAGACAGATATAGATATTGTCTGTCTCAAAGACACAATATCGAATAAGCAAGTATTTTTTTATGGACCCGGGTATGTCCTAAAACTGCGACCAGAACCACCGGAGGATAAGCAGCAGCGTCCTAATAGTACACGGTGAACGTACTGCGATCCCCAAGCCGCCTGCCAAGCGTGGGGATTATGGCAAAACCCCTCTCTATGAGGGAGGCCTTGCCCAACAGTGGACGTTAATTGGCTGATGATGTGATGTGTGTGAAGTATTTTTTTATTGTTCTTTTTTTGTGGTTTTGCAAAATCTTCTTATCCATGTCTTGGCAACGCCATCTATTGCATGTTTATGATTATTTTTATTGTATTTTGGAAAACCTCCCTTTAAGCCTGGTCCTCAATATAGAAGCCAAAGTTGAGGATAGAAGACAGAGCATCGCCCAAAAGCTCAAGCTGGTCAGTTATCGGAATGGATACGTCCCGAAAAGTAGGAGCCAGTTGGATTGGCGAGGCAGTTGGCAGTGGGAAATTGATCTAGTCTGAGAAGTAGAAAAGAGTAAAAAATAAGCTGTGATCGAGCATATATCTAAACCATTTTTGGTGCTAGCGACCGTTGCACTTGCCAAATAAAGTCGTTTTAAGAAAAGAACTGTATTAATTTACTGCAAAAAAATATTAGATTAGGCAGAAGGATGCGAATGGAGGCAATTGGCATGGGATGAAGCAGAAGTTAATGCTCATAAGCAATGGGAGGCTCATGCTTAGCGATGGCTTAGGGCTGCTGGTGATCAAATTAGAAAGAAAGCTTGGCTTGTAAGTATTTTTTCACTTTGTACCAGGATTCTTTTGCAGGGGTCCGCCTGGGGAAGTACCACACCTTTGCCAGTTATTCAACCGCCAAGCAGTAGTGTGCAAACACTACTGTGTTCCGGATTGAAGGGCAATGTTTCCAGCGAAATTACAGGGCACACAGAGATTTGACATCTTATATCTCGGGGTGACGAGCGCAGTATATTGCCATCCAGGGTTTTGAACTGTTGAAGTTCAAAATTCTAAGTGGCGTTGAGCTGTTATGGACAAGCGTGAAGAGCCATCAGGCGAGCGACTTCGCTCGTCTCGTCTGTATCATAAAAAATAAATAAAAAACTATTACTAGGTATCCAACCTAGGTAGGGGAAGGAGAGAGGTAGGTAAGTAGGGTAATTTTTTAACTGTGGTTCGTCAATTCTAATTCATCATCAGCGTAATCTCGTGGAGGCAGTTATAATAAATTGTAAACACAATGCGCTGCTAGGAGCCGATACTGTATCCAGGCGTGATGGATCACACCAGCCAATCGAGATTGGAAAACATTCCATGGAAATATGAAGGAAATTTAGACCGTGATAACTTTCATAATTGTGTCAATGACAGCAAAGCTACCTAGATCTGACCTAGATACATAAGATAAGAATGCTACATGTTGCTACCAACAAAACATTTAGAAACTAAATATGATAACCTTGACGTGGTTAGCCCTTTGGGGTCGAGACATTAGGCCCTTGCGACCGGGAGCTCACCTCATTTTAAAAATCATTTATAGCGCCTCACTTGCCTAAAATGCTGGCGTGTTTCTGACTCGACGTATTTTATTAGCATTGTCAGGAAAAAGGAAGGGGGTTCTCAATACACTTGTTTTTTTTTAATATTTGTTACCTCAAAATTCCGTCATTTATAAACCGATTTAGGAAAATATTATTTATTCATAAATTAATACGACAGTTTTTTTTTAAGTAAACAAAATTACTAAACGTCTTTTTTTCATCTGAACCGCGTCCAAATAATATTTTTAGTAACCAAAAAACCCTAGGACTCCAAAACCTAACTTCGTTTGGAGTTATCATCGATAGTTCCGCTACAATAGACCTCGTAGTCCGTATAGTTGGGAACTTTGAAAAAATCACAATCAGGCTCGATTCTTAAGGAAATTCTTCTGAGTTCCACATTTCAGAGCAGTATAACGAGCCCCTATTTATTAGGACTTAAGGGGTTTGTCTGGAGTAGTAGCGGGGTCTTTGTGAGCTATGAGAGCCTGTCAGTATATTGTTTATTAGTCAAAGCAAATAGTAAAATTGCTTACTTTTGTCAGTATCTATATTCTATCTATATATCTATATGTATCTTCTATATCTATATCTATCTATACATTAAAAACGTAGAGATAAAAAATCTGTAATTGCGAGATAACAAAAAAGAAATCACACAGGGCGTCATAAAATAAGCAGCTGAACACGATAAGACACTTTTTAGAATTTTTGTCTGTTTGTTTGTCCGCGCACATCTCCTAAACCACTGGACGGATTTAAATGCGGTTTTCACGAATATGCTTAGAAATTACCAGATTAAAACAGGCTATGTTATATCATTTATTTTAATTCTTTATTATTACATAAAAAAAAAAAAAAAACTGATTATTTTCTTCGTTACCCGAAACGTAATATGAGGATCGTCACATAGCCTCAAGCAAGGAGGTCCAAAGTAAAGAGAATGTTATTGACATATCCCATTAAAAATTTGAAACTGTCAACTGTCATTCAGATAATCAGTTTAAATTTAAAGAAGGTTGTTTAACCTTCTAAGATGAATGAACGTGTAGATCAAGGATGTTATAAAAACATAGGCCTTACAACCTCTTTGGTGATTCAATCCAATGCATTTTGCAAGACAAGCATATGTCAGGGTTCCGTGGCCAAAGCCATACTTGTGGTCGTATTCATATAGTCAAGGACGATCATATAGAAATCATCCTTGAAAGTACCTACTGGTTGAACTGCCAAGCCCGCTGTGAGTGCGACCACGCTCGGCCCGGGCCTTAGCTCCGATACTGGGCGGTCCCCGGGGACTGTTATTGAAAAAGTTAGCAGAGGAGCGGCCGGGAATTAATGCCGGTAAACGGCAAATACGGGACCATTATTCTTACCGCTGGATTTACCTACCGACCTTAAAATACCTATATAACAATAAAATAATATGAAGATGGATTAAAAAAGGGTCATATTAAGGTCTATGTAGTTACAGTTACCTATCCACTACTTCTAAAATTTCGTAATTACTGCTATATTCTAATTTTATCAAAATTTTCATCCAAACTAACTTCTATTGTTTCATGCAAAATACTTAAAATTTCATAAAATATTCAATTATTTCATTACCTAGTACAATTATTTTTTTTGCATGTAAGTATCAAAAAGAAATCTATATCTATATCTATACATATAATAAAAACGTAGGGATAAAAAAATCTGTAATTGCGAGATAACAAAAAAAAAACACACAGGTCGTCTTAAAATAAGCAGCTGAACACGATAGGACAGTTTTTAGAATTTTTGTCTGTTTGTTTGTTTGTTTGTTTGTTTGTTTGTTTGTCCGCGCACATCTCCTAAACCACTGGACGGATTTAAATGCGGTTTTCACGAATATGCTTAGAAATTACCAGATTAAAACATAGGCTATCTTATATCATTTATTTTAATTCTTTATTTTTACATAAACGAAAATAAAAATCAATAATTTATTTCTTCGTTACCCGAAACGTAATCTGAGAAACGTAACGAAACGTAAAGAGAATGTTATTGACATAGCCATTAAAATTTTGAAACTATCAACTGTCACTGTGTTCGGTTAGTCAGTTTAAATTTAAAGAAGGTTCCTTAACCTTCTTAGATGAATGAACGTGTAGATCAAGCATGTTATAGGCCTTACAACCTCATTGGTGATTCATTCCAGTGCATGGGGTAGGAGTATTACATTCTCTTGGTTTTATTCTATGTTAGCATTTAAAACACAAAATATACCGCATCCTATTTTAATTCAGTCCCGCGAATAGAAATATTCAAAAAAGGCCCTTTGTACATGAAAATAAACCTATACAACAAAATTCCGGACGCAATAAAGAAAGAAAGAAAAAAAAAAAAAAAAAACAGAACCAACTTCGTAAGTTTCTAACCCAAAAATGTTATTACGAGATAAAAGATTTATTCGACGATAAATTTTAGAAAATTATAATTAGAAAATAAATATCGATATATAAATAGTTAAAAAAGTAGCGTCATAAGTTTTGTATCATCTCATATATAATTTAAGTAACCCATCACACTAAGTATGTTTTTTTTTTGTTTTGTAAAATTACTTCACCCTAGGTTAAGTTTGAATAGTATATATAATATTTATGTAATAGATTTAACTATACTTAAATTTATATGTTTATGTCTGTGGTCTGGTTTTGTGAACAGCCACTACATAAGTCATTGCTGCACCCTTTATACAGGGTATATAAACTTAGCTTTTAGAAGAATACAGTGTATATTTGCAATAAGAATAAGAATATAGAAATAATTTTATTTTTCTGTGATATTTTAACAGATAAATAGAGTAGTTCCATTTCATGGCTTTTTAATCAAGGTATACATACAAATGCACGCGAAATAAGAAATAACTAGCCAAGAGCGTGTTAAGACAAGCATTATGTCAGGGTTCCGTGGCCAGCGAAACTGGACAGCCAAATTTCAGAGATGTATATCATACCGACATGACATGATATACTTTTAATGGTTTAGACAAAAAGAAAATTTCAAAACATGCTCTGCACTGTGGTCACATTATCTTTTTATCTTTTTGATTTGAAAACTGTTGACGGTGTTATTTATTACTTTTATGCTTCTATCAATACTACACACAGGGCAGCACAGGGCAGGGACAGAGCAGCTGAACATGTTAAGGCAGTTTTTAGAATTTTTGTTTGTTTGTTCACGCACATCTCCTACACCCCTGGAAGAAAATGCGGACGGATTTAAATGCGGTTTTCACGAATATGCTTAGCTATGACCAGATTGAAGTATAGGCTATGTTATTTTGCGCAAGGCCAGATTAAGGGAAGAAAAAAGGATTGAAGGTTTATATGAAAATCTACGCGTACGAAGTCGCGGGCAAAAAAGCTAGTTAAAAAATAAAAGAGTTTATCTATTTAAGTATGTATTTAAAAATATATATGTATGTATATCAGTCTCTGGCAGTCATATTACAAGCTTTGCTTAGTTTGGGGTCAGATGACCATGTGTGCAATAATGTCCCAGATATTTTACGCCGTTGGTCTAGGAATGCGAAGATGTTATATTTAAATACATAATATTTAAAAAACGGTCACATTTTCACAAGCAAACGTTTTTATTTTCATCAAGGGCCGTTAAAACTATAGGCACAATGTATTTCGCAACACTCTTTCCAACAATGAAGTCTAAATGTCCGACGCTTTTATCAGAAATCTCACATTTTTGGGCGTTCACTAATTGTGCAGCTGTGACATCCACGTCCTTTAAGTCTGCGATGTAATCATTGGCACTGCATATCAACACCCATTTCATGGTCGCCTTGCTTAAGTCATACAACGGAGGCTTTTTAACGCCGTATTTCCTCAAGTTCTTTTCTTCCCCATAGTCATACTCTGAAAACCCATTTCTAGCTATCTGACCCCATCGCAAATAATTTTTAACAGATGTTCCAGAAGGCAGGTGTCCAAAAAATACTGGCAGCACTTCTGGAGGGATATCAAACTCGTTGTATCCGATGAATGAAAAAATCAGCGCCGAGCAGAAAGGATATGACAACTTGGTCTTGCCGCAAAAAAATCTAGACACTCTTTGGCTAAATTTACCGTAGCCGAATACTTCGAAATGCTTGCCTGTTTCGTCCATCCAGGGAAGTAAAGTAGACAAAAGCTGCTCAATTTTAACGTTAACAAAGCGAGAGTGGGATAGCTCCGTAGTCGGAGACAGTCCGAAGCCGATTTTGATTTTGTCGTTGTATTCTGGTTTCTTGGCACAGAGTAGCATGAGAATTGCAGCGCCTTGAGAATGACCGACAAAAGCAATGTGCTCTTTTTTGGTCTGTTTGAGAATGAAGTCGATCGTAGCCGGTAGATCGCGAAGCGCCATTTCCTCGAAGGTAAAGTTCCAATACTTCGCGTCTGTGTCAGGATCTAAAGTCGTATGAGCGCGGGAATAGTGTGAACCTCGCGCATTGAAGACCCAAACATCGTAACAGGCGTCTGCGTACAAGTAGCAGTGAGCATTGTGTGGGCCTGGTGTCACACAGTCGTCACCACTCATAAACATTCCGTGTGTGAACAAGATTGGAACTCTCTCATTGCTTGATTTGTCGTTCATATTGATACTCGCTGGGTTGTCTACTGTGTCCGGTCTGTTATTTGCTTTATTTACACCGTCTGGTCCACTTTTCGTGGTGTTACTCTTCACTGTTTTGCTGCTTACTTCACTGTCTCTCTTACTACCCGCGCTGCACAGCCCGTGCGTACTCACCCGAAATACACTCAAAACATATCCATCGCTGGTAGTGATATGATGCCATTCACTCTCGTATCCATCAAACTCCACCAGGTCAGTGAAGTTCATGTCGACACGAGGTGAGGTTGGGAACCATTTTGATTCTACGGAAGACAGCAGAGCGAGTAATGCGTGTAATAAAATATTTGGTGTTGGACGCATTTTCGTTTCTGGAAAATATTTTGATCTATAACTTATGAATACTCCACAACTAAAAAAAAAAACAAATTATAATAAACAAAGCCAAAGATATTTAAGGCTATGGATAGAGTCAGTGCTCAAAAATGTCAAACCTTAACCACTAATAATTATCAATACAAAAAAACCGACTTCATAAAAATGACAGACTTCCTAAAAGGAAGAGGTTCTCAATTCGACTGTTTTTTTTTTGTTTGTTACCTCAGAACTTTCGACTGGGTGAACCGATTTTGATGATTATTTGTTTATTTGAAAATTGGTGCTTCCCGTTTGGTCCCATTACAATTTGGTCCAGTTCTGACACTTAAATGAAGTCGATTTTTTTAATATTGATTATTATTATACTTACCTACAAAGTACCGTCGAGTCTTGTAACACGAATAAGTTGGTACAAAGACCACCTTGGCCAAAATATAAATTTGACTAAAACATAACAAGCCGTATTTTTCTTAAGTAAGGACATGGCCTCGGAGATAAAAATAAAAGGGTTTGGAAACTACTGGAACTGATAGGTACATAACGTGCGCAAATAGTATTTTATACAAAGTTTATGGACGCTGGTTTACCTTGATTATAAAAGTAATACCATTTTTCAACAACAAAAATGTTCAATAAATTTTAGTCGTACATGGTTCCGTACTCAAAGGGCGTCAACGGGATCCTTTTACTAAGCCTACTCTGTATGTCTGTCTGTCCTACCTTTTAACGGCGAGGTCGTCGGCAGGGTGAGTTCGATTAAAGGCATCCCCACCCTGATTTAGGCCTGTCAGTCTATTTTGCAAGCTAAGTAAACGCGCAAGTGAAGTGATAAGCTAAGTGAACGTGTATTTTTAACTTGTCGATTACTATAGAGAAATGTCAAAATTTCGAGTGATCACTTGACCATAGTCCCTTACCCTTATAATTCGATGTTTTGACATTTATCTGCAGAAATAGGCAAGAAAAAATCACATTCACTTAGCTTATCACTTCACTTGCGCGTTCACTTAGCTTGCACAATAGACTGACAGGCCTAAACAGGCAACAGACAGGCGTTCGCAACCGCCACGTACCATATCTCCCTTGCTTGTCTGATATGTGATCGATATGTATCGGTATCAATACGAACAAGCGTCAAACGTTGGCATGGTTATAGTACCTACACACTCTAAAGTAAAACAAATAATAAATACTGGCCAAGTGCGTGTCGGTGACAAATTTCTGTTCACCACCGGTTCTCGGACAATCACCGAAGTTAGGCAATGTCGGGCGCGGTCGGTACTTGGATGGGTGACCGCCTGGGCGAGATGTCTTTTTGCACTATTTTATTAGTTAACAATTTATCTGGTGTTACGGAACCCCTTAATGCGCGAGCCCGACTCGCACTTGGCCGCTTTTTCTTATTCCGGGGAAATTATCGATTCCTGGGGCCTTACGCCCAACTCTAACCGCGGGCCCGAATAGGTGCAGTTTGCAAAATCACGGGAACGCGCCGAGATACAGTTTGCGGTCGTGTGATTTTGCAAACTGCGCGTATTCGGGCCCGCGGTTAGAGTTGGGCGTAAGGCCTTAGTACGATAGTTATCAAAAATAAAACACGCCAAAAGATAATCTCGGTCTACCTTGATCAAAGGCTAGGCCGGCGCGACGCAGAGTTGAAGATTCTAAACAATCTTGAAATTTTTGAAGTAGGTATGACAAAAAATTCAAAAGGCAAGTCATTAACTCTCAAATGGCGCTATAAAAGGGAAAAATAAACGTATCATAAAGTTCCAGCGTTACTGAAATGATAACATTCTGTTTCATAAAACTTAGTGATTTTTATCGAATTTTACGTTTTACGATCGCACTTGATGCGTGATAATACCATTCATCTATAACTAGCCGCGCGGTTTCACCCGCGTGGGCAATCCTAAGGGTAGGTACCTATACCTAACCTACCGTCAATTCTCCGTGATAAAAATTAACCTGCGATATTTCACTTTCCGGTCCTTGATAACTTTTTGACTTGACATCTATTGTTCTTTTCCTTGTAAATCACTTAGGTAGGTACCTACTCGTAATATTAAGATGGATTTAATTTTATGTGCTTCGATCAAAAAATACAACGGTAATACGTACAAGCGTCAAACTTGACATGATTAATACAACGGTAATACGTACAAGCGTCAAACTTGACATGATTAATACAACGGTAATACGTACAAGCGTCAAACTTGACATGATTAATACAACGTTAATACGTACAAGCGGCAAACTTGACATGATTAATACAACGGTAATACGTACAAGCGTCAAACTTGACATGATAAATACAACGGTAATACGTACAAGCGTCAAACTTGACATGATAAATACAACGGTAATACGTACAAGCGTCAAACTTGACATGATTAATAGAACACACTCTAAAATATAACAACAAATAATAAAAAATGGCCAAGTGCGAGTCAGTGACAAATTTATGTTCATTACCAAGTTAAACAACGTTTTCGGTTACTTGAACGACCTTATTTTCTACTAGGTACTTATTAATTCACTATGTGTCAGTGTGATACTACTAGGTAGTACCTACCTACTAATAACTTGTACTAAACCTATTTTTTTTATTAGGTAGGTACCTAGGCAGAGGCTACAACAAAGCAAATCCTTTAGTTAGTGTTCGTACATTATTGCATAATTACCTAATCTGCGACGGGTTTCACGGCAGCAGAACTAATGCATGAGATCTTTAAAAACTCATTAGAGTAGGTAGCAAAGAAATGGAAATGGTAACGATTTCAACATTTTTCTACGTGGACGACCATATTTTATGTAAATGACTGCAGCATAGTATTAAATACCTAAGCACTTACAACTTACCTACGGAGAGAGACATACCTACACATATTGGTTACAGAAAAAATCGACCAACGGATGCTCTGTGGACTTAGACAAATTTTACAGATGTATCATCTCGCCCGACATAACATATTTTATACTGTTTATGGTTTAGTCAGACGTATGGAGAGGGCTATGCTCGGGGTTTCTCTACGAGATCGAATCAGATATTAGGAGATCCGTAGACGAACGAAAGTTACCGACATAGCCCACCGGATTAGCAAGTTGAAGTGGTGGGCAGGGCACATAGCACGCAGAATAGATGGCCGATTTGTATTTGTATTTATTCAGTTAGATGATGGGGCCGAAAGGTTCTCGAATGGAGACCACGGACCGGTAAGCGCAGCGTAGGATGTCCACCCACAAGATGGACAGACGACCTAAAAGAGACCGTAGGAAAACGCTGGATATATGTGATGAACACTTGTTTTTGTTCTATGTCTGGGTGTTAATATCTATTTAAGTATGTATTTAAATATATATATGTACGTAGGTATATCAGTCTCTGGCAGCCATATTACAAGCTTTGCTTAGTTTGGGGTCAGATGACCGTGTGTGCAAAAATGTCCCAGATATTTATTTATTTATTTATGCAAGCCGTTTCCAACCGGCCCTTTTCGAAATCGATGGGGGAGGCCTATGTCTAGCAGTGGACGTCGTATGGCTGAAATGATGATGATGGTGGTTTAGTCAAATTGCAAGTAAATTCCTTATGGGATGTAGTAGTCCACTGAGAAAGGATTTTTAAAAGGGCGAATTATGGAGGCAAATGGAAGTTTACATAAAGTTGGATATTAAATTAAAAAATATGTAATTTATTTGTGACAAAAACAAAAGATACTCACATACAAAAAATAAACAATATGGGATCAAATGTTATGGAGGCGTCAAGTACTAAGTCGCGGGCATCAGCTTATATAGTAGTTATCTCTTCGAAAAGTTACCTACATAACTGCTAATTTACTTACGTAGCTAGAATTCCTACTGAGCTATGAGCGGGGGAGGCCACGTTCAGACAATTTGACACAGATCAATATGGGGTTTGACAATATTCACACTTTTGATCGAAGCATTCATACCATGAATTAGGTACTAACTACTAATTCCATTTTATAGCCGTAACTTTAACATTGGCTAAATAAACTTGTACAAAGCCAAAACTAAAAAAAACGGTCAACAACTTTATGATCAAAGATCGAAGAAAGTAACTTATAATTGAGGCTTTTGACGCCACGACATGAGAAAACCATGATGCATTATTAAATAATTTTCCTAAACTTGTGTATTTTCGAATGTTAATGTTTCACATCACATCATCAGCCAATTAACGTCCACTGTTGGACAAGGCCTCCCTCATAGAGAGGGGTGTTGCCATAATCCCCACGCTTGGCAGGCAGCTTGGGGATCGCAGTACGTTCACCGTGTACTATTAGGACGCTGCTGCCCATCCTCCGGTGGTTCTGGTCGCAGTTTTAGCACATACCCGGGTCCTGTTGTGTTAATGTTTAATAATTAATATTTATTGAGTACCTACAGGGCTAGCATGCGCACCGCGACAAAATCTTGTCGTCACAAGGAGAACGCAACAAGGTGCCTACGTTTTCATGTTCGTATTTAGGAAAAAGTATGGGCTTACACAGTAATTATTAAACGAAAGACAAGACAGCTTAATGGCATTAGCCAGCTCAGTAATGAACGAAAAAAATTGGGTATCGTTCGCGCAAAACTTTATGAGCCCTCTGAAGTTAGGCCCAGTGGCTGCGCAGTACGCATATTATAGGTATCCGAGGGACTTTACAGGGCGTCGGGGAGGCCTCGCGCCTAACTTCAGAGGGCTCATAAAGTTTTGCGCGAACGATAGCGTTCGAAAACGAATAAATAACCTTTTGGCTTTTTGTCGAGTGAATGAATTTGTGGCATTAAGGTGATACGTTTCATGTTTGGTGGGTAATTCAAATTTCAAACAGTTTTTTTGTCCTTGTAGCTAGGCTGGGTAATTGTTTTGAAATTGCACAGTGTTTGCGAAAATTGTTGGTTATTTTTTACATCATCATGTACAGCTATTAATCAGTAACTGACCATATTACTTACATTTGGCAATAAACCGTTTGAAACAGCAAAAATTAGTTTATTGACAAATGTATGTAATAATGTGCATTGGAGATAAATAGTTTATTGCGAGTTTGTAAAGAATAATAATCAATCTTCGCAAACATCAAGATCGTTTATAATAATTACCCGGCCTAGCTACAAGAACATTAAAAAACTGTTTGAAATTTGAATTTCTCGCCAAACGTGAAACGTATCACCTTAATAATTTAGCCTATGATCATAATAGATGGTGTAACGTTACGCCTGTTTGCTAACTTAAACAGGCGTCCCGCGACAATTTCTAGGTGTTGAAAAATTAAGCCTGCCTATCAGTTCCTGCAGATCCTAATGGGTGGTAAGGAAAACAACAAGGTAACGGATAGATAAGTTTAATTGACCAGTACAGTACAGTACAGTCAGTACAGTAATATAAAGAAGAAAGCTAAAGGGGCTAAGGGGCCTAAGCGCTCCGCAGTCTCCGCACGGCAGGTATCCGGCGTAGTAGTGGACCGGAGATGTAGTCTTCGGAAGAGGTACGGAGATCGTAGAATCTCTTGCGTCTGGTATCCGGAGGTCGTTTGAGCGAGGATTTAGGTAGGAGGACGGCAGCGGAGCAAATTCCAGGTCGAAGAATGGTAAAATACTAAGGGACTCACGGTTTCAGCATGCCGGTCCTCTTTTCTCTAGGTTTAGAGCAGCATCATCTATATTATAAAGAAGATTGTCGATGTGAATGGGAAATGGAAATTTATAATGAAATAACAAGTTGAAAAAAGAATTGTGATCCAAATTGCTACATGAAAAGAAAATGTGGTTTAGGTTGGACTCGTCCATACCACATTCGCATATGGAAGAATCTTTAATCCGCAATTTGTGTAGATGCACTCCAGTACAGCAGTGGCCAAATCTCATTCTGGAAACCATGGAACAGAATTTTCTATCACATTTTGTTTTAAAAAACCAGGGTTTGGATGGAATAAGGGGTTGAAACTTTGCGAAATTTGAACCTGTCCGTCGACTACTAAAAGACCATCTCTTCGACCATCTAGCTTGTAAATAACGGTTAGGGAGAAGCAGAAGGTCTTGGGGATAATTTTTAAAAGGGACTTTATCTCCACAGATAACAGCTTCTTTAGCAACTTTGTCCGCCTTTTCATTGCCAGTAATATTACTATGACTTGGGATCCAAGCTAAGTGGACAGAATAACCTAAAGCAGAACATTTCAACAACAGTTCTTTGCATCTGAATATAATCCAATTCTTGGAGCCTATTTTAAAAGGATTACTTTGGAAAGCCTGAAGAGCACTCAAAGAATCAGAAAATATAACAGTTTTATTCAATTTGAGCAACAATAAATAGTTAATAGCTTCCATTATACCTCTACATTCACCAACAAAAACTGATGTTTCAGGTGGACATTTAATCTTTTGCACTATATTATAATTTTGATGAAATAAACCAACACCAACACACCCGTTTTGATCTAACTTAGAGGCGTCTGTAAAAATACAGTGCCAACCATGCCAAAGATTGTCTTTGATCCTAAGAAAATTATTATTGGCAAAGGCATCCCCTTTCATCAAATCTAAATTAAGGTGTAATGATGGTTCAAATATGATTGCTTGATAATCGAATTCAAATAATGGAAGTTTAGGAGTTCTATGAGTAGCGAATTTAAGATGACTAATTTTTGAGAAACTTATAACTAAACAAGGAGTTGTTT
Source organism: Agriopis leucophaearia (assembly GCA_949125355.1). Lineage (NCBI taxonomy): Eukaryota > Metazoa > Arthropoda > Insecta > Lepidoptera > Geometridae > Agriopis > Agriopis leucophaearia. The sequence continues at coordinate 19,506,733 of OX421262.1, read as the reverse complement.
TATGTTTCCAGTAAGGCAGAGAAATATAACTAAGCAAGAGCTGTAATTTCGGAAAAAGCGGATGAGATGAAAACTGGAACAAACGAAACAAAAACATATCCGACAGATATTGCCGTCTCAAATCCAAAGGAGGGTCAACACATTCCACTTGCATAGCATTTTTGGGAGTAGACTTCATTGCCCCTGTGACTATACGAAGAGCTCTAGCTTGAATCAAGTCCAACGAATTGATCATTCTCTTACAAGCTGGCACATATAGAAATGAAGCGTAATCTATTACACTACGAATAATGGCATTGTAAAGAAGCTTTAGATAATAGGGATGAGAACCCCACCAAACACCCGCCAAACATCTTAAAATATTGAGATTTTTTTCGCATTTGACTGAAATGTAGTTGATGTGAGAAGAAAAATCTAATTTACTGTCTAAGATGAGACCTAAAAACTTCTTTTCGTTTTCAACTGGAATCTTGATATTATTGAACAAAATGTCAAGCCTTGGTTTCAACCGTTTTCTGGTAAATATTACCACAGAACTCTTCAGAGGAGCTATATCTAAACCATTATGACCTAGCCAAACATTTAGTGACTCGAGAGCTTGAGATAATTTATGCGCGGCACTTAATATATCACAATCTGCCATATATAAAACGAGATCATCAGCATATTGTAGAAGCCTACAATAAGGCAAAATATACTTAAATAAGTCATAAGTGTAAATATTAAAGAGAATAGGACTTAAAACAGAGCCTTGAGGAAGACCCTTATGTACAGATCTGGAACACTTTATTTCACCATTGACTCTAAGCTGAGCAGAACGGTCTAAAAAAAGATTAAGTATAAAGTTAATAATTTTCCGTGGGAGACCCAGATTTTCCATCTTATATTTTAGTATTGAGAGAATAACATTATCGTACGCAGAACATATATCAAGAAAGGCAGCAACAACGGACTCGTTCCTAGAAAACGAAAGTCTAATATCAGTAACAAAAATAGATAAACTATCTAAAGTACCTCTACCTTTTCGAAAACCATATTGAGATTCAGGTAAAATATTACTAGATTCAATCAACCATTCAAGACGATTTTTTATAAGGTGTTCCACTATCTTCGTCAAAACAGAAGACATAGCTATTGGGCGATAGCTGTCAGGTTTTTCGGGATCTTTACCAGGTTTTAAAACTGGGATAATTATTTGGGTTTTCATTGCGACTGGAACGAATCCTGTGTCTAACATTAAATTTATCATTTCAAGATAATAATTCAAAAGTTTTTCACCAGCGTTAACCAAAAAAGAATACGGGATCCCATCCGGACCAGGAGAAGAATCTTTGAGAGAAGAAAGAACGAGGCGCAATTCTTGCATAGTAAAAGGAGTAAAGCTATCATCATGAGCAGAAGAACTAGAAGTTGAAGTGTTAACAAAGTTAGAGACAAAAGGAGGAGCCAATCTGTCCATGAATTGGTCAAACCAGCTCTCAGAACTGGGATATGGAGGCGAGGGTTCTCTATATGAACCCCGGAATTTTCGTATTGAACTCCAAACATGAGATGGCCGGATGGAAGGGGAAACAGAAGAGCAAAAGTTTTTCCACCCCTCTGACTTTTTGGAATGAAGAATTTGTTTAGTGTTAGATTGTACTGTAATTAAATTTCTATAATTTCCATTAGTCATGTGAATGCAATACAAATTCTCCGCTTTTAACCTTTCAGAAACAGCAATCTTACACTCTTCATCCCACCATGGAGGTGATCTGTGTTTGGAATTTTGAATTTTTGAAGAAAATGAGTGTTCAGCAGCTAAATTAATACAATCTACAAAAGCTTTATGACAAGTGTCCAAGGAAACGGGAAGAATTATGGGAAGATCAGAGGCATACTGATCTAGGAGCGATGAGTATTTAGACCATTCATCAGACTGACCTGAGCTGGGCAGTCTATATTTTAGTAATGGCTTGAATGGAGCCGGTTCTATTTTAGAGAAAGGAAGATCAAATAAAATTGGAAAATGATCACTACCAAAAGAAGAAGACAAGGTTTTCCAGTACATAGAGGGAGCTAGACTCGCTGACACTAAAGTCAAGTCAACCGCACTAACCCGCTCATACGGTTTAGTACGGCGAGTAGGAGAGCCAGTATTGAGTAAACACAACCCTAAACTATCCATAATATTGAAAACATAATGTGCAAGTGAATCCGAGGCTTGACAACCCCAGGCAGGGTGATGGACATTAAAATCACCCATAATGATGAAAGGGCCTTGAATGTGTGATAATATATGGAGAATTTTATTTAGGATAACAATAGATGGTCTGGGAATGTATAATGAGATCAATGTTAAATTATTTAACCTTACTGCAACTATTGAAAAGTTGTCAGAAATAGAATGAGATGGGATATTTACAAGATGAGAATTTACAGAATTTCTGACGAGTATGGCGGAGCCGCCATACCCATCAGCTTTGTCATCTCTGAAACAAAGAAAGCGAGGAACCTTAAAAAAGGAACCAGGCCTAAGCCAAGTCTCAGAGATGGCAATTAGAGTTGGATCATATTTATTAATAATATATAATAATTCAGATTTTTTACTATTAAGACTTTGACAGTTCCATTGCAGCCCTAGAGAGGGCGCCATCATGGAGGGATTGTAACATGGGAGAGGGATAATCTTGGGCAGCGTCGGACGGTAATAAACTAGGAGAGTTAAGTAGCCTGGTTAGAGCCTGTATAAGCTCTAAAACGCTACTAGAGGATGCAGAGGGAACAGTATGAGGATACTTGTAGGCAACACCATTATTATTAGAGGTTGATGGATTATTAATTATCGCCTGATGAGTAGAGCGATCATAGCCCTGTCTTTGAACTGGAGGAGGCCTGGGTTTGAGGAAGACAGTTTTTCTATAGGACTGGGAGGCTGAGCTAGGTGATTTATTTGAAATGGATAGGGGAGCAGGGGAAACACTGGCATAAGATGTCTTGGCTGCATCACTATAACTTTTACCTTTAATAGGCAAATGTAATCTGGAGGCTTCATTGTATGAAATGCTTTTCTCTGACATTGTGATTTTAATTTGTTTTTGTCTATGGAACTCAGGACAGGATTTACTTATTGAGAAGTGGGGGCCTGAGCAGGAAAGGCATGGGGATGAACCTTCTTCGACATTACATGTGTCACCTGTGTGGTCTTCTCCACACTTATAACAACGTGGCTTGGATCGGCAGCTGTTTTTAGTATGTCCAAATCGACAACAAAAATAGCACTGGACAGTAGGGTAATAATAACGCTCAACAACGAGGGAGTTGAAACACATGAACACCCGAGGGGGAAGAACTTGACCGTCAAAAGTTAAGACACAAGACTGAGAAGGTTTGAAGATAGGGGAACCATCGACAACCACCTTATAATTTAACCGTCTTACTTTTAATATTGGGCAACCATCAATAGGAACACGAACGCACTCCATGATTTCATCCTCGGACCAATCAATAGGAATGCCTTTAACAAGACCCAGCCGAGTTGTACCAAATGAGGGGATGAACGCCTTGAAGCCATTGTTCTTAACAACATCACTCGTCACAAAATTGTTGGCACAGTAGAAATCAGTAAATGCCAATGAAATTCTATTTCTACCAATTCTTTGGACGCTGCCATCGAGGACACTGTGAAATTGGTTTTTTCCCAAGAATCTACCGAAATCAACTGGATGCAGGTAGGTCCCAGATGTTCGAGATGTCTCAATTTTCTGGACATGCACAACAAATGGACCCCTATCCGTTGACTTATAAGCTTGACGACCTGAAGGAACATACGGGGGAATCGATTGGGTCTGAGACAACGTAGCCGACGGCGAGGCACATGATTCTGTACATTGTGTGTCATTGGAAATAAGAGACGGAATTGTTTGTCCTAAAGCGATAGAAGAGTCTTGTGATTTTTGGGTCTCTACATTTAGATCGATGGTCTCTCTACATTTTTTTTGGTGCTTTTTAGAGTGCTTCTTGCGTTTACTACTGCCCTTCTTTGAGAGCTCAATATCAGTGTCTGTAGAAGTAATCGAGACAAAAGAAATAGGAGATGGGATAGAATGTCCATCTACGAAAGTGGTATTATTTCCAATAGGTTGGCTATTATCGGGGGGCCAACCACCCCCCTCATCGGTTTCCATGCAAAAAAGTAGAAATCGTCACTAAAACAAATGACAACTGAGAGACGAATTAGAAAAAACTAATATTTACAAAAACTTACCAATAAACGATGAAAACTTTATCTACATATGATAATAACTAATATTTTACACAAAATATTACACAAATAAACATCTAACACTATAAATAAGATATTTTCCAATTTAAAATTAACGCCAAAGCAACCGTTCTCCTTGACAGCCGACGTCAATCCATCAGCCAAGAGCTTCCCCATTGTTTTTTCAAAGACGACTCTGTTTGCCGTCACGGCTTTCCCTCTTCCTTTTTCAAATTTTGAATTTTGACTTGCGGAGCGTGTGCCCAAAGAGTTTTACTAACCGATAAAAAGTTTACAAATTTTATATAAAAATGGATATGGATGAGGATGAATATGAAGGAATACTACAATGGGTTTGCCTAAACTCGATCTGGTACTGAAAAAAGTTCGCCATGAACTATTATGAGAGCGAAGGTCACGGAATATATTTCTTTTCTTTGCTTCCCTATTTCAACTTTTGCTCACAGATTCCCAAAACGAACGCTACAATAATGTAAGTTATCGTTAATAGCGTTTGTACAGCGAATTTAATTCACTGCTTTTGAAATACCTAGTTATTTTTGCTACAAATGGGCAATTCGAACGCGACACAATTTGATGAAAAAATAAAAATAATTATGTTATCAACGTCAACTTGTCATTGTCACTGATAACACTGATATAACACTGATGTATTTGTCATATTAAATTGAAATTTGTAAAAAAATACATATTCTAATATTTATTTAAATTCGCGGATCGCGGTCATCGCGGTCGAATGTCCATTGTCCATTGTGGCGCAAATATTATGTTAAAATAAAAAATTATATACTTATCTGCGATTGTATTTATGTAAATCTATTAAAAGATAATAATAAGGTCAAAAACAGCAATATCTTGAGCCAAAATAAAATATTATGAAAACAACGTCATCAATTACCAAAGAAGATATACTTAAAAGGTCAACAATTTTCTTCAAGCGACGTCAAGAAGAGCTTGTTTTTGATACTGTTTATCTATTATTCGTGTGGTACTGATAGTGCTGATTATGTTATAGTTCACAATATAGATCGGGAGCAACATGTCGCTCAGAGGATCGTTGATAAGGTGAGGAAATTCAGATTTTTTTGCATTGAACTTGAACTTTCATTCAACATTACTTATTAATACATAACATTATTTCGTAAGTTTGGCCTGGCAGGCAGTGGCGACCCTAGGGCGACCGCAGCGGGCGCCGAAAACTTCCGACCACCATCGACTAACAACAATATAAAATCTAGCTGGCGATAACACACACTAACATCCTTCTCATAATAACTTCTGCCTGTCATTCACTATCAAATGGACGATTTACTCGTAGTAAGTTCTGGCAATCGCTATTAGAAGGACGACCTTCTTTCAGATGACTGACTCTAAACCAGGATGCAATAAGTATTTCAATTAATATAATAAAAGGGGCATGTGCCCTTATTAACTAAACAAAATACTAGCTAAAACTAACACTACATAAACAGTTGGACTGTCCATAGACCGTTGAAGGTCTAAAGACAATCCAAATGCTCAAGCACTCCATGAGTTGGCAGTGTACCCAGTATGCTTGCAGCATTACCACATTGAATGGCAATGCTTATACGTTGAGCCAGATACACGCCAGCATTTTGGTCACCCGTCGCGTTAACCAGACGCTCTGAAAGATTTTTGAAAATGAGGTGAGCTCCCGGGCTCCAAGGGCCCAATGTCTCGAGCCCATCGCCTCAAATACGTAACCACTGCCGAGGTTAGTATATTTGCGCCGCTTGTGCTAAATGAAGGCCTTGTTAGTAATTAACTGGTTTCCTTTAAGACAGGTAGGAGTTTGACCACAGATCACCAGATTTTAAGCATTGATCCCAAAAACATTTTACTAAAATTGAGGCTATTTATTTTCAGAACCTTTGTCCAAAGGAGCAAAATAAAATTAATTAACTTTGCATCGATAGCAGTGAGAGGTGAACAAAAGTACAGAGATCGCAACAGAAATGGAGACTGGAAGTACTTTAAAACTGGCATGGCCACGGCCTTGCTTAGTTCTGTACTTGTTGGAACAAATGTTACAGGTAACTTATAAGTATTGAAAATGTTTACTTGTTTCACTGATCTCTTTTGCTAATACTTTGAATGTAAGATTGTAACTAGTAGCCGATATAATGTAGAGAAATATTAAAGGAAAATATTTTTATTCAGCTGTCAAAGTCAAAATTTTTTTGCTTTATAGTTTGTAAAATATAAACAGAAGAGTTTTTATCAGCCTGCGGTAGCTCATTGAGCACCTATAATATATTGACCCTTATTTTAGTAGTTCTACTGGTCGTTCTCATATGAATGAAAATTGTGTCTGAGTAGATTAACAAAAAGACAAGACCTTGTCACATATTGAGCATCCCTTATGATAACATACTCAAAGGTAAACTAACTTAGTAAAAGTTATTCATGGAGAGTTAGAACCCCATTTAAGGTTTTTATCTATAAAACTACAGTGCCAGGATTTGACTAGGGTGTGAAGAGATGAAATTTTCAGTTGACAGTGCGAACACTTAACCAATTTTAGTCAATGTACAAAATATATACTTACTGATTAATAATGTGCGAGTGCAAAGATAGTGAGATATTTTAAGTCAATTCAGATTATTACATGATGTGTCTTGTACAAAAATACACATTAATATTGCGCGAACAACCCGAACGCCAATGTTTGGAGATATCTATGGACTATGGTTTATTTAGAACACAAATCATTTTAAATGGAAATTATGGGAAAAGAAAAATTTTGACAAAAAATTAAGGGGGTTTTTGGACACCCAATAACCAATAATAATTAACCTGTTAAAATCATTATCATCATTATCAGCCCATCTTTTCCCCACTGCTAATATAATATAATTATTATGTCTGACCTTTTGAGGTTCTGAGACATACTGGTTTTGTCACAGTGATTTTCTTCACCATTGTTGAGTGATGGCATCAAAAGTACACATAATTTATTTAAGTAACAAACAAGATATTGGTGAAAGGCTGAGAATTGAACCGAGTGTTGTCAGATTGTTATGCTACCACTCGGACCATCATCGCTTATTCGTTAAAATATAGCTAGCCAATTCAAATTTATAAATATTATTTTATATTTTCCATTTTTTTATCATATTATTTTATTTCATTTCAAATATATGTTATAATTTCAACTACATTCTCGGGTCTAGCCCGGACATTTGGTCGGCATTGGTGGAGCCGAAGCCAACACCAAGAAGTCCTGTTGAATATAAAAAATACAATTAAGGAATGTGTATAAAAATGAATATGAAACTATTGTACAGTATAGGATAAAAAAAAAAAAACTGGGCTATTAAGGTGAACAACTTCTGGATGGGATAAGAGATCTATTGGGTGAGAAACGGCACCTGCCTTATCCTGTCTCATCTTGAAATTAGTTAGGCATAAAGGCTGCCGTATCTTGGCACCGGAAGGCAAACAACATTCTTGGGTCTAGCATTGTTAGGCATTGGTGGGCCCGGTACCAACACCAAGGCTCTGTTGAATACAAAAAAGTATTTATTTATTATTATGAATGTTCCAGATCAAATAGACAATAAGACGAAAGTGTCACAGAATGAGAACCAGCAACAGAAGCCTGCCAGGCCGGAGAACAAAGAGAATGTGATGATAGAAGCAGGGGAGAAGCGGCCAGACCTGCCCACTTACAGAGCAGAGGAAGTCAGCAAGCATGACACCACGTTAGTATCGCGTTTGTACGGATTCATTATTAGAGGCTCCTCGGAGATCGGCCATTGGAAAACCCCCACCAAAAAAAATTTTTTTTTGTTCAAAAAATTTACTAGTTTTAAGTTTTCATTCTGACAATTTAAATAAACATACCAAGATTCATTGTAATAAAATGGGTAGTTACCAAATAAACCGACCTAGCCAAATAAGCGAAAGTAATTACCAAATAAGCGAAAAGCGCACCAAGCTTATTTCATTCTCGACCATATCTCAATAGCACTAAATAATTTTTTGAAAAATCAAACACAATTTTCAAACTAGATTTTCTTTAGTACAGTCACAAACTTTTCAATTTTCATAATTCCAGGGATAGTTTTTGGGTGACGTACAAGCACGGCGTGTATGACGTCACATCCTTCCTCCCCTCCCACCCCGGCGGGGAGCAGATCCTCAACGCGGCCGGACTCAGTATTGAACCTTTTTGGAATGTGTATGGCATGCATAAAACGCAAGAAGTTTATAAACTGCTGGAGTCTTATCGTATAGGTAAGTTGTAGGTATCATTTTACATTACAACTTTTCTTTATGGCTTCTGCGGTGTTGCCGCAATAAGATGTTTTTCTCAAAAAGCAATTTAAAAAAAATATATATAAATAAAAAAAATAACTATTTAAGTATGTAATTAAAAATATATAATATGTACGTATATCAGTCTCTGGCAGCCATATTACAAGCTTTGCTTAGTGAGGTCAGATGATCGTGTGTGCAATAATGTCTCAGATATTTATTTAATAACTGTCTACTTATCTTGCGATCAGCAAAACAATGTAAAGAGACATTGATTCCTATTTTCCTTTTAATGATTCCCCCAGGCAACCTCCACGATGATGACGTAGTAGACCACACCGACGACGAGCTGTGGGTGCGGGAACCGACCCGCGACCGGCGGCTCATCGTGAAGACTGCGAAGCCGTTCAACGCGGAGATACCCCCGCAACACCAGATCGAATATTTCGACACGCCCAAGTAAGCCTTAACATATGCTAATAAGAACTCATTTCCATGAGAAGTTTAAATTTTTTGCTCGAAGCATTAGACTCGGTAGAGAAACGCTCCATTTGACTCATCAATATCGCCCCTGTGATCTAGAGGAGACAGTTATTGGCCGCTATCTGAGACATCGTACCAGGATGTTATGTTGACTAGTTTTTAGTATAATTATCAATTTAAAGAACCGACTTCAAAATTTGAAAATACGCAATATCGTTTACTTGGTTGACATATTTTTTCCAGTTGTTTAAAAACCAAACTACTGAACCGATTTTGATGACTTTTCAGTGACCAATCTGAAAGGACCCGGGTATGTCCTAAAACTGCGACCAGAACCACCGAATAACACACACCTTGTCCTAATATTATAGTACACGGTGAACGTACTGCGATCCCCGAGCCACCTGCCAAGCGTGGGGATTATGGCAACACCCTTCTCTATGGGGGCCTTGTCCAATAGTGGACGTTAATTGGCTGATGATGTGATGTGAATCTGAAAGTATATCCTCTCAAATAAAAATCAAATCGGTTTATAAATGACAGTTCTGAGGTAACATACATAATAATTGCCTGCCCCGGTGGCTCAGTTGGTAGTGAACCTACTTTCTGCGCTTGGGGGCGTGGGTTCGATTCCCATCTAGGACAAATATGTATATGTATGTATATCAGTCTCTGGCAGCCATATTACAAGCTTTGCTTAGTTTGGGGTCAGATGACCATGTGTGCAACAATGTCCCAGATATTTATTATTATTTTAATTATCAATATAAAAAACTGTAGCGACTTCATAAAAATGTCAGAACTGGACCAAATTGAAATGGGTCCACACGGGATGTACCAGCTATCAAATAAAACAGAAACATCAAATAATCGGTTCACCCAGTCGAAAGTTTGAGGTAACAAAAAATATTTTTTTAATATAGTCGAATTGAGTACCTCCTCCTTTTTGGAAGTCGGTTAAAAATAAACCTAATTGAGAACCTTCTCCTTTTTTGAAGTCGGTTTAAAACAGTATGCACAGGAGACAAAAACGCGAAAACAATCTCTCTTCTTTCCAGCGAATTATTTTACGTGCGGCAACACATGCCTGTTCCAGAGTTGGAGGCCTCGGAACACAAGCTACGGATCACTGTCGTCGGTAATGGAGTCCACACCACACACTTCACCTTGGAAGAACTCGGACATTTCAAGCGGGGAGCTGTGAGGGCCGCGCTCATGTGCGCGGGGAACCGACGGAGCGAAATGGACAAGGTACTAGTAGTAGGATGTTCAACGGCATGAGGGGAAATGGGAAATGGGTGTGGTGTTGCTTCCAATTTATATGGTTTTGCCAATATTGTGAGCTTCAGGAAATAAGGGTTGCTTTCGTTGGAAATCACATGGTATAAATCGATGACTCGTCCAAAATACTTCAATGCCTTAAGACGAAAGTCTTCAACCAGAGTGTGTTGCCAGTGAAGACATACGGCACTGAAACATGGTCTCTCACTATGGACCTCATTAGTAAGCTCAGTCGCACAACGAGCTATGGAGAGGGCTATGCTCGGGGTTTCTCTACAAGATCTCTAATGAGGAGATCCGTAGACGAACTAAAGTTACCGACATAGTCCACCGGATTAGCAAGTTGAAGTGGCAGTGGGCAGGGCACATAGCACGCAGAACTGATGTCCGATGAGGCCGAAAGGTTCTCGAGTAGAGACCACGGACCGGTAAGCGCAGCGTAGGACGTTTACCCACAAGATGGACAGATGACCTAAAAGAGACCGTAGGGAAACGCTGGATGCATCCGCTTCCAACCGACACTTTTGGAAATCGATGGGAGAGGCATATGTCCAGCAGTGGACGTTCTATGGCTGAAATGATGAGATCAGTGTTTCGGGAAATTGCGTGAACTCTTGTCGTCAAAAATACCAGAGTGCCTCTTGAGACCGTTGTCTTTACAAGGGTCTTTAACCTGTGTCTTGCCTTGCCAGTGATGACATATGCTGCTGAAATGTGGTCCTTAACTGTTGGTCTTTTGAAAAACTTTAAAGTCATACAACGGGCAATGGAGTTCCAATGTTGGAGTTTCTTTGCACGATAGAATCCGGAACGACGATATTTAAAATTAAAATTGTGTATTAAATGTGTATATTGTCCCCGCTCAACTCCGTGACGACTGAGCGGATTCATATTAAATTTAGTAAGGAATAAACCCTGGGTTATTAACACATCACATCACATCATCAGCCAATTAACGTCCACTGTTGGACAAAGGCCTCCCTCATAGAGGGGGGTTGTCATAATCCCCACGCTTGGCAGGCGGCTTGGGGATCGCAGAGCGTTCACCATGAAATTTGGAGGATGCTGCTGCCCATCCTCTGGTGGTTCTGGTCGCAGTTTTAGGACATACCCGGGTCCACAGGGTCCGGGTCCGGGTATTAACACATACATACTAGTTATCCCGGAATAAAACATGGCCTGTGCAGTAGTAATAGCGGGTGAAATTGCAGGGTGCAGCTAGTATAAAGATAAATTGCATCGTACCAACAAGTACAAGGAGCATGGTGTACTGGTAGCACCTTTGGGATGGATCAGCTAAATACTAGCTTGGGGCTTTGGAGTCTATTGAGAAACGTGCCAAGAGGCTCATCAGCAACAAATCCCTGGTTCAAACTAAGCTACTTAGTCTTGAGCATCGGCGCAAAGTTGCTAGTCTATCGGTTTTTTATCGGATACATTTCGGAGAGTACATCGAATCTGCATGATCTAATTCCCAGCTGCCCATTTTTCTATCAGACTGCCAGAGTGGGCATGAAAAGACGGCACCGCATCATGGTTGATATTCCGAAAACCGTACGAAGAACTATGATTCCACTTTTATTCACTTATTGCGTAATGCGCTGCCTGAATGGGTGTTCCCCGATAGTTACAATCTAGGCGTCTTCAAGTCACGAGTGGATCAGTTTCTTCTAGGCAAGCGTGCTCCATCGTAGACTGCATAATCGCTTAACAGCAGACGATGTGGCGGTAAAACGCAAGCAATATTATTTAATTAAAAAAAAAAATACTGAGACAGACAATACATTACACATAAGGTTGCCTGGAAGAGATCGCTTATAGCGATAAGGCCGCCAATTGTTTCACTAGTTTCAAGTTGTTTTTATCATATTAGGTTCCTATGTTATTTTTGGTGTGAACAATAAAGAGTTATTAATCTATCTATCTACATTTATGCTCGCAGGCTTTTGCACAGTAAATTTTAATTACTCATAAAACAACTGTTTAAAAATCCGGCTACTATTATTATATCCTAGGTTTTTTGGCACCTGTTGAGAAAAGTTTTCCACTCCTGGTTTAGATAAAAACTCACCTATTTTGGGTACAGTTTTCTAGCATCACAATCTTGAATAACAACTTCTATACAACGCAGTTCAATGAGGAAGAACTTAACCATTGCAAGCAGGAAGCTCTCAGGGCTGCTCTTATATGTAGGGAATAGACGGAATCAAATGGAATAAGATACTAACTGAATAGTGGTGGTGGTTTGATGTTCAATGGCATGGGGGCAAATCAAAACAGATTTCTACCATTCATACTGCATACTATCATGGTTTTGGTAGAAATTATGATAGTTTTGGTTATTAAAAATCGGGATACATGTTTTAAATGTCAGCTCGTGACCACGGCCATTGTAACATAGTCGAAACTTCGAGCGAAAGGTACCCATTTTTACCGAACTAAAATAATGCGCGATAAGTTCCATTTAAAACATGTGTTCCAATCGCGAAAGTTACTTTTAAAAATCGGGATAGCTTGGGTAATAATACACATGTTTTCAGCTGCGGGCTTATTGTGGATGTCCGTTGGTGATTCGTTTTGATATCGCGATTGCGTGCCATCCCGTTCGCATCTACTTACGCGCGTGAGCGATCACAATCCGAATCGCGAACGGACATTCATAATAAGCCCGTAATATTGGAATCGGCAGAGTTAATGACAGCCATAGTAATTCAAGTGTAACGTTGGCTCGAATGTCGTGAAAATAGTTATTATTTGGGTAAGTACTAATTAACGTGGTTCCTCGGAAAGGGTATTCTAACTCGAAAAGGGTCTTATATACTCATAACTATGAACAAATTTTACTATACTCTTTCTAGATATGGGACCAACCATGAAATCCCGAATACATTATGTTGCGTGTGAATGATCTTTTTAACAGACTTCCAAAAAGGAGGAGGTTCTCAATTCGACTGGTTTTTTTTTAAGTTTGTTACCTCAGAAATTTCGACTGGGTGAACCGATTTTGATGATTCTTGTTTTTATTTGGAAGTTTGTGCTTCCCTTGTGGTCCCATTTCAATTTGGTCCAGTTCTATCTTTATTATGAAGTCGGTTTTTTTATATTGATAATATAATTAATGATCTATGGAACAACTGATATTTGTTCGCGATTTCATGGTTCAATACTACAACTTTTATTATGGTAAAAGTTGTAAATATTGATGGGTATTTGTAATGAATCCATCTTTGGAACCATAAATTATTCAAATATCCTCTATTATGGACCCCTTTCAGCTTAGACCCTTTCCGCCCAACCCTGTATTCAAGGTCTTATATACTAACTTCATCATCACTGACCCGAGTTTGTCCGCTGCTAACTGTTGGTCGCTGGGCTCTGATTTCATAACTAAAATACGCACGTAACACGGCGTGTTAAGTTACCCTTTAAAAATTTAGCTTCTATTCCGTAGGAAATAAAGGCCAACTTCTTGAGGTTAACTTCACGCGCCGCGTTACAAGACTTACGAACGTGTTTGTTGTTATGGAATCAGGGCCCTGACCTCACTAACCTTGGTGTTTAGCTTTCTGCATTTACTTTCTACCCGCTTAACTAGATTAAAATCAATCTGACACTACTTTAGGTGAAACGTTTCACGTTTGGCCGGAAATTCAAATTTCAAACAGATTTTTTGTTCTTGTAGCTAGGCCTGGAAGAGATCGCTTTTAGCGATAAGGCTGCCACTTGTGGCACTAGCTCGTAAGTGTTTTCTATCTGTTTGTAATTTTTATTTATGGTGTACACAATATAGAGTTTCTATCTATCTATCTAGGCCGAGTAATTATTGTAAACGATCATGATGTTTGCGAAAATTTATTATTATTCTTTACAAACTCGCGTAAAGTTATTTATCACCAATGCACATTATTACATACATTTGTCAATAAACAAATTTTTGCTGTTTCAAACGGTTTATTGCCAAATGTAAGTAATATGGTGAGTAACTGATTAATTGCTGTACATGATAATGTAAATAACGACCAACAATTTCCGCAAACACTGCCATTTTACAATAATTACCTGACCTAGCTACAAGGACACAAAAACTGTTTGAAATTTGAATTTCCCGCCAAACATGAAACTTATCACCTTAAAGCATATATGTCGCAGGTATATAATAAAATCAGGTTGTATTCAGAAACCTAGGCTTTTGATCAAAAACCAGAAGAAGACAAAATTATTACTTAATGTTATCGTAAACCTGAGAAAATCCAGTATTAAAATCAAAAACCTGAACTTATATTTTTTTCTGTCTCTCTAATACCTACATGTTTTAATTAAACCAATTATGTATGTATAGACAAATTAAAATCAAATATAAACAAGCTAGTACTAAAATATTAAACTAATAAACCGCTGCCAGCAGACCCAAGGTGCTGGTCGCATTGCCGCGTTGTATTCAATACTAATAAACCGCTGCCAGCAGACCCAAGATGCTGGTCGCATTGCCGCGTTGTATTCAATACAAATAAACCGCTGCCATCAGACCCAAGATGCTGGTCGCATTGCCGCGTTGTATTCAATACAAATAAACCGCTGCCAGCAGACCCAAGATGCTGGTCGCATTGCCGCGTTGTATTCAATACAAATAAACCGCTGCCAGCAGACCCAAGATGCTGGTCGCATTGCCGCGTTGTATTCAATACAAATAAACCGCTGCCATCAGACCCAAGATGCTGGTCGCATTGCCGCGTTGTATTCAATACAAATAAACCGCTGCCAGCAGACCCAAGATGCTGGTCGCATTGCCGCGTTGTATTCAATACAAATAAACCGCTGCCATCAGACCCAAGATGCTGGTCGCATTGCCGCGTTGTATTCAATACAAATAAACCGCTGCCAGCAGACCCAAGATGCTGGTCGCATTGCCGCGTTGTATTCAATACTAATACGTAGAACCTGTTTAGATTTTTGATAATTATGTTTGATTTCCGACATATACAGAGTTACTGGTAATCAGTAAGCATATTCTTAAGGGCGGTCTCAGTACATCAAAACAAACTACTTACCACAATTTTCGACTTATCAAAATTCGCGTTTTTTCCCCCGCTTATTTCGAAAAGTCGTAGATCAAAAGTTCTGTATTTTGATGTATGTACTGAAGTCGCCTTTTATAGGATGCTAACTGGTTACCAGTATCCCTGTATACTTACAGAAAGTTATATCTAAGCAGGTAAAGCCAGTTAAAGGCATCAGCTGGGCTGGCGGCGCGATCAGTAACGCGCTGTGGAGCGGCGTCTACTTGCGAGATGTGCTCATACACTGCGGCGTCGACACGGAAAATACGGAGGGAAAGCACGTCATTGTGAGTAGTGGAACTCGTGATTACATTGTGATACTTCTAGATTTAATACAGACAAAGTTTTTTAGTCTTGAGCATTGGCCAGGCCTGGCGCACTCCGCACTTCAGGTATGAAGCTATAAGTAGTCCTCTTGTCGGACTTGCCGTACGTACCCGCTGCCGCGCAATAGACAGAGATAACGCGACAAGAGTTACGTGATAGACAGGGAGGCAACTTCTAGGTAGTTAGCGGTCGCACGTCCTGAATTGCACTTTATTGTGTAGTAGCAAGAGTCGCAACTTATTTAAATGATTTTGCGGAGTGAATCTTCTGTACTTGTACTATATGTATTCTGGGCATCGGCGCAAAGTTGCCAGTCTATCAGTTACGGTAGACTGCATCATCGCTTAACATCAGGCGATGTGGCAGGCTAGCGCAAGCCTATTATTTAATAAATAGATCAGGCTCATGACCGCACGAATAAAGACAGATGGCCTGCGACAATGTGGAAGAGAGAGAGAGAGAGAGGGAAAACGACACGTCTGCTGTCAAGTCAACCACGTGGGGTTACTTTGTAATTAACATTCTATGAGTTGTTTCCTTGTTCTTCGCCGTCTACTTCTTAGGAGCCCATGCTTCTTGTGTCCTGTATCTCATTCCCACATTGCAACATTTAGACTACTCTGACAGCCAGTACCGTAACTAGCCTTTTATGCTCCCGGTGCGAGCTTCTATAACTGCGCCCTTGAAAAAAAAAACTTGGTCATGTGTGTCATGTGGTCATTTCTGCGCCTCTCCAGAGTCTGCGCCCTGTGACTGAGCGCCGCTGGCACAGCCCTATTTACGGCCCAGTTGGTAGTGACCCTGCCTTCTGCGCTTGGTGGAGTGGGTTTAATTCTCACCTAGGACAAACATTCATGTGATGAACATTTGTATTTCATATCTGGGTGTTAATATCTATTAAAATATGTATTTAAAAATACATATGTATTTGTATGTATATCATTCTCTGGCAGCCATAGTACAAGTTTTGCTTAGTTCGGGGTCTGATAACCGTGTGTGCAAAAAAGTACCGCAAATTTAAAAAGAAAAACTTCACAATTGTTGAAATGTGTGAGCGAGAAACATGAATCCAACATTTTTGCATCCAGTTCCAAGGATCGGACATAGACGCGACAGGCGTCAACTTCAGCACATCGATTCCACTGTCGATGGCTCTGAACCCAGTGGGCTGCATCCTGCTGGCGACGCACATGAACGGGGCTCCGCTGCCAGCCGACCACGGGTACCCGCTGCGGGTGGTGGTTCCCGGCGCGCCCGCAGTCAGGAGCGTCAAGTGGCTCGGTAACTGTTACAAGCTTGGACTGTACTAAGCCATATTTACATATATAAAAACCGACTTCATCAGAATTGGACCAAATTGAAATGGGACCAAACGGTAAACGCCAGCTTTCAAATAAAAAAAGAATCATCAAAATCGGTTTACCCAGTAAAAGTTTTGAGGGAACATTTAAAATAAAAATAAAACAGTCGAAATAATAACCTCCTCCTTTTAGGAAGTCGGTTAAAAAGGAGCTCATTATGAACAAACTTTTACTATGGGACCAACCCAGATATCGCAGAAAAATATCAGCCATTCCGTGCTCCATCGTGGACAGCATCATCGCTTAGCATAACACGAGTTGGTTAAACGCAAGCCTGTTATTAAATAATCCAAAAATCATTACATCGAGAGTAAATGCCATTTTCTTGTCTTTTCGTCCGAGTGCACCCTAAGCTCACCTCAAATAACGTGTATATATAACCTTAACGGGAGGGTCACGACCCTCAGACATGAGGAGGACAACCTTGACACTGCATCCTGGTCATTGAAACTGAGCTCAGTTACCAACTGCTTCCAAAATCCATGATAACAATATCATGGATTTTTGTAACTTTTCATTTGTGTCGATTATTCTGCACAAATCTATTATCTGCAATCTATTACCACTTGCCTTGTATTAATTTGACTATGCTCGCGTTGCCTGAGACTTGGCGAGCTATGGCTAACGTGTATTGCCGGCTTAACATCATTAGTATTCCACAGAATCAATAACAGTATCCGAAGAGGAAAGTCCATCCCACTGGCACCAGAAAGACTACCGTTCTTTCAACGCTTCCAAGACATGGGAAACGGCAGACTTCCCCTCCGCCCCGCCTGTCTACTCTCTACCAGTCACTTCCTCCATCTGTCACCCGGGTGACGGCGAGAGAGTGGATGTGACGAACGGACATATTGAGGTCAAAGGTAAGATGTATAATTATATATTATATAAATAACAGGCCAAGTGCGAGTCGGACACGCGCACGAAGGGTTCCATACCATTATCTATAAAAACGGCAAAAAAATCACGTTTGTTGTATGGGATCCCCCCTTAAATATTTGTTTTATTGTAATTTAATTATTTATTTTTAAATTGAATATACAGCTAAATATTCTGTGAATATATCAAGTGCCTACCTGTTGCCGTTATCAATATCGAGCAAAAATGAGCAACAAAATCACGTTTGTTGTATGGGAGCCCCCTGAAATATTTATTTTACTGTTTTTTAGTATTTTTTGTTATAGCGGTAACAGAAATACATCATCTGTGAAAATTTCAACTGTCTAACTATCACGGTTCATGAGATACAGCCTGGCGACAGACGGACAGCGAAGTCTTAGTAATAGGGTCCCGTTTTACCCTTTGGGTACGGAACCCTAAAAATGAAATTTTTTTCCTTGTAAAACGTTACTATGTTATTGTGTGCGCTCGACTACTATTTCATTCTGACTAAACAAGATTTCAATTCATCATGATTCGGATCAAAATTATGAATCTGCAATCAATATTCCGATTTTGAAAGAAACGATATTCCATTGCGTGTTGCTATATATTTCTAGCCAGTCTCGTCTCCACAGGGTATGCGTACTCCGGCGGCGGCGCCAAAGTCCTGCGCGTGGACATCAGCCCCGACCGCGGCGCCACCTGGGTCCAGGCTGACATTATGAAGGCTGACGATGCACCAGCTCAGCAACACTACTCCTGGACTCTGTGGGCTGTGAAGATACCCGTGGAAAAGGGACAGAACGAGGTCAGTAATCTATATCTCCTATACATATAATAAAAACGTAGAAATAAAAAAATCTGTAATTGCGAGGTATCAAAAAAATATATACACAGGGCGTCTTAAAATAAGCAGCTGAACACGATAGGACAGTTTTTAGAAATTTTGTCTGTTTGTTTGCACACGCACATCTAAACCACTGGACGGATTTAAATGTGGTTTTCACGAATATGCTTAGCTATGACTAGATTGAAGTATAGGCTATGTTATTTTGCGCAAGGACCGGATTAAGGGAGGAAAAAAGGGTTGAAAGTTTATATGAACGAAGTCGCGGGCAACAGCACTAATTATAAATATAGCAGTAGATTATATGAGGAAAAAAAATTGGTTGTAAAAGCTACCGGTAATTGATTTTAAAAAAAAGTGTAAAATATTATTAAATTTAATACATTATTATACACCAGTATGAACTGGTGTATATATGGATTTCTAGTAGACTTTCCTTTTACTTTGATGTAATCAGGTTAAATAATTCTAGCGGTTTGAAAAACTAAAAAAAAAAAAGCTTTAAAATCGCTAATCCTGAAGATCCTGGTAAGGATAATGGGACAAACTATTAAATTTATTGCATTGTCATCGGTCCTTGACAAGTGTGCAATGTTTCAAATCAATCCAACGTTTTAAAAAGGGTGAAAATCACGTTAAAAGATTCCGTTACATAGAAACATTAAAAACGAAGGCTGTATTAATCTTATCAAAAATATAATTACTATTTCTAGTTCGCTTTTAACTTGAAATATCGCGGTTTCATCTCACAGTAACTGACTACTATTATTTTTATTCTGGGATCTAGGACTGAGCTGGGATAAAAAAGAACTCTTGATATATTAATGAGAGGAAATCGGGTTCATTATTATTATTCTTTATGTATGAGATGAGAACGGACGCACCCGAATTATCCGATCCAGCTTCTCATCCGTTCCAAATGATCTACGCCTTGATTACTTTAATGATCTACGCCTTGCCTATATGAATCCATCGAGAATATTGTAACACTTTGTGAATTATCCACAGAGTTTAGTAATAAGATGTGTTGACTTCAGGTGGAGCTGTGGGCGAAAGCAACAGACAGCAACTTCAACACGCAGCCGGAGACATTCGAACACATCTGGAACATCCGCGGCATCCTCAGTAACGCTTATCATCGCATCAAGGTCCAGCTCAACCACTAGAGGTCTGGACCGACCCGACCGCCTCACTACTAACTAAATAAATAAATAAATATAAATAAATAAATATCTGGGACATTATTGCACACATGGTCATCTGACCCCAAACTAAGCAAAGCTTGTAATATGGCTGCCAGAGACTGATATACATACATATATATTTTTAAATACATACTTAAATAGATATTAACACCCAGACATAGAACAAACACAAATGTTCATCACAAAAATGTTTGTCCTAGATGGGAATCGAACCCACGCCCCCAAGCACAGAAAGTAGGATCACTACCAACTGAGCCACCGAGGCAGTCAACTAGTCATCGTTAATTCGACAAAGTAACCGAGGTGCCCCTTGTGCTAAATATTTCATTTGATGCTAAGTCATTTTATATCTCTATATCAACTGCGCAATGATCGGTTTTCTGACAGCTGGATCAACTTAGTTCTGCAACCGTCAATAGATGGCGCTGACGATACATGATTCTATTTTTTATTTATTTGTTCAATGAAACCTACAATAATGGGGGACATTTTACTACTAGGCAAGGCATTATGTACCAACTGATTTGTATTTTATTGTAGAAAAACAAGTACTTTGTTAACAATAACAACAAAATACCATACTACAAAATAAAATAACACCAAAACAAGCGTGACAGACAGTGTCACAGTGTGACAGAGAAATAGATATTGTCTGTCTATGAGAATATACAAGTTTTGTTTTAGTAACCTTTGTCTGTGGTTTTGCAAAATCATCCATCGTCTACTATTTTTTGTTTAAATCGCCTTTCTGAAAACCTCCCATTACTAATCATAGAACAACCTAAACAACATAAGTACATGTTTCAAAATGTACGCCAAAATGTATGAGCTATTTCTACTCGCGACGTTTCGTTTTCCAAATGTATTTTTTTTTATACTTGGCTGTGATAATGTTTTTTTTTTTTTCAAACTAATGCTGGTGCTGCTGTAACCTGCAGGCGTATTATGAATCTTTGATCGGGATCGCGACTTGTCAAAATTATGTCCAAAAAAAAGCGTTGTCTATTTCCAATTTCGTAGTATGAAATTGGAAATAGACAACGCTGTTTTTTTTTTGCGTCATAACCTCTTTCAAGTGTCAAAATTCTATCAATTCTGACACTGACTGATCCCGATCAAAGATCCATAATACGCCTGCAGCCTGATGGGTTGCCATACATTCTATAATAACCTTAAATTGAATTTTGTCTCGCTCTCTCGGCTAATGAGAGAGCAAGACAAAAGTCAATGTAAGGTTATTATAGAATGTTTTTGAGATTATATTTTATGGTTCCACCTGATCCCTTGTTATTAAAGCCTATCATTTTATTGCTAGTTGTTATGACAATGCTCATTATTTTATCTTTACAGCTAAGATTATATTACCTAGGTTTAAGTTTGTTTAGTAATTATGAACAAATTTTCTTCAAAATACCTAGTTTAAATGTCATAATAGTCTTGCTCACAGGTTTAAATAAGTTATTGTATTTTGCTTAGCCTAAGGGCAAAGGCCTCCTTCCTCTTTTCCAAGTTACAAGTACCAAGTAGGTGTAGGTTAGGTTTTTATTTATTTAGGGTCAGTTCCCACTGACGCGAAGTTTAAGCGAATCAAGGCGTCAAATTTTTTACAAGTCACACGAATGCGCGCTCGCATTACGCGAATTCTTGCACATTCGCGCATTATTTATTGGAAGCGAGCGCCTAAGCTCGCGCGAATGCGCATGAGTGAGCGTGTCATTGTTTTTATCTTGGTAAAAAATTGGATATTATGGTGTGGAAATAGTAGTGAATATTCTATACAAAAATTATGGATTGTCAATGCGCTTGGCTTCGACTCTGCTTTAGTGAAAATCGACCCTTTTAAGGCATTTTATAAGATCAAGTAATTATAGTAATGTTTTTGGAAGTTGTTATATTACTTTGCAATAAATACTTACCCATGTTTCAAATAAGTTTTATTTTACATAGTTATGCAAATAAGCAAGTAATTTTATTCATTTGTACAGTGTAGCTGAGCCTTAGACCTCTGATCAGATAAGCAAGACAAGACATATAATGTTTACACTTTTATTATCTCAATACTAACAACATAATTAATTCAAAACTTTTATCTCAGTTCTGTCTTGACAGGTCCAAAGAACACAATGTTCACTCTGAGGCATTTAAAAGCAACAAGTAAGCAAATAAAACGTTTACCGCAAGTTTTAACTAACCAGTTTCACATTACCAAGAAAATCGATAACCATTTAAAAGTGGACATAAAAGGACAAGAATTACAGTTCCCATTTGTCTGGTTACGAGATAACTGCCAATGCGAACAGTGCTTTCACTACTCTGCAAAAAGTCGTATTTTGGACTGGAGCTATTTTGACCCCAACATCAAACCGAAAGAAGTCATCAAGGAAGCAAATTCTTTGCGAGTTACCTGGCCAGATGGCCATACATCACAGTATAGATACGACTGGTTAAAATTTAGGAGCTTTACAACAGAAAACCAGAATAACTACACTGAAACTATCTACAAGCCCAAAAAAAATATCTGGCATGGGAACGACTTTGAAAGTATATGCAGTAGACACAAATACAGTGACATTTTGAACACAGATCAAGCATTATACAACTGGTTGCATAAACTATCTATTTACGGAGTGGCATTGATAGAGAATACACCCAATTCAGAGACTGCTTTGGACGCAGTTGTTGCAAAAATTGGCTTTACAAAGCGAACACATTATGGAGTCAAGTTTGTAGTGCAAAATGTTACAAATACAAGCAATGTTGCATATCTATCAAGCAAATTGCAGATGCATGTAGATCTGCCATATTATGAGTACTGCCCTGGAGTAAATATGCTGCACTGCTTAGTGCAAACTTCAAGTGAAGGTGGAGACAATATGCTTTCAGACTGTCACTACATAGCAAACTATATGAAAGAGAATCATCCAGAGGAATACCAGCTCCTAACTGACGTAGAAGTGGAATGGAGTGACGTTGGCATTGAGGATGGTAATGAATTCTTCAAGCTTTACCGTTCACCTGTCATTGTCTTAGACAAGCATGGAGAAATTACTAGAATCAACTTTTCTATTCCTCAAAGAGGCAGCCACTTCCCTGGCCCCATAGATAAAGTAGTGCCATGGTACAAAGCTCACAGCTTATTCTTTGAGTTGAATGAGAAGTTTGCAGCGAGATTTAAATCTAAAGCTGGGAATATTCTAGTATTTGACAACATCAGATTGCTACATGGTAGATCGGCATACAAAGACAACGCCAGTAATGTGAGGAAGCTGATTGGTGGATATGTGGACTGGGATGAAGTCTATTCAAGATTGAGATGCTTGAAAGTTAGACTAGATAGCAACAAAGAGGTTTTGTAATGTAGAAAGATTAAGCTAATGACTTCTTCAGAACATTCTACGACTGAGCCCTAGTGTAGGCAGGATTGGTTCAGTCAACATATTAGCGCACAGTCTAGGTATATAATCTACCCTCCAGTCTGTAGATGCTATCTACAATGAAGTACGCTTGCACTCTACAATGAAGACTCTGAAGATTTTATCCATCAGGAAACACCCCTTCAGGCAAAGCATTCCAGTCTCAAGCGGTTCGCACAATTTCAGTGACATCAAAGTACTTCATGCAAGTCAAAACGTTGACTTATCGTGCCTGCCCTGGCCATCTGATAGGAAAAGGACAGGAATTAGATCATGCAGACTTAACACGCACCTACACAGGGTTACACAGAAAGGGTGTACTAAGCCAAAAGGGTTCCTTTATACTCATCATTTCCAAACTTCCAAAAGTTAGTATATGAAGAAAGAAACATTTTTATTATTAAAAAAAATGTTACTTCGCTTCATACTTAATCAGTTTGAGTCATGGCAAAATAAAAATAAATATATAAAATTGTTTTATTTAGATTGTTGTTCTTACCTATTAGACCAATATAATCCATAGTTTAGACGAATATCACAGATATTTCTGACTTTACAAGTCTACATAATCTATATTAAAATTACTTAAACTCAACAAAGACATCAATATTGTAACTTCGCACAGAAAATCTTCTTAACGGCACAATCTTGTCTACTTCTTCATGTTTTTCTTGTGCTTCTATCATTGTAAAGCTCTCTAAATCAGGATTATTTGCCATTGTCACTGCAGTAGACTCATTTGTATGCAGGTAGATGGTAAAACTACAGTCTTCAGGCAAATCTTTAAACATGTTACTCATTGATGATAACTTAAGACAAAAAGCGCGCAGATTCTGCTCAGACTGCACTAAGTAGGCGTCTGCAGTTTCGTCAAAGGCATAGTTTTTGTCGAAATCAAACACAAACTTGACGAAAGGATTATAAGTAGCACTAGTGAGTGCAAACTCAACACGACTTAGTTGATTGTTCTTTAAACATTCCGCTACACTTTTCAGGCACATATCAATGTACTGATTAACTTCTGGATGAATGGCATGATACACAACAATGCTGTACTTGCGTCTTGTCTCAAAAACACTCGCCGGGTAAACTGCAGCGTGATACAGGATACCGTGAAATGCAACTGCTAGAAATTCCACTGCGATGTCGGCGAAGCAGTTATCCATTTGTGTAGAACTGTAGATAAATAGATTTTATAAATTCGGATTATGCATACTCTGGATTGGGCTGGGTTTATTAAATTATTTTAGACCCGTTATGGAGGGCATGATCGGAGTCATTGAATTTTTGTATATTAACAAAGAGCGCGGTCATTCTCATTAATTTCCCGATATAACTTCAACTCTTATTTAATGGCCTCTCTTGTGGAGCATTCCCGATATATACTAACAATATACTCTGATCTATGCTAACAATAACAAAACCGAATAGGTTATAGGTTAGGTACCGTACCCGTACCTACCGAAAATAAAAATATTAAATATAAAAAAAACGCCCATCGGGCAGGCTAAAGCCTTTAAGGCCATACCACCTCACACAACAAACAGTTTGTTGCTGTTATTTGTTCATGACCATGAATACAAGACTGTGATGTGAAGAGGCTGTGTTTACCGGACAATCTCCTTCGTTTGATGGTTTGCCCCAGAACCTTGCATTAGCGAATTTGTGGTGGCTCCACTTCACAAGAGAGGCCATTAAATAAGAGTTGAAGTTGAAGAACTAATTGGGGCGTGGGTTCGATTCCCATCTAGGACAAACATTTGTGTGATGAACATTTGTGTTTGTTCTATGTCTGGGTGTTAATATCTATTTAAGTATGTATTTAAAAATATATATGTATGTATATCAGTCTCTGGCAGCCATATTACAAGCTTTGCTTAGTTTGGGGTCAGATGACCATGTGTGCAATAATGTCCCAGATATTTATTTATTTTATTTATTAATTTAGCATCTTTTTTGTGACTTGAATTTATATTAGTCAATAAATTACTGTAAAGTTGAGAATTTTGTGGTCCCAATAGTTAAAAATATGATTTAAGGTTTTGATTTTCATCATTTAAATTAGCCAGATATGGATACTTTTCCCCCTGAACTAGTATTATCCCCATCTCGCCCCATGCCCGCTTGGAGTTGAGTTCCGGGACCTGTGTCATTTTAAATGTAAGAGCTAAGAAACTACGTGACGTGACACCAGTACCACAGATGTGCTTGAAGCAGACTTTTGCATAAGTGATTAAAAAAATGTTATTTTTATGGAAATCTATACTTACTCACAGGAGTGTTCCGAATGGATAGCACTCCCAACAGGCATAGGAGTGCTTGTTGTCTTGTTTCTGGACTGCAAAATATTTGAGCTATTTTTTGCTTTGGAAGTGTTGGGAGTTAAGTCGTCAAAATAACACTCTATCTACAAACTACCTGCTGAGATATGCTAATATCCTACACATATCATTACTTACCTGTGTTAACTAATTATATGTGTTCCAGGCAAGGGCGGATCCAGGGGGGGTCATATCATGACCTCCCCCCTGGACTCAGCCCATACCTACTTTTTACTTGTATATATGCTTATAAAAATAAAATTATAACTTCTTGTGACTTGACCACGATTATGTGACCCCCCCCTGGCACCAAAGCTGGATCTGCTTTTGGTTCCAGGGTATAAACTCCCAAATCCGTTCAACCCTATGAAGTAGAATGAGAAACAAAATAAATATACCTACAGAAACTATTTAGTGTGACTACGAATGTGGGATTTAGGCAATGAAATAAAACATGTCACAATAAACTTAATTTATCGACAAAAAAAATTACAGATTTACTAATGACCTTGTAATTTAAACCACTATTTCTTCAGCCTCCTCATTTGTCGGGGATTGACTCCAGACCCTACAAAAAAAAAATTTAAGCATCAACAAAATGAAAATGAAATAGTAAAACCTTCCTGCAGGCCTAGCACGGACCGTGGACAATTTGTCTTTCCACCTTTCTTATTCCGCAAGAGTTCAGACGTATCTATATTCTAGCTTTGTCACGTCTATGCGTGAATAAAATGGTGGAAAGTCACAATAACATTCTATCCAGTTTTGTCCCAACAACAAAAACACAAGTGTATCTAAGTATCCATATTCTATCGTCGTCACATTAACACGCGAATATAAAACTGGTAATTTGTTTAGTGTGGCAGCATGCAAGTCTTCTGGCAAGTTGGAATAAATTTGGTAGCCTAAAAAAGAAAAAAAAAACCATCTCATGCTTTGAGCATTTAACCATGCTAAAAGACATTGTGAGGCCCGAGTAATATACTTGTCCTATAATGTAAATGGGTATGTAAATTCTCTTGAAATCTCATCACAGATAAGTTTATTTATGTATACAAATCATTGATATTATGTCCGATCCGCAAGGGTATTCATATTCAGTAGCGATAAGTGATTCTATATATTCCATTGTAAAAAAAAAGTCTTTACTTAACGTTTTTATAACTATCAATATAAAAAAGCGACTTCATCAGAACTGGACCAAATTTGAATGGGACCATATGGAAAGCACCAAATTTCAAAAAAAAAAAAGAATCATCAAAATCGGTTCACCCAGTCAAAAGTTCAGAGGTAACAAACATTTTTAAAAAACAGTTGAATTGATAAACTCCTCCTTTTTGGAAGCCGGTTAAAAATAGTGTAGATAGGGATTAGAAATGCGCGCAGCATATAAAATAAACGGCGGCGGCGCGCTGTAAAAAAACTCGTGGCGCCGTGAGATTTGATGATGATGTGAAGCCAATATTACAAAACGCTTGGTCTTCCACAACCTTTTTTTTTTCTATTTCCCTGCAGAATTAAACAAAATATTTCAGGGGAATCTCGCATTGCACACTTCTTTTTTAATTCTGTATCTTGGAAACTAATTGACATATCAAAATAAATTTTTCGTATGTAGGTATTTTGTAATCCCAATAGTGTACAGAGAGCTAAACATCAAAATTAGTGAACATTGTATACCACACTGGATATTATCTCGGAGGTTTATTTTTTTATTTATAATATTGGCCCTTAGGAAGTTGAACTTTTTACAATTACATACATTAACATTGTACGGGTTGCCAGTAAGTCGTAGATCACGCTGGTATAGGGCGCGTTGCCATCTGTCTTCCAAAGTACGTCTGTAGTGCTGTGAACGAAAAAAAATAACGAAATCAAGTACCTGTTAAACAAAGAATTCAGCCTATTACATGGTTAGCAAGATTCTGTGTTGGTTCCATGTTCCATTTGGTGGTTCATCTTTTGGTAAACTCCAAGGAATTTTAGCATAGACAGTGTGTGACTGATATTTATAGTCTATTTTGTAAATTTTTATCCAAATAGACCTTGAGGTAAACTGTGCGACTCTGTGGGCCAATTATCGAGCAAGTGTTATCTAACCGCTTAGTTTTCATACACTTACGTTGCCAAGCGTTAAGTTGTGAATGTGATATAGACCCCAACCGGGCAGGCCTAAGCCAGCACATATTATGAAGGCACTGGGCAGGATTTCGTACCACATTTTAACCAGAAATCTTAATTTTCACAACAGCACAAGTGTTTTTGTCGTAAATACGATGACAGTGACAGTAGTTAACATCCGGCCCATCCGGATGCCATTTAATGATTTCAAATTCTACCACAAGCAGTGCTGCCAGAACACAATAAAAATTGACATTGGTATGTACAAAACTTTGATAATACAGTTTGGATTTTCCTTTCACTAGAGCTAGTACCGGAAAAGTATGGCAAAACCTTTGAAAATATATACTTTGGCTCTGCCCGTTCAACTCGAGCTTTTACCGATAAAAGTCTGCCAAAAACTGAAGGGGAGAGATAACCACGTAGGTATTGCACACAGTTACATATTCTTACTAGTTTTACAAACGCACACTTCAATATTGAGCGCACACAAGTGCAAACGATGTGATTAAAATATACGAATGGATGACCGGGGGGGTGGGGGGGGGGGGGGGGGTTAAGTGCTAGAGGGGAAACTGTAGGTTATAACACTTCCATTTATTCTGAGGCCAAAACTAAAGGGGCTGGGGTAAACACGTATACCTCACATTGATAAATTTTACTAAGTTCTACAAAATATGTATACTTCATATATCGGCCTCCTTGACGTGTCCGTCGACGGCGAACCTGGTACCAGAGTCGGTTCAGCAGTAAATCGGTATCAGAATCAGAAATCACTAGAGGCGGAACGCTCCAGGTGTTACAGTCTGTATCAGCCAGATATCAGTGTAAACGAATGAACCATCGCGGTGCCTATGGTGCAGTTTAACCTTATACCATGTTTTTGTGTTATTTAATATAGTACATTCTTAGCAACGTAACTTTCAGCTCACATGACGATTTGTGATCATACATGGGTACATGTCGTAATTTGTGATCATACATAGGTACATGTACTTCGCAGAGTACCTTGAGGTGTTTCGCGACAGCTGTCTCACCCTGATTATTGTTTCTATGCTATAGCTGTCCATATGCGTTGTCGTTTCAGTCACGGGCTCACGGGTATGACCACAAATAAAATTAAATAGTAGTGAATGAAATAGGCACGTCACTTATTTTCCTCTGTTTGAAACAGCGCTTAAAGGGGGAGTCAATTATTTTCCTTTGTATAAAATTGCTTACATTTCCAAGAACAAGATAATGTAGTCCCCAAAGCCCAAATCCAGGTAAAGCCATACCAGCGTATATGATAGCAAAACCAGGAATAATTTCAAACCACATAATAATTATTGAAACACAATTTCGTTTTTAATCTTTCATTCAATAAACTAAATTGTCAAATTTATCTATTGTCAATTTTTTGTTGATAAGTAGGTATATAGTTTTTAAGTCTAATGAGATAAAATATAATCTGCAGAGTATAACTGAGTAGCTGCCTGACCTCATTTAAATTTGACCCTTAGTACAAGATTTGACAGTTTACGAAAACTTTTTTCGTTTCCGTATTGTCCCATACATTTTAGAAAAGCGCCTCTAGCGGAAACGCGGATGAACTAAAATCGGTAGTAATCGGCAGTATAGGTTGCTTCACTGAAATACGAAAAATAGTTTCGAATAGCTTTCAGCCCAGCAATGTATGCATCAAAACGAAAACGAATAAAGTTTTCGAAAACTATCAAATCTTGTACTAAGGGTACTGGCTGTAAAGCTTTTTGATAATATGTATATAGTTTGGATCTGCCTTTAAACTCGAGCTAGTACCGAAAAAAGTCTGTCAAAAACTGTAGGGGGCGAGGTAAACACGTATTGCACACACTGACATATTTTTACTAGTTCTAACACAACTGCAAACGATGTGCTGTAGGTATAACGCTTCCATTTTTTTATTTTTTCTGAGTGTAGGTAGTTAGATCCGTTTTTTGATCAGTCAACTCAAAAGAAGAAAAAGAAATGAATAGAATAATGTAACTAAACTTCCCTATTCCGCGGACGAAAAGCACCAGAGAATATAGAGGTATAGAGAGGAGCTAGATAGGTATCTAGCTCGAGTTTAAAGGCAGATCCAAACAATATATTATCAAAGACCTACATCATCAAATTAATAATATTTTATGGCAATTCTCGCATAACTGTCGCAAACTGACAGTTTAACATTTTATTTTATCTGTTTCACACGTAGTGTCATCAAAAATGGCAGCGCTCCCGATCGATGAATTCCCTGTCTGGGGATTAATGCCCAAAAAAGAAACAGGGGTAGTTTCATTTCTGACTAAAAATGAAACCTACGACGGCAGGGATACTATCATTGCAATTTTTGACTCTGGAGTCGACCCGGCGGCAGAGGGTCTCAAGGTAAAGAAATGTGTCTCGTCACGATTTGTTTAGTTGCATTTTGTTGTGGTTTTGCGGATATTTTAGACGAGTTTGCGGTTTCAGGTGACGAGCACTGGTGAGACGAAGGTAATAGAAAGGTATGACTGCAGCGGGTGCGGCGACGTGGACACCAGCACGGTTATTCGAAAGCTCTCTGAAGGGTCCGTCGCCGGCTTGACTGGTCGGAAGCTAAAGGTAAACACGCCAAGCTGATCGTATCGTTGAAATGCACCACTTTTTTGATCTCCATTTATTTGTTAAGGTCAGTTCGAGGTCAATCACACATAATTTGTTTAAAAGCCAGACACTGGTTTGTGTGGTTATTTTGATACTATTTTTAGACAACTTTTAGGTATAATTCTCAGCAATATTGCACAATGTTATAGCAATGGGTGCTTAGGCAGGTGGTAAATGTTTTTCCACTTTCTAGCTGGCACTATCTCATCTATGTACACAAAAAATAATCTTGGATGGTATAATGCTAGGGAGAGTTAGGGATCTGCCACTAATTATATTTTCCAGCGATATAAAAGTTTTGTAGCTCTTTTATTCAGTGACTCTCTTCTGGTCGTTAGCTGTGGTGTGGAGGTGATGACACTGAAATTAGTTGTATTTTCGAAGTCCAAGGAAAATGTCTTTTCCACCCTTTTAATGTTTCTCCAATCACAAATGGTGTAATTCAATGCAAATAATGTCTACATTCAGTGAACCATCACCCCCTACCACAGATACCTCCAGTTAAGATGACAGTGGGGGTAAAGTATACACCTAGAGGTGAGGTAATACAGCTTAATTAAATAAGTTAGCAAGAGTTGGTCTACACAATATTTATCATCATAATCAGTCTCTCTCTTAGCTGGACATTTCCTCTCTCAAGTAGAGTTACCATTCATCCAAATTTGTCCAGACTTTTAGGCTTTGGCCGGCTTTGTAATTTGTTCAGCTTTTTAGCTTAAGCAATGTAATACGAGTAATAAAATATACATAATTATATAAAATTAGTCTGGATTACCATTACCCTAAACAAAAAAGGAAAATATTTAAAAAAAATATGATGATTATTTACTTTTCAAATTTTGATATGGTATATTTTCAAAAGTTTTGCCATACCTTACTCCCAAGGTACTCAAGCTCATCAGAATCTATAAAACATAAAAAGTGTTGTGTCGATCGTACAAAAAGTGGATCACATACATTATCTGCCCACAGATACCTGAAACATGGAAGAACCCGACAGGTGTGTGGCGAGTGGGTACTCTGCACCCGTTCAGCATATACCCAACGAAAGTAAAGGAACGAATGCAAGAGCATCGGAAGGAACACTACTGGGATGTGAGACATAAGCCGGCCTTCGCTGAGGCTAATAAGGCTCTGCAGGAATTTGAATTAGATGTTGGTTAGTAGACAAATAATTTATTTAATCACTCACCTCATTTATCAGAAGTCTATAAGCTAATCTATGCTATAAAGTGTTCTGTCAACTTCTCCCTTGTGAGAAGTAAAGTGACCAATGGCGTAGCTAGGTAACCAAGGCCCTAGTGCAAAAAAACTGAGGCCCTATCTAAACTGGGTTAGGTTTTATCAAATAAAAATATAAATACTTTAAAGGTACAAAGCTACTTTATCGTCGGCTCTTTATTGTGCTACTTACTACATGCATGTGTATAAAGGGAAAACAATTCGCAGTTTAAGGGATGCTGATCAGGGTTCGAGGGCCCCCTAAGCTTGAGGGCCTCAGTGCACGGCACAGCCTAGCCCTCCGATACCTACACCACTGAGCGTGACACATGAAACATGATAATTAAAAAAAACTACTTTATAGGTAGATAAAAAACTGGATTCATCAAATTATTTTCTATTGTCATAGGTTGAAAGTGTTCTTTCAATTTAAATTGGACTACCCTTGAGATAGCTTATTTAAATAAATTATGTGTTGATTCTATAGCAAAAAACCTGTTAAGGAAAATATTGTGAGGAAACAGGTAGGTCCAAGTACCTCAAAAAATAATCAAAAACATGATCATATGACATTCACCAACCTGCACTGGACAGCATGGTGGATTAGGGCCCTTCCTCTCTCTCTTAGAGAAGGCCATAGGTCTTCCAGCAGTGGGAACATGATAGACTGATAATCCCATTTTATTAGATAGAACGTCTTGCCTAAAATTACTTGTTTTATGTACTTCTTGTACAATATTTCAAAATTAGTGAAATACATTTATGTGTTGAAATTTATCAGGTTAGACCTTCTGCTCCACGAAAAGGTCAGCTGAAAAGGCTTTTGCGAAGAGAGCCGAATTAAGGGAAATGGGGGTTTAAAGTTAATATGAAAATCTAAGCGTGCAAAGTTACAAGCAACAGCTAATTCATGATGTAGGCAGGAATAGGGGTGCAAATAGTACATGTGGTTTCTGCCGCTAGCCATAATTTCCCATATTTTTCCAGTATCCAAGAATCCAACGCTAAGTCCAGAAGAGAAACTCCAGAAAGAAGAGCTGGAAGCAAGAGTTGAGGTACTGCAATCAGCTGAAAAGAAGTTCCACGACCTCGGGCCCATTTATGACTGTGTGTTGTACCATGATGGAGATGTCTGGAGGTCAGTGCCTAATGATACTGTTACTTGCCGGTTATGAATAATGTTTTTGTTATTCACGAGAAGAATCCCAAAAGATCTGCTCACAAAAAGTAAATACATTATACTTAAAAAGAATAAAAACATTAAAGGATCAATCTACAATGATACCGTACCATCTACATATTTGGGGTGGCATTTAGAAATAGAAACTTGTGACCTTTGCAAAGTAAAGGTCACAATGTGATGGAGCCTGCACATTTATTAGTGTTAATATTCAGGTAGTAAAGTGGTTTCGCACAAAGATGCTGAATTTCACTGGTATGTTAAACCTTGGTTAATGATTTTGTCTATTAGTGATGAGCGAAGGATGTGATGCATGAAAACACTGAGTTTTTATTAACTAGCAAGAATTTAGGAGGCTTAAGACCAGCAATTGAAGCTCAGTAAAAAAATCGATATAACCTTTCAGAGCGTGCATCGACACAACTGAAATGGGAGATCTGTCAACAGGAGTGCA
Source organism: Agriopis leucophaearia (assembly GCA_949125355.1). Taxonomy (NCBI): domain Eukaryota; kingdom Metazoa; phylum Arthropoda; class Insecta; order Lepidoptera; family Geometridae; genus Agriopis; species Agriopis leucophaearia. The sequence continues at coordinate 19,473,386 of OX421262.1, read as the reverse complement.
CCTCGGAGAGTACAGCACGACCCATGAGCATGCACACCTCACTCCGTTCGATGAGATGACCATTAGCATCAATGTACATGATGAAGGGAATACCTTGGAAGTTGTTGGAATGTGCTGTGAGTATACCTAATTTTATGTAGGGTTAATAGGACCTGCATTGACATCCCACATAGGGTGTATTGATGCCATGTCAAAGGCCTTTGTGCGACCTAAAACTGACATTACAGCTGCATAGCCCATACAAACATACACTTAATGATTGTTTAGTTATACTGGGTTATGCCGAAAGGGGTCCATGGTTAAAGGGGTATTTTTGTTTGACATTTAGAAAAATGTTTTATACTATTATTTTGATTGACATTTAGAAAAATGTTTTATACTATTATTTTATTTGACATTTAGGAAACTGTTGTGACAAAAAGAACGTCTTTATCCTTAGAATAGCACTGCCGTAATTTCACTTAACATTCTAACTAATGATTAAAATTTTCTAGCTACCCACGGCACCCACGTAGCAGCCATCGCATCAGGTTACTTCGCCAACGAGCCTGAACGCAATGGAGTAGCCCCGGGAGCCAAGATTGTTTCCCTCACCATCGGAGACAGCCGGCTGGGCTCTATGGAGACGGGGACGGCTCTTGTGAGAGCATGTATTAAAGTTATGGAGTTATCGAAAAGGATGAAGATTGATGTCATTAATATGAGTTACGGGGAACATGCACATTGGTCTAATGCTGGGTGAGTGAATAAGTAAAGTTTATATGTTAATGTAGATAATGCCAAGAGTTATTTAATCTATAATGCGTAGGTACATTGTATTACCAGTGGACCCCAAACTCGCCTAGGCCGGTTGCTTGGTGGCCCTGGGAAGATTTATACAAAATGATAGATTGCGCTAGTGTATTATTATTTATTTCTAAACTGATATAAAGTTGAAATAACACAAATGCAATAACGTGCAGAGTTGTGACATGCAAGAGAGAATACATATTCATGAATAACATAAAAAAAACAATATATTCAAAAAACACTTGTAAAGTGAGATACAACACCCATACAGCAAACGTACTTCGTCAAACTTGGCATGATTATAACGACAAATAATAAATACTGTCCAATTGGAAGTCGGTGACAAATTTCTGTTTATTACCAAGTTATAACTGGTAATTTCGTTACTTGGACAACCTCATAATTTCTTTGACCGAATCCAAATGATACATTTTACTAATTTTGAAGTCGGTTTTTAATAGAGAATTATTGTATTTGGTAGTGATACGGAAGCCTCAGTGCTCGAGCCCGACTCACACTTGTCCGTTTTTATAGTAGTTTATATTGAATGGTGAGGCGTGTTGTTGGTGAAGTGTGTGTATTGTTTGTTTGTTTGCAGTCGTATCGGCGACATAATAAGCTCGGTGGTGAATCGGTACCGTGTGTCGTGGGTAGTCTCCGCCGGGAACCACGGGCCGGCGCTCGCCACCGTCGGCGCTCCGCCAGACATAGCGCAGCCCGTGCTCATTGGTACGTTACACTAAGCCAGGGATGGCGAACCTTTAGAATTATATGTGCCATCTTTTTATAAAAAAAAATATTGGGCCTTGACGTGCCATCATAGAATCTTGACTTAGTGACTTATGAAGAAAAAGTTAAACTTAAAACTCTTCATTTGACTCCCAAAATAAACATTTTGTAGAGCAATTGGAATATTTGCTTAATCTTAAATTTTTATTATTGTAAAAGAAAAAGTTTCTGTATTTTCTTCTGTTGCTAGGTGACAAATAACTTATATTAGGCTCCTACTTTGTCATCGGAATAATACTCGTAGATTCCGCTTTTTTTCCGATTTAGCTCTTAACTGTATTCTCAAGTCTCAAGATTAGCAAACCACTGTCATTTCTGTTGTTTACTAATCTCGCTACAATGTACCTTCCTATTCCCAGGTGTGGGTGCCTACGTGTCGCCAGAGATGATGTCAGCGGCCTATTCCATGCGCGCGAAACTATGTGGCGGCGCGTTCAGTTGGAGTTCCCGCGGGCCGGCACCTGACGGCGCTGCGGGGGTGTCGGTGTGCGCGCCGGGGGGAGCCGTGGCCGCTGTAGCTAGGTAACATGACGACTATTCATATTCATTGGCGTGACGTCCTCAACCTTAACGTATACGTAACGTAACCTTTACGTATTGCTACGGAATCTAATCAGACGCCGTAATACTTAACGTGTCATTACAAGTCTTACTATGTCACCACAAAACTTAAACTTAACTTGACTCTACAACATTTGTCTCCACAATATTTAACTTACTCGACAATATTTAACTTGTCTCCACAACACTCATCTTGACTCCACAACACTTCGCTTTATTCCACAACACTTGACTTCATAACAATTATCTTGATTCCACAACACTTAACTGGACTCCACAACACTTGTTTCCACACCAATTTACTGGACTCCACAACACTTGTCTCCACAACTGAACACTCAACTTGACTCCAAAAACACTTAACCTGACTCTACATACTTGTTTCCACATCACTTCACTCGACTCCACAACACTTGACTCCACTACACTTAACTTGACTCAACAACACTTAACTTGACTCCACTACACTTAACTTGACTCCACTACACTTGACTCAACAACACTTATCTTGATTCCACACCACTTAACTGGACTCCACAACACTTAACTTGACTCCACTACACTTAACTTGACTCAACAACACTTAACTTGACTCCACTACACTTACTTGACTCCACTACACTTAACTTGACTCAACAACACTTATCTTGATTCCACACCACTTAACTGGACTCCACAACACTTAACTTGTCTCCACAACTGAACACTCAACTTGACTCCAAAACACTTACCTGACTCCACAACACTTCACTTGACTCCACAACACTTCACTTGACTCCACAACACTTAATGGGATGTCACATAACTTAACAGGACTCCACAAAACAACACTGTTAGAAAACCACCAAACAGAAGGGATTGTGATTCGAGATTATACATTTTCCGTTCCATATAAGTTATGATAATTTTGTTTCACTTGCAGGTTCACATTAAGAAATTGTCAACTAATGAATGGAACTTCGATGGCTGCGCCACACGTCGCCGGAGCTGTCGGTATGACTTCCTATTTTCCCATTAAAAAGTATTTATTGTCTTAGATTCACGTTCGCATAACGTATATTATATGTTTGACTTGAATACATCTTCAAATTTGCTTCCATAGTGGAAGGGAATTAAAAAATCTTATGATAATCGTAGGATACAGTTCGATGCTGCAGCTACGTATCTATCATATATACGATAGCTAAAGGATTTTTTTGTGATTTATGTATTTCCTTTTTTTTTTACAATTATTATTTCTGAGATAATAATGTAATTGGCCTGACAATGTAATATCTCAATAAATAAAAAAATAGGATCAAAGAATATATATGTACATTATAATAAGCTCAAATAAAATATTACTCATAACATACACATATTAACATAAAACACATGGTCGTGTACACGACATAGACACACCCTATTTTTAACCGACTTCCAAAAAGGAGGAGGTTCTTAATTCGACTGTATATTTTTTGTTTGTTTGTTACCTCCGAACATTGGACTGGGTGAACCGATATTGATGATTCTTTTTAATTTGAAAGCTGATGCTTCCCGTGTGGTCCCATTTCAATTTGGTCCAGTTCTGACATTTTTATGAAGTTGGTTTTTTTATATTTATAATTAATTTTGTAGGTATCATGTAATTGTGAACTGTAATTTCCTGGATCATTTCCACCATCTCTTTAAACATTCTATTATAATAGTTACGAATGCCATATTGTCCGTTCCAGCTGCGTTAATATCCGGTCTCAAAGCGAAGCAGCTGCCATACTCCCCGTACTCAATAAAGCGCTCGTTGGAGAACTCCGCCACCTATTTAACACATGTGGAGCCGTGGGCGCAGGGCTGCGGACTACTTAATATTGAAAAGGTAAGAAAAATGTACAGTTTTTATACATTTCTCATTTGCTTAAGAGTATCCTTTGGAGTATACAAAAAGGTAGCCGTAGACCCATGGTATAAAGAACAGAAAAGAGAAGTAAATAGAACGGAAATGAGAAGGCCAGGCCTGTCGCCAGGTATTGTGACAGATATGTGCTTGAACATTCTTATTTATGTCAACGCGTCGAACTCCGCGTCACAGTTGCTAACACAGTTGCTATGGGTTTATATGGGTGCAAGTGGCTACAACAAATTTCTTACAAAAATGCATTGACAGTCGTTCTAATTTAAACAAAAAAAAACTTTTCGGTGGTTCGGTGTATAGCGATGAAAAAAAGGTGAAAGCGATCACTTTCGGTCAACACATTAGTGCAATTAGCGCTTATATCAATTCATGCTCGCCAATGACACGTTTGACTCTGAGCTTGAATCTGGCGCGTAATAAGCGTTCGTGCAGTACGCCCTCCCGCGTACCTCAACTAGTTTTAAAACTTGATTTAGCCACCTTCAATGACGATTTATATTATATTTGGTCACACCAAAGATAATATCAGCGCCAGCCAGGGTGGGCAAGCGCCCCACTCTGCCCACCGTGCCTACACCAATGGATCCAACCATCAAGTTATTGTTACTTGCAGGCGTTCGATCTCCTCACCACATACCACGCGGAACCAGAACGTGACGTCACGTTCACGTTACAAGTGAGCCCGAACAATTGTAAGGGAATATTCCTGCGCCCGCGCGCCGGGGACGCACCCAGGGACATCGGCCTGGCCATCGAGCCTGCCTTCCTGCAGGACCACGAGGATGAGGAGAGTGAGTATAACTAGATAACTCATACCACAAACACCTGCTGGTGCGCGCTGAGGACGGCGGCCGTTACTCCTGCCGTGCACACAACTCGCGCGGTGCCGTCGAACACTCCACCCGGCTCAATGTCTATGGTACCATTCACCTTCATCTCTACTCGGAATCTTAGCTCTGCTGAGTATGTCTGAACTGCACCTGGCCTCATATAATCGGCATGCCATTTAAACTAGGGTATATCGATTTGTCTGCTGGTCATATCAAACTAAGGCATCTGCTTGAGTTCACGAGTCTGCCAGCTGCAAGAAATAAAGAAGTAGGGCCAGTTGCCTGGCTCCAGCAGCTTGACACAACTTTTCAATCTCTGACCGAAACAATGATGGCCGAAATACCGGGAACTCAATTTCCATACGTTTATATCATTTTTGTTACGTATTGTATGAAAAATGCAGTATCCGTTCACACCCCAGCGGCGATAGACGCTGTTCCATTTGTTGACAAACTTCAAAAAAAGAGGGGGATCCGGTGTTTTTTTTTAACTATTTTTTTTACCTGTTTCGACCAATCCGATTTGTTTTTTTTTTATTGATAAAGTCTGTGCGGAAAGAGAACCGTCATAAAATTTGAGGGCGCAACTGTGTTTTTTTAACGTATTTGCTATGGTGACAACACTGTTACGTCATTATAGCGCGACTATGATTCTTGATATTTCTACACTTTGTCAAATAAATTGATACAAAATTCTGTCTAAATAATACAACCTATTAATATAATAATCAAAATCATATTGTTTTGTAGTTCCATTTTTCGCCACGACGGTTCTCTTTCCGCACAGACTCTAGGATAAATACATTCAGATTGTTCGAATAAAAATTGCATCAAAATCGGTTCTACGGTACGGTAGGATGACAACAATAATATTATGTCATCAGACTAACCGAAATCGCATATTTCACTAAGTTTGTGAAGTCGGTTTTTTAAATTAATAATTGTCATACAATTTCTATTGAAAATGTAATAAAGATTATTATCTACAGGGTTACGCATAATACATACGAGTACATAGAAACTCGACAAACTGTATGGAACTGCCGATATATTTTCGCGATTTCATGGTTGGTCCCATAGTAAAAGTTGTCCATTATGATGACTACTATGTTACGTGCGATATCCGTCATCGACACCGCTTATTTGAGTTCGTTCACTTAGTCTGTATTCAGCATTACAGACTACAATATCATTCGCTGAGTCTGACGGGTAGCAGAGCACACAGATTCAAAATTTATTAGTATTTAATAAGTTTCCTTGAATCTTTTATTATTTGTACATTTTACTTTTGATTTCAAATTCTAAAGCACAAAAATCATAGTAGAAACGTATATTTATAGACCTGAGGAAGAGCAATATACCCCAAGTGGGACCTCAATGCAGGACTTATCGCCCCCATCTCGAATAGACCTGAGAAACATTAGATTTGTGTTCGTAATGTTTATTTTGAATTCGTAGGCTTCAAGTGTACGGATGAATCGGAAATAATAAAGTTGGATTTTATTTGTGAGGGTACGTTGTTTAAACATTGCATACTGTGTACTTATCGTAGATTGAAGCTGACTTGCTTGGTTTCTGGTTCCATTGAGTGAATAAGTATAAACATTTGTGATTAATCAGAAATTATGCAACTTAGCTGTAGTGTATAAAAAAATACGAATTACATTTTATACATTGAAAAGAATATTTACCATGTTCGTCACTTGACATGGGAGATATTTGAAATCGCACTTAGTTATACCATGTGTATATAAGACAGTCATATCTAAGGATATCATTATAAAAAAGTTATGCTTTGGGACAACACTATCGTGCAAAAAAAAGTTTTTCCTAAACTAAATTTTTCTATGCAAAAACCTTTTTTGCGATATCAGTGATGGTTCTATTATAAAAGTTTTTTATAATGATATAAGTGTTCAATGAATTTTCCGATATTTTAATATTTAATCTGCTATTCGGGACGGAGAGGAATCTGACAAATCAATGGTCGTGAAAATCGGTCCAGCCGTTTTTTAATTATAAATTGTGTAACTAAGCCGACTTTGTTTTATATATATAGATAACAGGCTTAGCCTAGGATATAACTAAATATATTACACGTATTGAAAAAAAATTATTAATTAACTGATAAATCTTTGATATAATATGAGCGTTTGAAATATTAGGTGGGGACAAGAGCGGATGCTCTGTCCATTTTTCGAAAAGCGTGTGTTAGTATAGCATTTGTATGGCACTTGTGCGGCTTGACATCATCACGTGCTGTAGTGCGCTCTCTATCTAGCATGAAGTTAAAATACTTAAAACTTATTTATTTTTGAACAAGTTTTAATTTTGTTTTCGTTGATGGGTTCTTTTTGTGATCAGCTTTTTTATGAGATATTAAATAAAAATTAGGACAAAAGCCTATTGTATTGCTTATAACACCGATCTCCGCTTCGGTGCAGTATCACTTTTTTATGGATTATTAGTGTTTTTGTCATATCTCGAACTGCCGAGGAGTGGGTGCTCACACTAATGCCTGAATGCCAAACAGATACACCAAAAGCTATATAGCCCGTTTACCACACAGACAAGCAGGTGGCGGCGAAACAGATCGCGTTCGGAATGCGACTCGCGTTAGCTGCGTCGCCCCCCGCGCCCTGGCTGCACGCCCCGCTGCACCTGGACTGTATGAACGCATCTCGAGCGCTGTCCGTGCGCGTTGATGTCACGTCGCTACCACCTGGAGCGCATTTCACCAGGTTGGTGTATCTCACTTCTGAATTTAATTCTGTTTCCTCTTTCCTCGCTTGTTTACATGTCTCCTTTCATCTAAAGTGCAGCGCATCACAAGTGCTCTCAGCGCGCGTCGATGGTACCTTGCTGCCGCCCAGTAAATAAATAAATATCTGGGACGTTTTTCGCACATACGGTCATCTGAACCCAAACTAAGCAACGCTTGTAATATGGCAGCCAGAGACTGATATATGTACATATATATTTTTAAATACATACTTAAATAGATATTAACATCCAGACATGTTCATCACAAATGTTCATCACATGAATGTTTACCCTAGGTGGGAATCGAACCCACGCCCCCAAGCGCAGAAGGTAGGTTCACTACTAACTGAGCCGCCGGGGCAGTCAAACACCTACAAATCAAACTATCAAGCGATTACTCCTATGGAATCTCACCCTTCAAGAACGGTCCTACCTAATATTTTTAAAATGATTGAGGGTGGCCGGGTGGTACCATGTGCGCTTTACAATCTGATGGCACCCGGTTTGATCCTCGGCCCTGCACCAATGATTTATTTAGTACCTACGTTAATTATGTGCAGTACCGATGTCACCGCTCAAAAACGGTGAAGTAAAACCGGTACAGAAAACGGTACATCTAAGAACATCAAAGTCCAAACACATATCATCAGCCAGAAGACGTCCACTGCTGAACATAGGCCTCCCCCTTTAACCTCCACTCTGATCGACATGCATCCACTGCGTCGGTTCAAATAGAAAGAGGCCTATCTATGCTGCGTCTTCCGGTTCGTGGTCTCCACTCAAGCACCTTTCTTTCCCATCGGTCATCAGTTCTTCGAGCGATGTGGCCCATTGCCACGTCAACTTGCAAGCTTTTGTTCTATCCTGATTTGTTATTCCGTAGAAATAAAGCGCCAACCTAACGTCCCTTGTTGACAGTTTGAACGCATACGACGTGTCGTGCGTGGAGAAGGGGCCAGTGTTCCGGATCCCCGTGACAGTGCTGCAAGCGCAGCACATCGACACCTCGCTGCCCGCCACGCCATCTATCGCAGAAACTAACGTACTCTTCAAACCTGATACAATTAAGAGGCATTTTGTTGTTGGTAAGTTGTTGTAGTTTTTAGGGTTCCGTACTCAAAGGGTAAAAACAGGACCCTATTACTGAGCCTACCCTGTCTGTCTGTCTGTCCGTCCGTCCTACCTTCTGTAGGACGCTTAGATAGCCAGTTGAAACTATCACAGAATATGTAATGTTACGACGGTTAACTAAGAAATAATAAAAACAAAAGGGGGGTGCCCATACAACAAACGTATTTTTTTACATATTTTAGTATTTGCTGTAATGCAAAAACGGTAATATGTACAAGCGTCAAATTTAAAATGATTATAGTACACACTGTAAAGTATTTAAAAAAAATGGCCAAGTGCGAGTCTGAGACAAATTTCTGTTCACCACCAAGTAAAGCCACGTCGGGCGCGGTTCGTATTTGTGTGGGTGACCACCTGGGCGTGACGTCTTCTTGTACTACTTTTTGTAGTTTATTTAGTACTAGCTGTTGCCCACGAATAACATAGCATGTACTTTAATCTGGTCATAGCTAAGCATATTCGTGAAAACCACATTTAAATCCGTCCAGTGGTTTAGCAGATGTGCGTGGACAAACAAACAAACAGACAATGTCTTATCGTGTTCAGCTGCTTATTTTAAGACTGCCTGTGTATATTTTTTATTGATATCTTGCAATTACTACGATTCTCTACGATTTTATTATATGTAAAGATAGATATAGATATTTTTTTATGTATAAAGAGCAGCAAACAAGCATGCGGTCCGCCTGATGGTAAGCAAAGCCGCCGCCTATGGACACCTGCAACACTAGCGGTGTTGACAGTGCTTTACCAGCCCGGAGAGGTAGTTTTAAACAATCTTTTTGAAACGCTTCATTATATAGATAGATTGAAAGTCATCATCATCATTTCAGCCATAGGACGTCCACTGCTGGACATAGGCCTCCCCCATCGATTTCCAAAAGGGCCGGTTGGAAGCGGCCTGCATCCAGCGTTTTCGTGCGGTCTCTTTTAGGTCGTCTGTCCATCTTGTGGGTCCACCCACAAGTCTTACGCTGCAATTACCGGTAGATTGAAAATATAATATAACTAGCTGTAACCGCAACTTCGTCCGCGATTTCTTCAGAAAAAAATAGCCTATGTCATATACATACCACATGCATACTATTATATATCATACCTAGCAAAATTTTATCGAGATCGGTTAAGCCGTTTAGCCGTGATTATGTAGCAAACAGACAGACAGACAGAGTTACTCTAACATTTATAATATTAGTGTGGATGTTTAATGTAGTGTGGTTTATCTCGTCCAGTACCGAAGGATGCGACGTGGGGTGTGATCCGGCTGCAGACACGTGACACGAGCACCTCGGGCCGGTTCCTGGTGCACTGCATGCAGCTCCTGCCACGTCGCAGCTGTCGGACACACGAGACGCAGAAAATGCTCAACGTTACTGCGGAGTCACCCGCCGTGCTACCCTTCCAACTTGTTGTAAGTCTTTATACCACAGAAAGGAGAAGTAAATAGAACAGAAATGAGAAGGGAAATCTGTCGCCAGGTATTGTGACAGAACCTTGATTAAACATTCTTATTTAGATCACCGCGTCGAACTCGGCGTCACAGTTGCTAACTGATTTCGAAGTACTGACGTTTCGTTTATATGGGTGCAACTGGCTACAACAAATTTCTTACGTTTAGTTTTGATTTTCTTTATAAAATAATAATTGTTTTTGTTGTGATAGGTCTACTTTTAAAATAGGGTAGATGACTGATGTTTATATCCTTGAAACCAATAGCTTTGATGAACAATTTAACTAAATATTCGCTTAAAATTGAATTATTTCAATTATTTTAAAAAAATAATTGAATTATTTCAATTATTTTGAAAAAATAATTGAAATCTGTCATTAATGTTCTAATAAATAAGCGTTTCAAGTTTTTAGTAGAGAAAACTCTGTTCCTTTCCCACAAAACAAAAAATGACGTCACGCCTCTGTGCGCCATATTTGTCCGAATAGAATTTATATGGCGTTCAGAGAAGGGACGTCATAATTTGCTGTTTCGCGCTCTCTGTCTAGCATGATATTAAAATGCTTATGAATTGCTTATTTTTTGATCAGATTTTGATTTTTTTATCAACTATATAGGCTATATTTTAATAGGACAATAAAAAAAAAACAGTCATCTAGCCTATTCTCCTATCTATATCTATCTATACATATAATAAAAACGTAGAGATAAAAAAATCTGTAATTGCGAGATAACAAAAAAAAAATCACACAGGTCGTCTTAAAATAAGCAGCTGAACACGATAGGCCAGTTTTTAGAATTTTTGTCTGTTTGTTTGTTTGTTTGTTTGTTTGTTTGTTTGTTTGTTTGTTTGTCCGCGCACATCTCCTAAACCACTGGACGGATTTAAATGCGGTTTTCACGAATATGCTTAGAAATTACCAGATTAAAACATAGGCTATCTTATATTATTTATTTTAATTCTTTATTTTTACATAAACGAAAATAAAAATCAATGATTTATTTCTTCGTTACCCGAAACGTAATATGAGGATCGTCACATAGCCTCAAGCAAGGAGATCCAAAGTAAAGAGAATGTTATTGACATAGCCATTAAAATTTTGAAACTGTCAACTGTCATTCGGTTAATCAGTTTAAATTTAAAGAAGGTTCCTTAACCTTCTTAGATGAATGAACGTGTAGATCAAGCATGTTATAGGCCTTACAACCTCTGTGGTGATTCATTCCAGTGCATGGAGTAGGAGTGTGGCGTACTCGTACTCCTTGCGCCAACCTTCGTGAATTTCATTCCAATTTTCCACGACGTGTGGCGCTGGGGCGCAAAAAGAAAAAAATAAAAGAACACCGATTTTCAAATGGAATTGTCATTCGCTTTTTCTAAGATTTTTCTTTGCATTAAATTTATAATTTCTTTCGGACTCAGCTATTTTCTTCCATTGTCGGTAGCTTAACCCTCTCCTTCTATATAAATAGTACAAATCCACTATAATTGGTGACCACTGAATGGACCGTACACCACCAACAAAGGTCAGAATGCCGCTAGATCGTACTGATAGCACTGCAGCTGACACGAAGAATAAAGATGATGACAATGTATTCCGAGTTGGCGTGCGAATTCCACCATTTTGGCCCGAGAAGCCGGCGATTTGGTTCGCCCAGATCGAAGGCCAATTCGCGATTTCCAACATCACTGCAGATAGCACCAAGTTCTACTATGTGATTGGACAACTTGACCCGCAATACGCAGCTGAAGTCGAAGAGTACCGAGTGACCGAGAAGTACGAAAAACTCAAGCTGGAGCTAATTAAACGTTTGTCCGCATCAAGAGAAAAAAAGGTACAGCAACTTTTAACACACGAGGAGCTGATCTGAGCTGAGGAGGTGATCGTAAGCCTTCTCAATTCTTACGTCATCTACGACACCTAGCAGGCCCCGGAGTTCCAGAAGACTTTTTACGCATGATTTGGACCAGCCGCCTACCGAACAGCACGCAGACCATCATTGCTTCGCAGCAGATGACGTCATCACTCGATGTGCTGGCAGACCTAGCCGACCGCATACATGACGTTGTCCCTATAGCCCAGGTCGCATCTACATCCAGTACCACACCGGGAAGCTCCAAGCTCCATATTACATTCTCATGGTTTTATTCTATGTTAGCATTTAAAACACAAAATATACCGCATCCTATTTTAATACAGTCCCGCGAATAGAAATATTCAAAAAAGGCCCTTTGTACATGAAAATAAACCTATACAACAAAATTCCGGACGCAATAAAGAAAGAAATAAATAATAACATTTTTCCAGAACCAACTTCGTAAGTTTCTAACCCAAAAATGTTATTACGAGATAAAAGATTTTTTCGACGATAAATTTTAGAAAATTATAATTAGAAAATAAATATCGATATATAAATAGTTAAGAAAGTAGCGTCATAAGTTTTGTATCATCTCATATATAATTAAGTAACCTATCACACTAAGTATGTTTTTTTTTGTTTTGTAAAATTACTTCACCCTAGGTTAAGTTTGAATAGTATATATATAATATTTATGTAATAGATTTAACTACACTTAAATTTATATGTTTATGTCTGTGGTCTGGTTTTGTGAACAGCCACTACATAATTCATTGCTGCACTCTTTATGCAGGGTATATAAACTTAGCTTTTAGAAGAATACAGTGTATATTTGCAATAATAATATAGAAATAATTTTATTTTACTGTGATATTTTAACAGATAAATAGAGTAGTTCCATTTCATGGCTTTTTAATCAAGGTATACATACAAATGCACGCGAAATAAGAAATAACTAGCCAAGAGCGTGTTAAGACAAGCATTATATCAGGGTTCCGTGGCCAGCGAAACTGGCCGGAAATATACTTTTAATGGTTTAGACAAAAAGAAAATTTCAAAACATGCTCTGCACTGTGGTCACATTATCTTTTTGATTTGAAAACTGTTGACGGTGTTATTTATTACTTTTATGATTCTATCAATACTTCACACAGGGCGACTTAAAATAAGCAGCTGAACATGTTAAGGCAGTTTTTAGAATTTTTGTTTGTTTGTTCACGCACATCTACACCCCTGGAAGAAAATGCGGACGGATTTAAATGCGGTTTTCACGAATATGCTTAGCTATGACCAGATTGAAGTATATGCTATGTTATTTTGCGCAAGGCCGGATTAAGGGAAGAAAAAAGAATTGAAGGTTTATATGAAAATCTACGCGTACGAAGTCGCGGGCAAAAAAGCTAGTTATATAATATATTGGTTTCATCTCTTGGTGAACAATTTAGTATTGTGTATTACAGGACGATGTGACCCTAGAAGTAGCCATCGCTAAATACTGGGCCAACCTCGGCGACATGGTAGTGGACTACAAGATAGACTTCTACGGAGTGAGAGCGGACTGCGGGCCGCGGCTGGTGTTCCCGGCGCACGAGGGACTGGCGCGGGTGGCGCTCACTGCGCTCCGTCACCAGGATGTGCAGCCCAGTGCACAGCTCAAGTACGCGGAGCATACGCACAGGTCAGTGCACTTCACTGTACTTATAGTACCAGGGTCTCAAAGGGTTTCACCCGTCATTCTAAAGGAACCATGAATGCATTTCCGAGTAGCTTTAATATGGAGTTTTTCAAAAGGGCTGTTAATAGAGTCTTTAAGGGTCGGCAACGTATGTGTGACGCCCCTGGTGTTGCAGGTATCCATAGACGACGGTGATCGCTTACCATCAGACGGGCCGTCTGCCTGTTTGCCACCTATCTCCATACCATATTTCATTAAAAAACTGTTCGTCTGTTACGGAGTTGAATGCGGACAAAAATAAACAAAAATTTACATTTATAAATATTAGTGTGATGGAGAATGTGGCATGGAATATGGCATTTTTACCGGTGGACTTTTCTACAGAGGTCAATAAAAAAACATCTAAACATCAGTCATAGGACTGCACGTCAGAAATGAAAACTTAAGTAGTAATTCACCTATTCTACAAGAGATGGCGCTGTTTTAAAATACACGGTACAGTGTGACGATGACGCGAGTTCCATGATTTTTGTTCGCCCAAAAAGTGCTCAACTCGCCTAAAGAAGATTTCACTTCAAAAATATTTTCCTGTGAGTCCATGGACAATTTACATTCTATATCTTAGCTTTTATACCAGTATAATTAAGATACGATACTGAACCTTGTTCCAGGCCAGCAGAGTCCAAATTGGCCCCACTGACAAGTCGAGATGTGATACCTCCAAGTAGACAGATCTACCAACTTATCAACACTTACAACTTCCACGTAGCCAAGGCGACGGAGGTAGGTCCTGTGATACTTGTACTATTCTATATTAACGTACTTTGGCCGAAGTAAAAAAAAAACGATACATACAATTTCAATTTTGAAATTTAACATTTATATTTTACGTATCGAATATTCGTACTTTGCATACTGGTCGGTTTTGGATTTCTTATCTTTCCTTATTTTATTTTCACCATCTAACTTATGGTGAAAACCACATCAAAATCCGTTGCATGGTTTAGGAGGAGTTAGCAGATATACTGACAGACAGACGCGGAAAGCGACGTCATTTTGTACTATGTAGCGCGAATGTGATTCGTTGTTATAAATCACGTCCATCCGAAGCTCTAATAGTAAGGGATGGTTCTAAGGATTCTGATATAATTATTGCAAATAAAACATACTCTAGTTGAACTAACCTATTAAACCGCTACCAGTGGAAATTGTCCCCAAAATGCTGGCTCCATTACCACGTTGTATGGCAATGCTCACTCTTTGAGCAAAGTAGGGTCCGGCATTCTGGTCACGAGTTACATTCTGGTCACGAGTTAATGAATGAATGATGAATGTAATGAATGTAATGAATGTAATGAATGTAATGTTGCAATGTTGCAGGTGTCGCCGATAGTGTCGCTGCTATGTGACATGTTGTACGAGTCGGAGTTCGAAGCGCAGATGTGGATGCTGTACAACAGTTGCAAACAACTCATGGCTGTTGGAGACGCTTATCCTTCAAAGGTATCTTACACACACACAAACTTTGGCATTTTTATTATTAGTGTGATATCTAATTTTACCTGAATAAAATAATGTAGGTCCTGCTACACATTTAAAACATGGCAGGATATTCTTCATGCTATTAAATTTATCTTCTCCCCAGTATTCAGTAAAACTGGAGAAAGGCGACTACGTGCTACGACTGAATGTGCGGCACGAGAACAAGTCCCTTCTAGAGAAGTTACAAGAGTTACCCGTGGTGATACAGCAGCGACTGCTGCAGCCCATCACGCTGGACGCGTACTGTTCACAGCCTGCCGTGAGT
Organism: Agriopis leucophaearia; assembly: GCA_949125355.1. NCBI lineage: Eukaryota > Metazoa > Arthropoda > Insecta > Lepidoptera > Geometridae > Agriopis > Agriopis leucophaearia. The sequence goes on along the minus strand of OX421262.1, from coordinate 19,457,840 downwards.
ATCCTCTTACTTCTAGAGAAGTTACAAGAGTTACCCGTGGTGATACAGCAGCGACTGCTGCAGCCCATCACGCTGGACGCGTACTGTTCACAGCCTGCCGTGAGTATCCTCTTACTTCTAGAGAAGTTACAAGAGTTACCCGTGGTGATACAGCAGCGACTGCTGCAGCCCATCACGCTGGACGCGTACTGTTCACAGCCTGCCGTGAGTATCCTCTTACTTCTAGAGAAGTTACAAGAGTTACCCGTGGTGATACATCAGCCCATCACGCTGGACCGTATGATCGTATGGAGCTTGTGATTGGAGAAAACAAAAGTCAATTATTCAATTCGCGCCTAGGATTGGCTCGCTCAAAAAAGATCCTGCTGAAAATTTAGAACCATTTCATCACGGCGGGGTAAAGGATGAGCTGTCAAGTGGTTATATCATCATTGGCTACTAGTAAACCCCTCGAGTCTAATGAGTCACATAAGCATATTTTTTTTTTTTTTAAATGATTGTTATCTTTCCGCAGGCTCTAACAGGTGGTAAGAAGTTTAGTTCAGCATCGTTGACTAGTGGTAACATTCTGCCAATCTACTTCACTTCAGTTCCTTCTGATAAGTAAGTAACTCGCACTTAACTCTCTAGTTATAAATCATAATTATCAATTTAAAAAACCGACTTCATAAAAATGACAGAACTGGACCAAATTTCGCATCATTTTCTAAAATCGCTCCAGCCGTTTTGGAGTCCATAAGGAACATATACATATAAATACATTGTCTTTTATATAAATTATATTATATGTTTTATTTTTATTCACTCCTCCAAATTAATTAGTTTTATTCTAACTCTTCGAAGATTAAATGCACCTTTTCCCGAATGGGTACACTGTGCGTTTTACGCGTTCTTTTTTGCCTCACACCTGCAATTTGTGGAATGAGCCCTCCTGAAGCATTTCCGAGTAGCTTTAATTAGGGTTCTTCAAAAGGTCTGTTAATAGAGTCTTTAAGGGTTTGCAACGTATCTGTGATACCCCTGGTGTTGCAGGTATCCATAGGTGACGGTGATCGCATACCATCAGACGGCCCGTTAGCTTGTTTGCCACCTATGGCATAAAAAAAGTAAAAACCTCATGTTCTGTCTTTTCAATAGAATCAGCCGTTCCAACCTGTCCGGAGCATCCCTCACTGGAACGCTCACCGTTGCAAAAGACGAGTTTGGTCGCAAAGTGGATTCTATTCCCTTATTGTACACGGGGTGCGAGTCAACGAGACGGTCGCAGACTCCGCGGGAGAAGGGGAAACCTCACGAGGAGTATATGGACGCTTTGAAGGACTTCGGCACCACCTGGCTCGCTAAACTAGGTGAGGAACTCCTTCATTGCTACGTAGATCATGACTAGTAATAAAAAACACATCAGTTATAGGACTGCACGTCAGAAGTGAAAACTTAAGTAGTAATTCACATATACTACAAGAGATGGCGCTGTTTTAAAATTAAAATACATGGTACAGCGTGACGATGGCGCGAGTTCCATGATTTTTGTTCACACAAAAAGTGCTCAACGCGCATAAAGAAATTTTCGTCCACTGCTGACCCCACCATAGGCCTCCCCCTTTAAACTCCACTCTAAACGACATTCTGCCATCTGCATCCACTGGATGCCCGTGACTCTTACGATGTCGTCGGTCCATCTAGTGGGAGGCCTACCTACGCTGCATCTTCCGGTTCATAGTCTCCACTCAAGAACCTTTCTTCCCCATCAATCACAGTTCTTCGAGCGATGAGTTCTGCCCATTGCCACTTCAACTTGCAAATTTTAATAGCAATGTCGGTGACTCTGGTTCTTTGGCGAATATCCACGTCTAGTAGTAATATGAGTATATATATTGTTTCCAGAGGGTGATAAATGTGAGCAAGTATACGAGGAACTGTTGGAGAAGTTCCCCGCGTACCTCGGTGCACACGTCGCCTACCTGCAGGGAGTCGACTCTCCTATTGATCCTAAAAAGTACCTACTAATAATCTTTAAATGTATAAAAACCGACTTCAAAGTTAGTAAAATACGCAATCTCTTTTACTTGGGTGACAATATTATTATAAAGACAAGTTTATTTGTCCAAACATGTGTGCGGGTTAAGATCTTACAACATTTAACATATCAACATGTTTTTACCACAAAGGGTGTATAAATTCGAGAGGGGAGTTGGTTGCTCCTAAGTCCTATTATGTCATCCAAGTAAACAAATTTTCCAATCATTTAGATATAAAAGCCAAACTACTGAACCCATTTCGATAAAATTTTATGGGACCAATCTGAAAGGATATCATATCAAATAAAAAAAGTCTCTTTTAAATCGTTTTATAAATGCAGGAGTTCTAAGGTAATAAACATAAAAAAGGGAAAATATATATATTAAAAAACGTACAACCCATTGAGAAACCCCCGCCCCCCCCAGTTTTGTAGTCGGTTAAAGAAGAATTTTATGGTTAAGATTATTTATGTACGCGCCACCTAGTCTAGTTTTGGTGGACTATAGTGATGGAAGTGGCGCCATCACTGGTGTATCTCTGGTAACTTACGCTGATCGGTCGTTGGCAACCAATCAGCGTTTAGCATGTTTCATATACCGTTCGGTAGAGGCGCTAGCGAGAACGCGTGGCCACGCGAGGCTCGGAGCTCACTTTTGATTTGAGGGTGGCAGCATTTGTTACTAAACGGAAAACCTTGTCCCGAACTCATTTCAAGTAATTCTCTATTGTAAGATTAATCATAGTGTTACGGGATGAAAGCTGTGTCACTGTACGTGCGATGTGTCGTTCTCGCCCGCCTCACGCACGCCGTAGAACCATGATGTGTGATGCGGATAGTCGTCACGTCTCGACATATATAATATTATAGTTTGTTGTTGTTTGTCAGACTACCTCACGCCAACGAAGAGCCCGACGTAACGACAGCCTGGTGCGAACAACTCGTCACCACATCAGAAAAGGTAAAGCTTTATGTATCATAATCAAAACTCGGCGCACGCTACGTATTGCGCAGACTTTTTGGTTAGTTGTAAGGCAACTGCGATCCGACTGCGCTACGTGCTCCCAGTTTTTTTTTTGTTCCGTTTATATTTTCTCCGACACGTGCCGGAGACATTGTTAGACCTGTTATATTGCATAGCAGTACACTCTTTTTTTTTTGCGCGATGCCATTGATACGGTGCCCTATCGGACAAGCGACGTTGAACACTATGCAAGTGACATAACGTATAATTTGAAGTAAATGTGGTATTGTGAACTGTATAATTGATTTTTAGATGTACAGTGCACTCGGACGTTATTTGACTGTTTTCACTTAGAGATTGTGACTCTATAGGTATTGTATCTCGATGATCATGACAATGACATGACAATTCATGACAATGACAATTCATGTCATTCTGGTAGATTTATATAGGGTGTTTGGTTAGTAGATGACTCACTTCTTTTGAGTTGATGTTTTTTTTAAACATATATTTTTTGTTGTTGATAAATAAAGTTTTTCGACCAAAATTTGGCCACCCCGATGGCATTCTCTGTGGCATCATTCAGGCTTGACGTCGTACTTATTCGGGGATATCAAAAAGAACGTACAATGCGAAAAATTCTACATGAATATCCAAGTAATAGTAGTTGTAGAAGTAGTTGACTTAACGCATAAGCATTGTCATTCGGCGTGGTAATGCCGCCAGCATGCTGGGTACGCTGCCAACTGATAGTGCGCATGAGCATTTGGATTGTCTCTAGACCTTCAACGATCTATGGGCAGTCTGTTTTCGTAGTGTTTTAGCATGTATTTTGTTTACTTAATAAAGGCACTTGCCTCAAAAAGAAAATATAATAATTATATATAAATGTTATATCTAAAATTGTGTTCCTACTCAATAATAATATGTTGTAATGAGAGCACAGTTTGGAAGAGTTGTGTATACATAGCATGTACGTTATACACTGAGATAAATAAAATAAAACATCAGACAGAAGACGTCCACTGCTGAACATAGGCCTCCCCCTTTAACCTCCACCCTGAACGACATCCTGCCATCTGCATCCACTGGATACCCGCGACTCTCACAATGTCGTCGGTCCATCTAGTGGGGTTCGCGGTCTCCACTCAAGAACCTTCCCCAGCAGTTATTATCAGTTATTCGAGCGATGTGGCCTGCCCATTGCCACTTCAACTTGCAGATTTTAATAGCTATGTCGGTGACTCTGGTTCTTTGGCGAATATCTACGTTCCGAATTTTATCGCGCAAAGAAACTCCGAGCATAGCTCTCTCCGTTGCCCGTTGTGTGACTCTTTGAGTTTTTCCAAAAGGCCAACAGTTAAAGGACCACGTCTCAGTACCATAAAATATATATTTATTTATATATATACAGGGTGTTTGGTAGAGGGTCCGACAAATCAAATGAGCGTGTTCGGGGGCCCATTTGGAGAATACAAGTTGGCCAAAAAAAATCCCTGACCCCCCTAATTTTTTTAAAGGTTTTTTTTGTGAATTTTCCCATTTTCACCGAAATTGTACCTATTTACCTCCATAACATTTGTAAAATCTGTTTTAGACCGGATGTTTTTACTTGAATTTGGTCTCTAATACACCTTCAGGCCACGCAAAGCAAAATTGGGTACAAAACAAAGCTAACTAACTGATTTAGTGCTCATAGAGTGAAAAAATGAAAATAAAAATTACCTCATAGTTCAACTTTCACAGTGATCTAAAAAAAAAACACTAGCAAATCGGGAGGTAATATGCATTCAAAAACTTCTCTATTTATTACTTATTACAATGACATACTAAGTTGGTATAAAACTTACCAACTTGTTGAATAAATGAGGCAGAAGGGAAAATTCAAACAACAGAAATAAATACAATTATTTATTTAATTTAAATTTTGTTCGAACACAGCTCCTCTGTTATGAATACACGCCCGGCATCTACGGCGTATTTATTTTGTAGTCGTGTTCAGCGTCATTTCTACTTTCATTTTTGAAAAAGCATCCCCAATTCTCGTCACCAATTCTTCTTTTGTGTTTATTTCAACTTCGTACACCAACTCTTTAGCACGTCCCCAGACATAAAAATCGAGTGGTGTTAGGTCTGGGGAACGTGCGGGCCATTCAATTGGGCCACCTCTCCCAATCCATGAATTGGGGAAAACGTTGTCTAGGTACTCGCGTACTATGTTCCGGTAGTGAGCCGGGCAGCCGTCATGTTGAAATACAACTGCCCGGTCATCTTCAAAAATCGGCAGGTCACTCATTAATTCCGGTAGGTCATTCATTAAAAATTCTAGGTAATTTTCCCCATTCAGTGTATCTGGGAGATAATGGGGTCCTATGAGGTCTCTCCCAATGACACCTGCCCATACGTTGACCGAAAACTTATGTTGGTCTGAGGCCTCTCTAGTCGCGCGAGGATTTTGCGATTCCCATCTGTGGAGATTATGTTGGTTAAAGATGCCCTCACTCGTGAATTTAGATTCATCCGTCCAGAGAATGGTCTTCAGGAATTCGTCATTATCTACGTCCGTATGTAAAAGAAAACGGCAAAACCGCAAACGCCGCTCTTGGTCCCCTTCTACTAAACCTGAAACCAAAACAAAACCGTTTGAGAACATGAGATGGGCAACTTGTACGGCAATTATTATTATTATTGTAGAGTTCGATACACCACCGAAGTCATAATAATAAAAAAATTACAATCCACTATTCAAGAGAATTTGAGCAAAGCCCATTGTCCAGTAAACAATTTATGTAAGGTTCGTATTTTAAATGAGCAATCAGGAGCTCTAATATTCTGACGCGTGAGATATTATCTAGGTCATTATCTCTCTCTCGTTTCAAAAGTCATAAGAGTGAGAGTGATCAAAATAATCTCAAGCGTCAGAATCTAGAACACAGTTTAGAGTTAATGTCATAAATTAAATTTACCTTGCACCGGAGTGTAGTGAAAAGGATGCCTTCCGTCTGCATTGACTACTGACCAAACTTTCCATGTCGAAACTCCCAAGTCACGGGCCACTTTTCTAATGCTGGTGGTGGGATCCACATCGAACTCTTGTAGAATACTTTCATCTACAACAACACGATGCTGTCTAGCATTGAGTCGTGGTTCCCTAAAATGTAGGGTGCCGGTTTCCCGCAGTCTCCGGAAAGTATTTGAGAATGTGGTGTGATGTGGTACATGTCTGTTGGGATACGACTCTCTGTACATTCTTTGGGCTGCACGTGAGTTCCCATCAGCTCGGCCATAGGCAAAAACCATGTCGGCGTATTCTTCGTTACTAAACTCCGTCATGTCGGCGCAGAAAGAATCAGCAACAACAGTCAACGTCAACAAAAACAACAGTAACAACGGTAACAGTCAACAACGGTAACAGTCAACAACGGTAACAGTCAACAACGGTAACAGAACAACGGTAACAGACAACAACGGTAACAATCAACAAGGTAACAATTTAACAAATCAAAACAGAAAACAGAAACCGTTGGGTTATTCGTACACGCGTCAAACAGTGATAGCAGTCAAAGCTCGACTGATAATCAGTCACACTGATTTTATTGGTTAGACAACTGGTAGCTTAAAGCCTTAGCACGCTGCCTCTGCATTCTTGGAGAGACGGAGAAAGAAGAACTAATAACAATGGTTTTATACCTGCTCGTCGTAATTGGTCCCTTACTTTACGTAGATGACAAATTTTTTTATTTCTAGAGTTGTTACTTAGAATCCTATTTTAACTCAATAAGCTGGTAAGTATTATACCAATTTAGTATGTCATTGTAATAAGTAATAAATAGAGAAGTTTTTAAATGCATATTATCTCCAGAATTGCTAGTGTTTTTTTTTTAGATCACTGTGAAAGTTGAACTATGAGGTAATTTTTATTTACATTTTTTCACTCTATGAGCTCTAAATCAGTTATTTAGCTCTGTTTTGTATCCAATTTTGCTTTGCGTGGCCTGAAGGTGTATTAGAGACCAAATTCAAGTAAAAACATCCGGTCTAAAACAGATTTTACAAATGTTATGGAGGTAAATAGGTACAATTTCGGTGAAAATGGGAAAATTCACAAAAAAAACCTTTAAAAAAATTAGGGGGGTCAGGGATTTTTTTTGGCCAACTTGTATTCTCCAAATGGGCCCCCGAACACGCTCATTTGATTTGTCGGACCCTCTACCAAACACCCTGTATATATGTGTGTAATTTGTATGACAATTCGTTTGCAGGTAATAAAGGCGATAGAGCAAGACAAGCTGCTCGCTTATCTAGGGATGAAGAACGACACGAGGAGCGACGCCACTAAAATTAAACAGTAAGTTATGTTTAACGAACATACTGCTCTGACTATGGTGATAATGTACGCGTACGAAGTCGCGGGCAACAGCACTAGTGTATCATATGAGTAGTATATGAGCGCGGATGTTTCAGGGAGCAAGAGAAGCAGCGCGGGTACCTGATAGACGCGCTCTGTCGGCGCGGCACCGCGCTCTGCCGCCTGCGGGCGCTCGCCACCAGCCCGGCCGCCAAGGACAAGCTTGCTTCCTCGCTGCAGGACAATGTCAACGACCTGCTCAAGTTCACTGACCTCACTGACTCTAAGGTAACTTTTTTTTCTAGTCACAAAAAATAAATAAAAAAGTGGCAGGTAAAGGAGGTATTTAAAAAATTACTTTTTCGTATAATTCTCGGAGGGAAAGTGCGAGAGTGGTTTTCGTTAAATTACTGATATAAAGTAAAATAAAAAAGACAAAATAAGAAAAAAAAAATACTAATATAATATGAAAAAAAGCCGACACCAGGCGAGTTGGCGGTCAAACGCAAGCCTATTAATTTATAAATTAAAAAAAATGTTATGGTTTACTTGTTTTTTTATTCGTCTTGAGAATTACGGCTTTATTTTTCGTTTTATGTCTGAAAATACAGATACTAAAAATTTTACAATGCATTTGTAATACGGCTCTTAACACCAAAAGCATTACCATTACATTGTCAACCTTGTAAGTTTAATAATTCAAATGTCAGAACTAGACCAAATTTGTTGACCAAATTTAATGGGATCACACGGGAAGCACCAGCTTTCAAATAAAAAAAAAGAATCATCAAAATCGGTTCACCCAGTCGAAACTTCTGAGGTAACAAACATAAAAAAAACACATCAGTCATAGGACACCCAAAAAGTGCACATTGGGCCTAAAGAAGTTTTCCCTTAAAAAAAATATACAGTCGAATTGAGAAGCTCCTCCTTTTTGGAAGTCGGTTAAAAAGTATTGAATCTAATGAGTGTGTACGTCTGGCAGGCGATCCACTACGGCATATGGCACTGCTTCTCCTTCCAACAATGGGGGCGAGCCATCAAACTAGTCAACAAGCTGCTGGAGGAGCGCCCGTCCAAGGAGGTCGAGGAACGTCTCGTGGAGGCGTACAAACAACTCCACTGGGAACACTTGGCGGACTTCACGCAGAAGGCGATACCTATCAAATACCCCGCCTCTTACAGACCCTTCTAGTAGTCACGGGTTCTGTCCTTCAAGTTAGCTTGCACACTGCGGAGGGTTGCTCCTACGGCTGCCTGTGGCCTTAGTACGAGCACTTGCGTAAAAGTTATCGTTACGTAAACAATAGCAAATGTATGAAAAATTCAGTTTCCTTTCACGTCCGATAGAGGCGCTGTTCAATTTTTCATACATTTTGCTATCGTTTACGTAACGATAACTTTTTCGCAAGTGCTCGTACTAAGGCCACTGTTTAGGTGAAGTGAAAAGTTGTGCGTAAACCGTATCTCGACGCGTTAAGGTTCGTCTGATTTTCCGCAATGCGCTGTTTTGAGCTCGCGTTTAGACTAATGCAAAGTTTGACATTCCGGGAGTGACACAAGCCTACGTCACAAACAAACAGTCAGTTGCTACAAACAGAAATGAGGAAACATATATGTTAAGAATCTACGAAATAATATACAAAAAGTACTTCAATTGTCATTTTGTTTGTCCGCTCAAGCAATTTTAAGTTTAACACGAATTTAATGTATTAAACATCGATGACGTCGGCTTGTGACTTTTGCGTCTCGGAATGTCATACCTGGGACTAATGCATCTTGTACACGGTGCAACTAGGACAAGGATGCGCGTGCGCAACGTTAACACGTAAGCTTGCAAAACTTGCCGTGATTGTTAGGTAGTAAATTACTTGCAAAAGTCAACTTTACTACTTTTGTAGCAAGTCTAAACTTTGCTTTACGAACTGTAATCTGAACCGCGGTAATTATAAATATCACTCGCGGTCAAAACTGCTTTTTATTGCCATGTACAAAGACAAGCTTTGCTTTGCGGCCGGACTTTTATCTTTATAAGCGCTATTGTCGCTAAAAATGAAATTGTTACTAGCGAAATAAGTATAACATATAGCTAATAATAAAATAAAGTTAATCGCACAATGTGCGCGAATCAATTCCGTTGCTTTTTTTATTAATTCAATTTACAATTAGCCAAAATAATAATTTTATATTTTTTATATCATGTCCAATAGTTAAGGCCTTCTTTTCCCACTATTAGGAATTTTGGTCATTCTAGCTTTAATTTGTTTACTTCCATGGTTAGCTTAAAATTAAAAAAATGGTGTCACATCAACATTTATTATTTTATTCTAGGCAACCGTAAAGACAGAAACACGATTAAGAACATTTCGCTCAATAGAAAAATATATGAGAGTAACACTGATTTGAGCTTTTCGCCCTGTTTTTTGTGGATTCATTCAAATATCTAAAGATAAAGATTCGTTTATTTGTCCAAACATGTGTGCAGGTAAAATTCTTATAATATTTAACATACTTATCAACTTGTAGTGGTAGGACTCTTTTGCAGGGGTCCGCCTGGAGAAGTACCACACCTTTGCCAGTTATTCAACCGCCAAGCAGTAGTGTGCAAACATTACTGTGTTCCGGATCGAAGGGCAATGTTTCCAGCGAAGTTACAGAGTGGCGTTAATTCTGAGTGGCGTTGAGCTGTTATGGGCAAGCGTGAAGAGCCATCAGGTGAGCGACTTCGCTCGTCTCGTCACTCAGTATCATTAAAAAAAAACGTGGATAGCAACTTTTATTTTATACTATGTATTGATAGAGATTACCCCATGTTACCAAAAATAATAGTTCAAAGAAAACTTCCCGAGCGACTATGTGAGTCGAACCCTCATTTAGCTGTTATAGTATACCTGTAACGTCTTTCCCCAATTAGGGCGCCACTCCTGCGCCGCTTTCACCTTTAATGAGTAGATAAATATACATACAACAGTTTGAAAAGTATCTTTTCAACTTAGAGAATTATTGTCCTAACTCTTAGTAATGCCGTGTATAGACGTAGTGAGTGCACGCGATCGAAGATTCACTCACGTGCGTAGGTGCTCGCCGAATGGTACATTACGAGCGCCTGTACGTTAGCTTATACGTTTGCATTCGCTGCACTATTACCATTCGTTTGTTTGCTGTGACAGTTGCAATAATAATATTGTATAAAGCACAACGAAAATCACGAATTCTGATTACTTTCCCTATGTTTTGTAACGTAAGACTGTAGCAGGTATCCGATATACTTCAGTGAAATATTAAAAGAAAATGTTTTCATTCGGCGTTTTATTAGAATATTATTGCAGTTATCAGAGCAAATAAACGAATAGAAATACATTAGGTCTGTACACAGTATAGTGAGTTTGTTGTAGATAAATAATAATAATAGAAAATAAATAAATAGTTAAATAATGTAATACGTAAATATCAGTTACAGTCATAGAGTTGTGATGTGACGTCATAATCAGCCATCTTAGACCTGGCCAGTGATTTTAATAAATTTTGTAACATATTATAACACATATTTTCACATTTTAGTTTATTTTAAAGCTGTTTAGCGTTTCTATATTCTATTCCAAAGGCACAGCGTAAAATGGCCATTGAACTAGGTCAGCCATGTCAAACAAACGGCCCGCGGGCCGCATGCGGCCCACTGAGCATTTTCCTGCGGCCCGAATCAATTTTGAAAACAGCTAGGTTGTCAAAACCTTTTTGAAAACGTGCGCGCTGCGACAAGTCCATACGCGATCACGACCGTTTTGAAAACGGGCGCGCTGTGACAAGTCCATACGCGAACACGACAGTTTTGAAAACGTGCGCGCTGCGACAAGTCCATACGCGAACACGACCGTTTTGAAAACGTGCGCGCTGCGACAAGTCCATACGCGATCACGACCGTTTTGAAAACGTGCGCGCTGCGACAAGTCCATACGCGATCACGACCGTTTTGAAAACGTGCGCGCTGCGACAAGTCCATACGCGATCACGACCGTTTTGAAAACGTGCGCGCTGCGACAAGTCCATACGCGATCACGACCGTTTTGAAAACGTGCGCGCTGCGACAAGTCCATACGCGATCACGACCGTTTTGAAAACGTGCGCGCTGCGACAAGTCCATACGCGATCACGACCGTTTTGAAAACGTGCGCGCTGCGACAAGTCCATACGCGATCACGACCGTTTTGAAAACGTGCGCGCTGCGACAAGTCCATACGCGATCACGACCGTTTTCGACGACCGACGAAATATTTTCAGTAGTTTGTCTTCTATAAGATGAATTTTTGCGGCCCCATAGTCTACGGTTTTCATGCTTTTGGCCCACCAGTGACTGATAAGATAACTCTTTATTAAAAGAACACACAAACAAGGAAAACATACATTACAATGAAAATATAATCTAGGTTTTTTAATAGGCGGCCTTATCTCTTAAAGCGATCTCTTCCAGGCAACCAGGACTAAGTGATTGAGTTTGACATGGCTGACCTAGGTATTATATTAGCCCCGATAGAAAACGATAATATCGCTCTCCATACATTTGTGCATCGCTTCCATATCGTTTCACGCTTATACTACGTTAGTAGTACGCGGTGGGATAAATAAAACTAGCCAGAACTACGAACGTGGTAGAAACGTTAAACATACAATATATCTTTATTGCACACTGAAAAATACAAATTAAACTTAAACTAACGTCAACAATAAATATACGGCAGTATAATGGGCGGCCTTATCGCCTAGAGCGATTTCTTCCAGGCAACCTTTCAACAACAGGTAGCGATGCGTAAATGTACGGAGTGATCTTTTTCTATAGTTGCTGTCACAACGCTATTATTGTTGTCCCGCTCTGTCCCTTGCAGGGTGTCTACGCACGAAAAAGTCCTTTCATAATATGTATTCAATATGACGTCACACCGATTAAAATTGTTCGCTTATTACCGACAATAGACTAGCAAATGCTTTTTTTTTATAAATCTATCTGCGTTTGTATTTGGGTAAAAGTATTTGTGTGATAGTAGGAAAACTGAAACATCTAGACAAAATTGCAGGCACAAGCTAGTTTTAATATAATGTTATAAGTTTTCAAGTCATAAATGTAAACACAGGGTGCTGTATTTAAGTTGTATTTGTGCTCAAAAATAATTTAATGATGGTCGATTTTTTTAGATGCGCTATGCTTCGTTTGGTCATTATTATAAAATTAACCAAACGAGGCATAGTAGGAATTAGCGCCATCTAGTGTCCAAAGCACTAAAACCATGCCCAGTTGTGTTTGAGCAAGTAAAAAATATATATATAAAAGTAATAAAAAAAATAAAAGTATGAATTGTCCGAGGGCTTAGTTAATAAATGGTCTGTCTGTATTAATAAAAAAAGGTTATTGTATACCTGCCAGTTGTAATTGATTGCACGACAGGAAATATGTTAAGCATAAACATATGGTAAATAAAATACTTATAAACCGGCCAAGTGCGAGTCGGGCTCGCGCACTGAGGGTTCCGTATAAAATAAAATAGTAATTATCAAATAACAAAACGACTTCAAAATTAGTATAATGTATAATTTGGATTCGGTGAAAGAAATGATAAGATTGTCCAAGTAATGAAATTACCAGTTATAACTTGGCTATGAACATAAATTTGTCACCGACTCACACTTGACCATTATATATTATTTGTTGTTATACTTCTGAGTGTGTACTATAATCATGCTAAGTTTGATGGTTGTACTTATTACGTACTTATTACCGTTTTTACATTACAGCAATTACAAATACGTTTGTTGTATGGGGGGTTGTATTTACTATTTGACATATATTATTTCTTAGTTAATCCGCCGTAACATTACATATTCTGTAAAAAAATCAACTGGCTGTTTATTTCGGTTTCAAAGATACAGCCGTTTAAAGGTAGGACGGACAGACAGACAGCGTACGCTCAGTAATAGGGTGCCGTTTTTACATTCAAAAAAGTAAAATACGCTGGGCTGGTGGTGTTTTATTGGAAACGAAAAGTTTACCTTCATATAACACTAAGCCTCCACTGAGCCTTGTCTCAGGTGCCTTACGCTCAACTCTAAACGCGGGCCCGAATAGGTGCAGTTTGCAAAATCACGCGAAACTTAACGCGCCGAGATACGGTTTGCGGTCGCGTGATTTTGTAGTGGTAGGACTCTTGCAAAGTCCGCCTGGGGAAGTACCACTCCTTTGCCAGTTATTCAACCGCCAAGCAGTATTGTGCAGACACTACTGTGTTCCGGATTGAAGGGCAATGTTTCCAGTGAAATTACAGGGCACTCAGAGATTGGACATCTTATATCTCGGGGTGACGAGCGCAGTCCATTGCCATCCAGGGTTTTGAACTGTTGAAGTTCAAAATTCTGAGTGGCGTTGAGCTGTTATGGGCAAGCGTGAAGAGCCATCAGGCGAGCGACTTCGCTCGTCTCGTCACCCAGTGTCATAAAAAAAAGCTGAAAGAAGAGTTGGGCGTAAATCCCCTGGTTGACAGTGTCAGTCAACAACTAGATTATTAATGAAATCGTTTGTAAAGCAATCGTGAAAAAGCAATTATTACGCTTTTGCGTCTAAATTCTCATTGTAAGCTTATGATATGATTGTGTATGATTATTTTTACTGTGAAAAATGTATAAACTTATAATCGATACTTACAGAAATCAACTGAAATTATAACAATGAATTGGTAAGAAATTCGTAACTATGAATTTTTGCTGGGCTTTTTGTTTCTTAGCATTTTGTATATCAAGAAACGTGTTTTATAAAAGATTTCATAGCTTTTGCTGTACGATTTATGATCATACTAGACTAACAAGTAAAGTAAAGCATTGAAATGTAAGCCTTATTTCGTGAGACATATAATCAAATATCATATTGTGACGACCACATTGCGTTTAGTCGGAAAATGTCGAAAGCGCAAAATGGCAAAGGGTCGCAAATAGTCCAAAGAGTGTTAAGTCTAAGGCGTACAATGACCAAGGAGCAAAATGTCCAACGAGCAAAATGTTCAAAATTACAATTATATTGCAAAATGAACTGTGATGATATACAGAGTTGATTTGGTGAATCAAAACAGTAAAAAAATATAAACTCAAATTTACTAATTTCACTGTTTAAAAAACTAAAAAATAACGATTTAAAGTCGCTAATCCTGATGATCCTGGTAAGGATAATATGACAAACTATTTAAATTATTGCATTGTCATCGGTCCTTGATAAGTATGCAAAATTTCAATTTTATTCGACGTTTTGAAGTAGTTGAAAATCAAGTTCAAAGATTCCGTTACATTCATATCAAGCTAATAAAAGCGTGTTAAAAAAACGGAGATATATTATTATCTGTATTTTTACTGGTTTGTGAAGCAGTTTTATTTATTTTACTGTGGTTTGTCACTTCTATTCACTGCTACCTTTTATTGTACGTCACTTGAAAGACAATATAATTCAATGCTTTACTTGTGTGTAGGTCGGCTTGCTGTAGATTCGATGCAGATGGATGTAACCTTTTTAATCAGCAGACTTTTCCGACCAGACTTCCGTCTAGTTCTCGCAGTTTTTTACGGTCGAAGATTTATCGCGTGTTAAAGCGGCCTATTACAGACAACTATTGAAGGTTCCACTTGACAAATCTAATCTTGCAACATATAGCTTTCTCTGTCATTTCTGTCTATTAGACGAGGACAGCAAGACTAGACCTGTCAAATAAACCATCCGAAATTGGCTGCATTATTGTGTCACCTTTTATTTATATGTGCAAGAGTTTAACAATAACTTTTATATATGTGCATTATAATGTTAATTTGATGCGCCATCTGTAAAATAAAATGTTTCAATGAACTTGTTAATAAGGAAGAATAAAATAATTATTTGAACTAGCTCGTTTTTTTTGTTGTAGAGTAAAACTTTGAAACAAGGAACCTTTATCAAAGGTAGAGTCTGCACTTGCTTTGAACGAAGTTCCCTTGTTTTTAACTTAGCACCGCAGTTAATTAAAGCAATAGTTTTGAAAGAATAGTAGAGAGTTATGATTTAGTATAAAATGTGCTGGAAGTCTTAGACAAAATCTAAGGGTAAAGGTAAATAATAAGCTACCTATATAGTTTTTGATGGTGTGAAAATAGGTTGTCATCTAAAGTAGTGAATTAAACTATCGTGATTTTAAAGTTGAGCGAAAGGTACCTATTTTTACATAAACAAATTAAAAAAAAGCCTTATTATATTTTTTGTAATTAAAAAAAAAACGGTATAAATCCCTAATAATCCTTTATTTTTTTTTCAATCGGCTGATCAGATTATCTTGATTATCGGACTTAGTCGCGGTAAAAAAAGCTGTTTAAAAGTTGTAATACCCACCCACCCCTACATACATACCCTCCAGTATTACCACACCTTTTTGTTACACGTTGTATAAACACTGTAATTGACAAACTTTTTTTTGTGTAGACAGTAGTAATAGATATTACCTATCGCCAAAGCAACACTTTACGAATGGAGAAAGCGTCGCGAGGAGTGCGAGTCATCTGTGAATCAAATATTCATGAAGCAAAGGATTGACAAATGTCTGTAGAGGTGTGAACATTTGTCAGAGGGCCGTTCAAGTATTACGTAAGCAGATTTATTACAATTATTTACCCCCCCCCCCCCTCTCCCTTGTCAGCAAAGTAAGCAAATCTCTTTCCCAATGCTTACGTAAACATTGGTATATGCATTTTTATTTTAATGTAAGTATTTTGTTTGTTTTTATTGATTCATGAGCCTTAGGATAGAGGAGTTCAACACACATAATATTCATTTAAATAAACTTTATGGACGGTATTCAACATACAGTAAGAAACAAATAATCTTTAGTCAATAATCAATATTACGAACAAAACAAAATAAAATAAAACAAACTTCTTTTAAATTTTTGATATAGGTCAAGCACGAAGTATTATGGATCCTTGGTAGGTATAGGTACATATGCGTTTCGTTTTCAAGCGTAGACAATGTGTGGGTTGCCATTTGTGTAAAAATAGTACATTGTAATCCTAGGGGTGAAAGTAACTTATTTAGCAATGACCAAGTCTTTTGTTGAAGTGGATCTAATAATATTTTAGGATTATTTGTTTAGGTTGATATGTGTGTGTTGTATTGTAGTTGTATCTGACTCCTTGATTTGATGCAGAAGGTTATCCTAAATAATATGAATGGGTAATTGAAACTCCGGTAGATGGATTGAGTACGTGCGCTTTATTTGAGCGCCAGCGAATGACTGTTGAATGTCGGTGCGCTTCATTAATTTGTTTATATTATAATAATAACAATTCTGTGATGTAGTGGGACTCAAAGGCCCTACATCTACATCCCCCTTAAAAATTATTTTTTGGTAAAATTTACATGATTAAATAGATTTCTGTAATGTACTGCTTAGGTGGTAAGTACTTTGTTGCAGCTAAAAGTAGATTAAACATACATTAAAGTTGACAACATGACTTAAAAGTATGATAACATTAAGGGTGTAAATTGTATAAAAGTGAACAATGAAAAATAAGTGTGTAAAAGGTAGTGAATTAAAAATTAATTAGATTAGAATGTTTACATTTTTGATATAACATAGTGCATTGTTTGTTTACAGTTTGTCTTATAAAAGAAAAAATAACTTGCTACTTTTTATTTCACATAGAATATTTTTTCGTAAAAACAATAACTACAATAAAATTGTCTTTTGATATAATAATACTTGTTAGTTGTTAGTTACGCGCACTTTAACTTATACGTTTGTTTTGTTTTTTATTTCACTTCACTGCACTACCCGAATTATATTTGTTTAAACGTAAAACGTGTTTATCTGGGAGGTTGCCGGAAACGCGGAGGTGTGGTTTGAATCGACGACACACGTAGCGCTATGACTATGGTGACGCGCTTGTCCACTGAAGCCTCGATCCGCTTTTAACAGTAACTCCACATGACGTACAGGATGCCAGTGGAAATTACAACGCTGACGATCATGACGGTGACCAGTGAAATATATTGTGTGTCCTGGATGTGGTCGACCTGCGCTGTTTGGGGCGCAGCACCTGCGGCGTTCTATGTTGTGGGCTTGCTCTCAGGGTGATCCATGTTGATGTGACGTAGAGTGCAGCGTCGAAGTAGGTGAAATTAAAGTAAAGTTGAAAATATATAGATGATGCTTTGTGAGTAGTGAAGTGGTCTGCGGTCGAGTGGTGCAGATAAGTGCGGCGGCGGCCCGGTTCAAATGTCAAAACGAACCGTTTTCTTCACCGCGCGACCCGATCTTGTTATGACTGGCGGCGTCTTTTGTGCGTTGTTCTCTGTATTGCTATGCTGTGTGGCCGTAATGACTGTATCACTGTTAGATGTGTTATTGTTAGTTGAGTCGAGTGACTCTTTCGTCGCTAAGTTGGTTGCGGCGTCGGGTGACTCGTAAGGACCACTAGTTACAACATAAGCGGGTTTGAGTCTATCAAGTGAGATGACGACATCTCGAGAACCCATACGAATGGTGTAGTGTTTGGAATTTCGAGTGATTACTTTGAAAGGACCCAAATAAGGTGGTGTGAGCGATTTGGTCGTTGATGTTGCTTCGTACAGGTACAAAAAAATCTCCAGGTAGTCTGATAGATTTTCCGAACGTCATTTGAGCGGGACTAACCAATGTCCTTTTTACGGCGGATCAGTGGTAGCTCCTTATCGTACGTGCTGTACTTCATCTGTGTGGTCGTTAGTTTTTTTGAAAAGAAAGCGAGAGGTTGTAATTTTTTTTCTACTAATTGGTGTAGAGCGGCCCCGACACAAGTATTTGAAGTGTCGGTAATTAACACCAGTTTGGCGGTCGGGTCCGGGTGCGTGAGTATAACTGCCTCTCGTATCATTTGTTTACATTTGTGGAATGCGTTTACGGCTTCTTCCATCCATGTAATTTTGGTCTTGTCTTTTTTTGTATTGTGTAAGTATTTGTCTAATATTGATTGTGTTTCCGCGGCTTTTGGTATACTGTTTTTGTAGAAATTAATTAGTCCGTGGAAACGTGGTAGTGCTTCGATGGTTTTAGGTTGTGAAAACTCTGTGATGGCTTTAACCTTAACTTCGTCCGGCTTGATGCCGTCACAGGTGACGTGGTGATTATTAACCTTTTTGTAAACACATCGTATTTGTTTATTTTGGGTGGGTTCTCCAGTATGTCGCTAATCTGACTTAATTCGTCGCGCCCTAACTTTGCAATAACTAGTTGGTACTTACATAATTCTGTTGCTTTTTGTGGCGCGATGATCGCTTCAAACTGGTGGAACCAGAGTCGAGGTCGTGTGGCCCAGAAGTCGCTGATGCGCGTCTGAATAGTGACGGCGTTTGCTGCGAGTTCTGTTGTGATGCGGCTGGTGCTGGGCTGCTGCGGTGGTGGTGCGCCTGGTGCGCTTTGGTCCATGAGCAGTCTGTGTTGTTCCTCGACGTTGGTGATTGGTGTGGTCATCGCGGATGTTTGAAACGCACTCAATAGTTTATTGGTTGTATTTGTAGGTACGTCGGAGTCGCCAATTTAGGATAATTTTTGTTGTCGGTGTGAAATCCTAAATTGGTGAATGGGTAATTGAAACTCCGGTAGATGGATTGAGTACGTGCGCTTTATTTGAGCGCCAGCGAATGACTGTTGAATGTCGGTGCGCTTCATTAATTTGTTTATATTATAATAATAACAATTCTGTGATGTAGTGGGACTCAAAGGCCCTACAATATCATACAAGTCCGACTTAAATAAATTATTATGATGATGAATTGATGAATACAATGAATATACAGTTTCATTTATACACTGTATAGTTTTGCCTATAAGTAACCGTAATAAGTTGGTACAATCCCATAAATAACAGAAGGTAGGTAGGTTATTTGTACTTCCTATTAAAATGATAAGTTAATCCCTGCTCACGGGAGACACCTCCCAGAATTATCTAATAACAAACGAAGCGCCGAAACTGAACGTTGAAAGGAGACGCAATGACACGGAAAACTTGGAAGACTTTCTTTATGGGAATACAGTGAGACGTGGGTAGGTAGGGTGACCAGGATACCAGCCATCTTATTTAACAAGGATTGAAGCGATCGATAAATAATATTGGGGTGCACAATCAGAAGTGTTATGAACTTAGGACTATCATGTAACTTGGCCAGTTTTCACACAAATACAAACTTCAAACATTAGAACTTGCTTAGTTAGGATACCTACATTCTTATTTAATACTAAGTACCTACCCAAGAAAAAGAAAATTTTAATTTAATAGCAGTTAATATCGTTTGTAGCTACATTTTAAAGAATTGCTAATGGAATGTAAAGCTTGGAATAACGGTATGGATCTCAAAATTTGTCGATTCGCCCACAATTTCCCTTTACAACCTAGGTACATGCCGGTCGATTGGCTAATTTTTCACATATTTATGTTATTGCTGCTTACCGAAGAAATGGTTTTAGAAGTAAATATACGAGTAAAACATCGATTAGGTATACACAATCAGTGAATCGTCCCAAGTTGAAAGGTAGGTTACCTACCTTTTAACTTGGGACCTACCTACCTACCTAACCGGCACCTACCTAAGGTAAAACCCTCGTTTTACAAATTAAACGAAGGTTTCGAAATAAGCCCCAGTACCTATACCTAGGTATTTAATTTACATCAGTTTTTTTAGGCTACCCAAAGGCCTATCGAATACTAAAGTAAGTATCCTAACCTAGTCCTACCTAACCTAACCTGTCCTGTCCTGATCTGTCTTGTTGTGGAGCCTACATCTGGTATATTTACACGAAATTCTACTGTGCCGTCACTCTACTCGAAAAGAATCCGTCGTATGTTAAACAGGTATTGTATTGAATTATTAAAAAGGTTCGGGTGCGTGTGGAATTGAGTTTGCCCCACTCGTGGATTTATTAGACGTCGCCCATGGCCCCAGCGGTGGGACACGGGAGGTGACGACGTTTGGGACACGGTGACGCGGGTAATGGGACAGAATTCTGTTAGAATAATGCGTGATTGGACTACGTAAACTTGTTGGTTGTTCGCCAATTTTGGAGTTCCGTACCTAAAGGGTGCCAATGGGACCCGATTACTGCTGTCTGTCTGCCTTACCTTATACGACTATCTTTTGGATCGTAATAGAAGCTAGCTGAAATTTTCACAGAATGTGTAGGTAATGTTACGTTGGATTATCTGAGAAATAATAATCAAATCAAAAAGTAAAACAATGAGAGCGAGTTCCATTCAAGTCAAAGACTTTGGTTACGTAGCTTCAGAAAAATTAAATAGAACAAATGCAAGTAATTGTTCGTTTCTTAAGCCACCGAGGGAATACCCCACCTTGGGACAAAGAATGATGGCAAGGCGGCGCGGCGGATGCGAACGTATATGCATGGCCTGAATCAGGCATGAGGCTTTTAGTTAAAATCAACCTGCAGACGACCTTCCTGCCCATTTTTTTGCATGTAGACTTTTAGTAGTAGCGCAAGTCCGACCTTGCATGGAGAACTGCTCCCATCTTTGGAATAGAGCACCCAAGTATCAACTTGAGCCTCTTGTTGCATTGCAGCGTAGAGCTGTCAGAATTGTCGACGATTCCAAGCTCACCGAAAATCTAGAGCGCTCAACATGCGCATAGACGTTGGTTCTATCTGTATATTTTATCGCATTTACAATGGGGAGTGTTCTGAATATCTGTTCGATCTAATGCCGGCGTCGCGGTTTTATCACTGTACTAGCCGCCACAGTTTGAAAGTGCATCCACATATCATAGATCAGTGGAAATCGCATACTGTGCGATTCACCCGATCTTTCTTGCCTCACACCTGCAAAATGAGGAATGAGCTACCTTCCGCGGTGTTTCCGAGAAGCCACAACATGGAGTTCTTCATAGACTAGTTCAGGGGTCTCCAAACTACGGCCCGCGGGCCAAATCCGGCCCGCCACTGCCATCAATGCGGCCCGCGACAGGAATTGAAACTCGCGGAATTGTCGGTGATTCAGCCCTGTGGATCTAAAAAATTAACAACTGATATGACTGGTCTTAGAAATTCAGACAATTCCAAACATTTTCCGCACAAGGACTGAAGACTGTGAACCGTACATGGTATCACTACTCGACACTAGATGTAGTTTCGTGTCACAATACACAATCAAATAGTAATTGAAATGCAATAAAAGCCTGTTTGCTTAGGTGGGCAGAAAAATTCAAATTGTTACGGCCCTTGCAACATACCGAAAAAATATTATGGCCCCAAGGCTTCAAAGTATGGAGACCCCTGGACTAGTTAATAGGGTCGGCAACGTATTAGTGATGCCTCTGGTGTTACAAGTATCCATAGGCGACGATGACTGCTTACCATCAGGCGGTCCGTCTGCTTGTTTGCTACCTATAGCATAAAAAAAATTTCGGTGCAACTTTCTTAGTGTGCGTAAAAAAATAGATTATGTGCCGTACTTATATACAGTTTTTGCTTTAAGTGGTTTAGCGGTATAGTGAAAAAAGTTTATATTGAAACACAAACGCCGTGTTTGCCTGATCAGAAAACCCTCTTCATTCACGCCTGAGGCCTAGTTAGTACTTACCTATACAATTTCTACCCTGTGATTCTTCTAATTAGGAGTAGGTATTTGCCATTACCTTACGTAGGTATAGATACACAAGGCACCTATCATTTTTGTTTAGAAATGATTCTATTATAAATATCTGTAAGTATGAATGGAATCTTAGTATGAACACCCTGAGTGCGTGTTGGGAAACTCAACAAGAAAAATAGCGGCAAATCTGCGGGGCGCAGCTAGCGAATAACGTAGGTACTAACCTACTTAACTAGAAATCTAATAACAATGTCCTGTCACATGCCCTATCTGTGTTAGATCCCCAATTTATCTAAACTACTTGTATAAGATGATATCTGTGCTGCTCGCGGGAATTTGCTTGTGTCACGTAAGTGGCTGGCTGTTGAAAATGGCTGGCTGTTGAAAGTGGCTGGCTGTTGGAAGTGGCAAGGTGCCGCCGCCGGCAAATCAATTTTCTGATACGGAATAACAATGCCCATGAGAATTGGCGACTCAAAAATGCGTTACCTAAAAACTTTGGTGCAAAAAATCAGAGGGAAGTTAACCTATAACTTTCTACTTAGTTAAGATCTTGTTTTCTTCCTAGGTACCAAATTTTAAAGGCTGGCATCAAGCTAGAGTGTACTACCTACCTACCTACGTACTTACCAAGTTATGACAATATAATCCCTCTAATATTATAAATGTGAAAGTTTAGATGGATGGATGGATGTTTGTTTGTTACTCAATGACGCAGAAACGGCTGGATGGATTTGGATGAAATTTGGAATATACATTGCTTATGTCCTGGATTAACACTTAGACTACTTTTCATCATCATCATCACCGATTTCCATCACCACGCGGGTGAAACCGCGGGGTGCAGCTAGTAGATAATAAGTACGAATGTTGGAGACAGCTAGGTCTTGTGCAGTCGTCACAAAAAAGAATACAAACGCTAGGAATGGTAGAATCGTCACGATTCCACGTATAAGCATTACATTATCTTTGCGATTCCTCGTAAGAAGTACCTAGAGATAGCTCGCCTAATGTCTTCATAATGGCATTTATTGACAAACGCTAACATGCGTGTCACGTAGGTATTTCTCTACGAATGATTTGTCGTCGTACGTACTTTTTGAAGGCGATATAGATATAGAGTAAAGAAAGCTCTAAATACAATACAGCTGATGTTCTCCAGTCATATTTTGTCAACGGTATCTGGGCTACTCGACTCAGTTGTCAGGCGTCAACTGGTCGGTCGTCCTAGGTAGGTATAGGTGTGGCAAACAGATCCTTCTTCTGCCACTCTACGTGGCCGAGCCTCCAAGTTGTGGGATTTTGTCTCGCAAAAAAACTTTGCTTAGGTAGGTACCTAACAACATAGTGGTGGTATCATGGATACGTTTTGCTATGGTTAGTGAATGTGAAATAACTCAGAAAAAATAGTAAAGGTAAATATCTAGTGCTAATTTAGCATAAACGAATTAAACACGTTACATTCTTTACTCATATGCCAAAATTGTTGTTACCAGAACGAAACAGTGTATTTTTGACAGGACGGCAAATTGCAGGGTTGTACACTATTTTAATGTACTAGGGACCTGTAGAAGGCTCCAAAGGCTACATACTATTTGACAGTAGGACTTGTACGCTTTGTTGCAATCACGTGACGGATTCTATGCTTTATTCTGTGTGACATGATTGTCTAAAATGGAGTCTTTCACTTGTGACGTTTATTGTTTTTGACAGCTAAATTGGTTCCTCCGTCTACGAGCTAAACGTACCTCTAACGTACCGCTACTTTCAATGAGCTTAGAAATTCCCCCCTCCCCTTCTATTAGGCTTTTGGATTCGCGTGATTGACGCATTTGCGACAGGTATGCAAATAAATAGCCGACGTGCAGCAAGGAGATCACAGATTATGTGACTTTGTGGCTAATCCTCTATGGAGCGTGGTTCTTTGGTTGGTATCTACGTGGTTACGCAGAAAGGGTATACGTACTAAGTTGAACATCATTAATTTTAACAACTTTTACAATAGGACCAACCCTGAATACGTTAAAACGTAAAGAATCACTCAGCTGGAACCCAAAACTTTTACAGGCCCCAAAACTGAGTGAAAGATGACGCCTGGTACGTAACTATTATCTATACCTAATATAGGTAGGTATTTATGTAAGTATGTTATATTTTTGAATTAAAAAAAAGTATTATGAGAAGGTTTTTTTTTACAGAGAATAATATTTAAAACCTAAAACTATGACTAAGTACTTAAGAATATTTTTAGAAGAATATATTTTTCTTATACAATTTTGTTTCAGTACTTACGTACTACGTTTTTTTATTTAGGTATTTATTTCGGAATAGGCTTGCGTTTGGCCGCCTACTCGCCTGATATTAAGCGATGATGTGGTCTACGATGGAGCACGCTTGCCTAGAAGAAACCGATTCACTCGTGATTTGAAGACACCCAGATTGTAACTATCGGGGAACACCCATTCAGCGCATTCCACAGACTAGCAGTTCGCACAATAAAAATGGAATCAAAGCGGTTTTTCGGAATATCAACCATAAAGCGGTGTCG
Source organism: Agriopis leucophaearia (assembly GCA_949125355.1). Taxonomy (NCBI): domain Eukaryota; kingdom Metazoa; phylum Arthropoda; class Insecta; order Lepidoptera; family Geometridae; genus Agriopis; species Agriopis leucophaearia. The sequence goes on along the minus strand of OX421262.1, from coordinate 19,433,332 downwards.
ATTTTCCGTGCCCTCTCTGGCAGTCTGATAGTACTTATCGTAGATACCTTGCTAGGTACATGCAGCGGTAATAACATTTCTCTATTCCCAATCAGATTATCCAGAATTGGCCTTCTGCTGCCCATAAATTATATCCAATTGATTTATACTGAAAGTGCATTTTCTCCAAGTTGCGATTCAATAACCGGCGAAATATCTACATAAATATATGAGTACAGACTGACTAAACATTAATAAAGGGGTAAAGTTTGCTGAAACAAACCATTCGACTCAGTGGATTAATTAAATTGAGAGATTGGGATCTAATTAAATGAGCCTAGTCGAGCCAAACTAGTCGCTAACACTAAGTATAGCCTAGGACTGGGACCAAAACTTTTTAGTACTCAGATAAAGCTTTTAAGAAAAAAACTTACCTATATATACTTACGTAATTGCCAGTTGTACTTAGAATTACTCTGAGAGAACTCAGAGGAGATAATCATTACCTACGTTAAGTATACAAGCTAAGCCCCGCGGCTTTACTCAATATTTTGACTTGTATTTTTTGAGATCTTTGGTGATAGGGAAGGGAAAGGGATTTCCACAAGCTATCTTACTGCGTTGGGATTGCCTACCTAACTGTGATTGGTAATTATAATGTCCTCGGTGACCTGCTTCTGTGGTCCACCCAGCATTTGACACAACGTTGCGGGCTACATCGCACAGTTGTCTTACTTTGAGGCTTTCCAGCACATAACCTAAGTATATAGGTCTGTGCTTTCCAGCATACGACCAATTTACTTTCATTATCCATGCAAAGTAGTACGCAAGGTTCTTTAGTATTTACACGCAACCGTACATGTATTAGTAGATAGGTACAATTTATGTTGCCCTCACGAGGTTTTTAGGCATTAAACATTTCCAATTAATGAACGGTCAGCCCGTATCGAATTGTCCCTGATTGCCCCATTAAACTTTTACAGAAGATGGTCATCCACCCCCGAATTACGTCGTTACCTATACAGGGTGGATGCTGGATACATATGCAAAGTGGCAATTATGCAGTGGGGCAATTATCCCCAATTCCCTGAATGTGGGGCTAACTGAGGCGCCAATTAGTTTGCAATGCGTGAGCATTATTGTATCGCGGCGATTACGCTCAAATTGTAGGGTTATGCTGTTACTTGAGCTTGCAGATACAAATTATACCATGATAACCATAACCATTAACCAGCTTTGATAAAACTTGAAAAAAAAAAACACTGATGAATTATGTAGGGACCTATCCTTCTATTTTAAATAAATGGTTATCGCCGTCTATGAACACGTAACTACCTTACGATTCCCGGAGCGCTGGCGGTGCGTTGTCTTCCTTTGTGGACCTTTTCACCCTTCGTTTGATACAGCTGAGGTCATACTTCGCAGAAAAACCCGAAGGTAAGTACAACTGGTGGATGGCTGTTTGTAGTGGTAGGAATCTTTTGCAGGGGTCCGCCTGGGGAAGTACCACACCTTTGTCAGTTATTCAACCGCCAAGCAATAGTGTGCTAACACTGCTGTGTTCCGGATTTAAGGGCAATGTTTCCAGCGAAATTACAGGGCACAAAGAGATTTTACATCTTATATCTCGGGGTGACGAGCGCAGTGCATTGTCATCCAGGGTTTTGAACTGTTGAAGTTCAAAATTCTGAGTGGCGTTGAGCTGTTATGGGCAAGCGTGAAGAAAAAACTCTACAACTGTAACAACGTGCCAGAAACAATCGATTATATCGGTGTGAGACTTACCTATCTATAATGTGTGGACATATCTAGCGAGTGCGGCCGGTTCGACACGATAGAGGGATAAAGTCAAAGAGTACATCAGAGCTTTTCCCGTTTTACTGCAAAACAAGCTGAGCGACCCTACGTCCCAGCACAAGCTCAGCGGTTCCAAATTAAAATGTTATGGATGTAGCTAGGTTGAGCCACGACCTGCGTAAACGCAGAAACTGGATGCACAGAGCTGAATATCAACTCAGTCTTTCCTAATAGGTATAATTATGTCACTTTAAGAAAGACACAAGCGGACAAACACAAGCTGATGACGATTTTCTTACTGATGTTTATCATGATAATTATTACAGTAAAGGAGGCGAGATTTCGTTGGCAATCCCGATGTCATAAACTCCAAGTGCAATTTGTACTGGTGTTGTATAACCACAATACCAATTCGGTATTCTCTCCAACGCGCTGCACTAAAATTATGACATGAGTCAAACATACCTCGTTATTTTAATTACCGATATGGGATAATTACCTATACGGGCAATGTCGTATTATAGCAATGAACGTCGAGCCTTAAATTTTTGTTATTAACCGGATTGCGCGATAGTATCTTTACATTAATGAAGTAGATCTGATTTTAGTATGTTGTGTTTTGGTCAACTCACCCGAAAGTTATCTGGAAGAGAGATCGCTCTTAGCGATAAGACCCCCTTTGTACCACTGTTTAATTAATTCTTCATGTACAGTGAGATGAGTCGCGGGCATCCAGCGGATGCAGATGGCAGGATGTCGTTCAGTGTGGAGGTTAAAGGGGAGGCCTATGTTCAGCAGTGGACGTCTTCTGGCTGATGATGATGATGTACAGTGAGATGTTAGGTAAAAATAGTTCTTCTAATGTTCTTTCTGTGGTGTTAATAAAATGTTTTTTTATATCTCCAGTACCTTGCAGTACTTTGCCAGTCTTTAGAAGATCGCATTTCAATGATTGAACTGTCTCATCATCAGCCAGAAGACGTCCGCTGCTGAACATAGGCCTCCCCCTTTAACCTCCACACTGAACGACATCCTGCCACCTGCATCCACTGGATGCCCGCGACTCTCACAATCTCGTCGGCCCATCTAGTGGGAGACCTACCTACGCTGCGTCTTCCGGTTCGCGGTCGCGGATTGAACTGTCTACACCTAGGTTTAAAAAGGTACCTAACATTGTTTTGTAAGCTAACGTTAAATAAAATAAAAACAAGTAGATAAAAACCGTGGAAAGTTCTGAAAAATTTGCCCAAAATAAAAATTCTATTTACAGCGCTCGCAAAAGCTGTCTTCTATGAAAAATATTCTACTCAAACGGTTTAAAAGGTGTTAGATTACTCGCGCAAACATTTAAAGGGGCTGCTTGAATAATTTAATTTTGTTCGCATCCATTTTACGGTTCCGTTAAAAAATAAGGAATCCTTACAGAATTCCTCTGTCTGTATAAGTATTCTTAGGTGTGTACCAATCGTTTATAACTTTCCATCAGTAGTTTGAATAAGCTGAGTACAGTTTAGCCATATTCAGAGTTTTTAGACCGCCTGAAAGTCTAGATTAAGCAGTTGTTGTTATGATAACAACCAGGAATTTAACCCGCAACTTAAAAAAGGGTTTGCTTAGAAGAATACAAAAAACATGTAATTTTTTTTATTAATCATTTTATTTCATTGTTTATTTACGAGATATACCTAAGCTACTTTGCACAATACGATATTTGTATAGCTTTGCAATAACGCATTTTGTTTCTAGAAATATCTACTGAATTCTTCACCTAGCATTGTGCGACCTGCTCTTGACCCTTATTTTGACTCCAGTTTCCATCATGGTGCTAAATTGGATTTCTTCCAACAATGTTCATTGTGCGCCGTGTGCACTGAAATTAAAAAACAAGTTTCAGACGTTTTGTTAAAGAATGTAAGACGGCGTTATTTAATAACTGAGACAGAATTTTACAGATGATAGCTTTTTGTATGGAGAAGACGGAAGTCTTTATGCGTGGCTTGCAAATGTCGCATTGCGTTTTCAACTATCTTGGTAGCAGAGTTTTATTATATACTAGTTTTTTTGCCCGCGAATTCGTACACGTAGACTTTCATATAAACCTATGACCATGCAATTTCTGAACTATGAATACGACCACAAGTATATGGCGTTGGCCACGGAACCCTGACATATGCTTGTCTTGACACGCTCTTGGCTAGTTATTGCTTATTTCGCGTGCATTTGTATGTATACCTTGATTTAAAAAAGCCATGAAATGGAGCTACTCTATTTATCTGTTAAAATATCACAGTAATATAAAATTCTTTCTTTATTCTTTGCATCATCTTAATGCATTGTATTGAATCACCAAAGAGGTTGTAAGGCCTATGTTTTTATAACATCCTTGATCTACATGTGCATTCATCTAAGAAGGTTTTTTTATTTAAATAAAAAGTTTTAATCTGGCTGATTATCCGAATGACAGTTGACAGTTTCAAAATTTTAATGGCTATGTCAATAACATTCTCTTTACTTTGGACCTCCTTGCTTGAGGCTATGTCACGATCCTCATATTACGTTTCGGGTAACGAAGAAAATATTCATTGATTTTTTAATTTCTTTTATGTAATAATAAAGAATTAAAATGAATGATATAACATAGCCTATGTTTTAATCTGGTAATTTCTAAGCATATTCGTAAAAACCGCATTTAAATCCGTCCAGTGGTTTAGGAGATGTGCGCGGACAAACAAACAGACAAAAATTCTAAAAACTGTCCTATCGTGATCAGCTGCTTATTTTATGACACCCTGTGTGTTTTTTTTTGTTATCTCGCAATTACAGATTTTTTTATCTCTACATTTTTATTACGTATATAGATATAGATAGATACCTACGTTATTTTAAGTTACATGAAGGTTGAATGGATTCACCGAACACAAGTGCTTTAGTTCAAACACCGAACAAACAGTTGTTAATCAAAATTTACTTCAAATTTGTCTAACACAATAAAATCATTACGTAACAAAACACATTTTTGGTCTGTGATCATAACAGTGCCGTTAACTATAGAATTGTTTGATAAAAATAGGTATAGTTTTGTTTTGACATTTAACGACCTGTTTGACGTTTACCGACCGTTTGACGTTAGATATGCCGGATATGGAGGATGCTTAGACAGATGTTTTTGGATTACATTATCAGCATTTAATTTTTTCACAGGCATTCTCTCAGAGAGAAAGAGATGGGCCCTAATTCACCATGCTGGCCTAATGCTTGTTGGTGATTGAATTTTGAGGTTCTTGAACTATTCATGTTTATTTTGATAACGAAAGATTTTTCATTATACTTAAATTTATTAAAACCTCCACTCTCGGCCAGAAAAAATAGATGGCGAGTTTATTAATTCACCGGAAGCCCGACGAAATTATTACTTATTGATTTCATTAATCAAGCGTTCCTTTAGAATTAAACAGAGATAAAATAAATAAGCAAGTAATTCCAGTTCTCAATGTAATTGAATACAGAGTATAGATACCGGTAAATATATATAAAAATACACATGCTATAGTCGTATTTAGGTTTCTAATGGAGATCTAAGGGGGTATCGACCGCGAGAGTCCGCAGGATTTGGTGTAATGTATGCGCATGAACGACGCGTACATACCACCCCCTACCTTTCCCCCTATATACCACTTTTTCGGGTCACTATATCTATTTATCAAGTACATCAACAACAAAAATGGTATCGATGATGGATCGACTTATCTACGATTCGCCCGCTCCAGACACAGTATTCTAAGTAAGATAACTCTTTATTAAAAGTACACATAAACAAGGAAAACACACTAAACATTACAATGAATCTATTATCTATGCTTTTTATTTTAAAAGGCGGGCAAGCACTCTTAGTTTGATAAAAATGAAACCCCCATAAAAAAGCTACAGGTACTAATTTTTTTTTTTTTTTTTTTAATTCTTTATTTCTTATTATAACAAATTATTTGGACTATCAGACAGTTGAAGGTCTAAAAAAAATCCAAATGCTCAAGCCCACTATCAGTTGGCAGCGTACCCAGCATACTGGCGGCATTACCGCGTTAAATGGCAATGCTTACGCGTTGAGTCAGATATACGCCATCATTTATTTAGCTTGTATTTTATGGGAAATATTAGGTCAAGGGCGAGCAAAGCGAAAACACTGTTATAGTTAGCACAGATTTATTCCGACTAAAAACCTGACAGCTGGCCGCCGGCGCCTACCCTCGGTTACAATACAAGGTGTACTTTTAATGTACTAATGTGGGTACCGCCATACACTACATTCCTCCACACTAATTATGGAACATACAATCGGTAAGGGTTAGTGAATACCTATGGAGTGAACTATTGGTTAGAACAAGTTGATCTCGGTGGCGGCCAATGGGGTTATTTACATATTACATTATAACTTAAGGAAACTCTTATACATAATACTTATACAACTTAACTACTTAAGATTACAGCTTATAATTAGGTTTTTGTAATCTACAAAGCCTTTGTGGCCTACCCTTGGGGGTACTTATAAGAGACGGGAGATCTGGAGAAGGTTCACGAGGTTCAGGCGTAACCTTTGGCTGAACGGGAGGACTAGCCGTCACCGCTCGTTCTGACCGGCTACTTCCCGCAGCGACCGTTGGGTTCTCTGGTATTGGACTTGTTACCAATCCTTTATCACCTTCAGCAGGACGGTCAGAGTTTGGGCAAACCAGCGAACTCCTGCTCCTACGTTTTAGCTGATCGACATGACGATGTATCTGATTCCCCTCCTGACCTATAACTCTGAAGTTTGAAGGACCCAACCTACTTTCCACCATGCCCGGTAACCACTTTTCCCCCTTTAAATATTGGCGGTACCAAACGTCATCCCCGAGGTCGATGACCCTGTCCGCGCCGGCCGCGTCTTGTACCTGCCGCTGCTGCGCACGCGCCACCCGCGCCTCCCGGTCCGGTCTCAAGGCGTCTAGACGAGTGCGCAGCCTTCTACCTAGCATAAGGACCGCTGGGCTCTCCCCGGTGGATGTGTGGTCTGTATTTCTATAATACATAAGGAAAGTGTTCAGTGCCCTGCTGACGTCCTCCTTCTCATGAACGGCTTTTTTGATTACCCTTTTTAACGTCTTCACCGCATTTTCTGCCGCTCCGTTTGAGGCGGGATGAAATGGAGCAGTAAAAATGTGTTCAATGCCTCAACTTTTGTTAAAAACCGCAAACATTTCGCTCGTGTATGGAGGTCCGTTGTCGCTAACTATCTGCTTTGATAGCCCCCACCGCCCGAATAGCTCCGTTAATTTATCGATAGTCCAGTTAGCCGCCGTGCTAGGTACTTGGAACACTTCTAACCACTTAGACATCGCATCGACGACTACCAAATAAGTTTTACCAAATATAGGCCCCATAAAATCTAAATGCAGCCTCGACCAGGGCCGGGCCGGCCAGGGCCAGGGACGAGGCGCCTGCCGCGGCGGCGCGTCCGCCTGCGCCGCGCACGTCTCGCAACCCTTACATAGGGCTTCAACCGCTTCGTCCAGTCCTGCCCACCAAATGTAGCTCCTGGCCAAGGCCTTTGACTTGACTATTCCCATGTGTGGCTCATGTAACACCTTTAAGACTTTTTCCCTACACTTATCAGGGATGACCACCCTGTGCCCCCACATTAGACAGCCTAACTCCTCATATAATTCGGCCCGTCGATTAAAATAGGGCTGCATTCCGATCACCTCGCACTCCGGAGGCCAGCCGTCTCGAACAAAACTCAATATCCTACTAAGAAGTGGATCACGCGCGGTGCATTTCTTGATTTCATTGCAATCTAACAGCAAAGCATCTTGCGCGAAGTGTAAATGCGTTTGTTCCGGCACCTTAGGTAAAACCGGTTCCTTACAAGGCAGGGGCAAGCGAGACAATGCGTCGGCACTATTTTTATCGGTACGAACATATTCTATATCGTAAGTATACGCGGACAAGATAACCGCCCATCTTGACATCCGACTCGCCGTCATTATTGGAATATTGTTGTGCGGACCGAATATTGATACCAATGGCTTGTGATCCGTACGCAAGGTAAAATGCCTACCGTATAAGTATTGGTGAAATTTTCTCATACAAACTACTATCGCCAACGCTTCCCTATGTATTTGAGAATAATTTTTCTCTGCGCTCGTAAGTGTCCGCGACACGAATGCAACGGGCCGTTCCGCCCCCTGCGCGTCTGGCTGAGATAACAACCCCCCGCAGCCCGCGGGACTGGCATCGCAAGTTAATATTAAAGTTTTGTTCGGATCATAATGCGCTAACACTTGTGAACTCGCCAAACGATTTTTTATATTTTGGAAAGCGCTTTCGCATTCCTTCGTCCAAACCCAGTCTACACCTTTTTTGAGTAAATTAAAAATCGGTACTAACTGTAGACTATAGTTCTTTACGAACTTTGCAAAGAAATTAGCCAGGCCCAGAAAGGACCTAAGTTCCGGAACATTTTTTGGTCTAGGTATTTTCTCGATCGCTTCCACTTTTGCCGGATCGACTTTAATGCCGTCTTTAGACAAGATGTAACCTAGGTACGTAACTTGCTGCGCCAAAAAAACACATTTACTTTCTTTCAAACGCAAACCGCTCGATTGTAGCCGATCGAATACCGCCTCAAGCGCATCTAAATGCTCCCGTTTCGTTTTTCCCCCGATTATGACGTCATCGATAAAAATGCCTATGTTTGGTATACCCTTCAAGCGGCGAGCATCGCGTCCAGCTCAGCATCCACCCGGTCTCGGGTGGCGAATGCCATCGGCCGCGCGCGGTGGTACACCGGCACTGCCCCCTCTCGCACCCGGAGCGTCGCCTTGCCCCCCGTGAACCTCCCTAGACTGCCGTCGAACAGTTGATTATATCTGCGTAACAGAACTGATATTTCATCACTCAGGCCTCCGTGCTTATCGTTATCTATTCGACCTATGTTGTTACAATTCAGTATGGGAACTTGTATTCCTAACTCACCGAGCCACTGACGGCCCAGCAGTGACGTCGTACCTCCTCTGATGACAAACAGTTCTAGCTCCTTTTCGATGTCTCCATATTTCACAACTGGTTTAATTACACCTAACGGAAGTATATTTGATCCGTCATAAAATTTAATACAAAGATTGTTAGGTATGATTTGATCACTTTTGAAATATTTAATGTAGGTAGCCTCACTTATGCAAGAAATAGGCGTTCCCGTATCAATTTCCATTATTATCTCCCGGTCGTTAATACAAATCGGCAAACTCACCGGCTTATAATCTCCCAGATTTAACTGATACAGATCCACACAGTCGTCCCAAGGTAGGTCCGGTTCATCCGACTCCTTCAAGTCAGTGCGGCCGAAATTAACACCTGCGCCTCTTCCTGGTCCGCCCGTCAGCTTGGATCCCGTGCCGGCAGTTCCCGCCAGACACACCCGTCGCAGGTGACCGGGGCGCTTGCACCGGCTGCACACGTAGTCCCGGAACTTACAATTCCCGTAGGTATGACTTGTGGCTCCGCAGGCCCTGCAGTTGGAAAGCACTGACCGTGCCTGTCCCTTCTCCGGCGCTCTAGCCGGCCCGGGCGGCCGGCGCCCATTTCCGTGCCCTCGGTGTACGCGATCTCCGTCACCGCGATTGCTCATGCGCAGCGCATGTACTGCGCTAGCTCCCGCTGCCGCTTCCGGCGCCGCCCGTGCCTCCACAGCTGTCGCATCGCGCTCGGCAGCCTCCAGCGAGCTCGCCATCTTCATCGCCTCCGGAAACGTCAAAGTGTCCGCCTCCGCGAAAAGCCGTTGACGGATGACGTCACTCTCTACGCCGCACACAAATTGATCCCGCAAATTCTCGTTTAATACGTCGCCGAATTTGCAATACCGTGCTAACTTTTTCAACTCTGCTATGTACTCGCTCACGTTTTCCTCTGTCCGCTGCCTGCGCTGTCGGAACCGATACCGTTCCGCAAGCACCGATGGTGCCGGCTGTAGATGTCGACGCAGCACGTCCGTCGCCTCCAAATAGGTCAATTCCGCTGGCTTTTTGGGACTGGACAGGTTCGCCAACAGCTCATACGCTTCGTCTCCCATCAGGGATATAAGCGTCGGCAATCTTAAGCTGTCTTCTACGCCATTTACCTTGAAGTAACATTCAAGTCGGTCCGCGTACGACGACCACGCCCCGTCTTTTATATTAAACTCGCTTATTTTGCCGATAGGCATCTTGATTATATCACACGCGGTGTTGTTAAACGTTTTACAATGATAATTCTCGTCGCCACTGGGAAATATTAGGTCAAGGGCGAGCAAAGCGAAAACACTGTTATAGTTAGCACAGATTTATTCCGACTAAAAACCTGACAGCTGGCCGCCGGCGCCTACCCTCGGTTACAATACAAGGTGTACTTTTAATGTACTAATGTGGGTACCGCCATACACTACAGTTTTCATAAAGGCGCTAACCACTCTAACTAGTTTAAAAAAATTAAGTGTTTTTTTTTCGATGATTGATTTTCTGTTCCTGTAGAACATATTGTGGTTAGCATTGTAGATAATCTAGTCTCTATATAATAATAGAGCTTAGTCATGAAACTCGACTCCTAGTCTCACATTCACACGGCTCGCCGACAGGGTCGGAACAAGGACGTGACAGTGTGCGGTCAGCGGTCACTGATACCGCCAACCACATTTTCCCCTTTCTCATGTGGCTCTACATAACCTCGAAAAGGTAGAGACGAGAAAATAGTGCCTACCCTAGATGGATACTAAGTTTACGTCTTAGGATACTAAGTCTTGGAAATAATCCGTTTTTGTTGTTATTTAGTTTTGAGTCAATAGATAGGTATTAAATCAAATCATTTATTACAGTTTGTAGGTACATTAAAACGATAACGCGAGATTAGGCGTTCTCTAAGGTAGATATTTTATTTGAATTTTACCAAGATGTAAAACGTTACTACCTGTTAATAGGTACCAAAGTAGGTTAAACATAGGTACCTACTTTTAGCTTAGGTACATTTATGAGTGCGTCTCACCAACATTCAATACTCTTCGAAGTTGCTTCTCTGAAGAATTTCCGCTCGGCTCTTCTTACTTCCAACGAATTATAGCGTTCATATCGCGAGCTTCATAAAAATATACGGCGCTATATTGTACAGATGTAATTCTACAAAGTGATGCAGACTGAACCAGGTGTGTGTAGGTTAGCTACACCTCTATGGTAGATTGATACTAATTTGCTATTCGCACGTAGAGTAAAGCAATCCGTTCCTAACGCTACGTTCGTCGAGAACAATTTAACAAAAGTCATCCGAAACAGCGAGAAGCTTGTTTTGTTTGACTAAAATCTCACCTGATGGGAAGCGATGATGTGGTCGAAAATGTAGCACGCTTCCCTACAAAATATCTATTCACACTGCATTCAATTATGGCGATAGATACCTGACCAATAACTGAGCGCTGCTGTTTTAACTACCCTAGGACAACATCAGGTAGAAGTGAAGCAAACCATGCAGATAATGCTATCCGCTATTTACGCGACTCTGGTGGGTAATGCGACTTTTTGTCACTTGCCGTACGCGAGCTCTATTTTCTGCAACTAGGTCGTCTGTCAGCCTTTTTGTGTAAAAAGAGCCTATTTCTACCTATGCGTTGCGAAATTACAGGGAAAAACAGAAAAGGTTCTGGAGACTACGAGTAGTTTAATGAGATGCTTCTAAGTTTAAGGGCTTTACCCTTTATCCTATGGGTAGGTCAACGTTTGACTGAGATCTCACCTTTAATATGGACAGGATATAAGAATCATGTCACGGGACACCGTCACGTAACATCAGGTGAACTAAGATCAAACGTTTAGTAAACTGGTCAGCATTTAATTAGTTTTATGTCAAAGGTATATGAAATTAAGCAAACAACAACAAAAAAACCTTAAAGTATTTATTCCTTGGGTAACGATAACTTTTTCGCAAGTGCTCGTACTAAGGTCACAGATTAACATATATTTCATTGTGTTTTAATAATTTCCTTACAAAACAAGAACAATATCTAATTGAAGTCTATACATTGATATATTATTACATCATAGAAAAAAACTCATCTAAGTCAAAGGAGCTTTTTTTTTTTTTTTTAATACATTTACACCATGGACAAATCGTCCATGCCTTTGATTGCTCATTTAACAAAAAATTCTCAGACGTTAAATTATTATCATTTGACTTAAAATAAACTTAAATACTAGCGAGTCCATCTTTTTTTTTCTTGTTAACTATGTTTATTTGAACATTTTTTTAATGTCAAAGTCAAAGGAGGTTGCTGTCGCTATCAAAGAGGTTACTTCGAGAAGGTATCAAGGAGGTATATAACGCGAGTGAGACCGCGGGGCGCAGCTGGTAACATATAGAAATGAATTGCCGTGCGTTATTCTCGCAAAAATTCGAAAATACCTTACCCGATTTTTTTTTTGTTTTATCTCCACGATACTGGCGTGGTTTTAAAAAGAAATGTCCGGAAAAATTGAAAATTCGAGACATCTGAAAATTTTGAAGAGTATTTTTGTATAAAGCATATCACATTGGACATGACAACGTTTGACGAGGCAGCTAGTCTATAATGTACTCCTATGGACTCCAAAACTGCTGGACTAATTTTGACGGGACTTTGGCAAACACTGACGCTGGCAAATAGCTGATGATATAAGGAGTAATCCAGGCGGGTGAAACCGCGGGGTGCAGCTCGTATTATTGTATAAATCATTAGAGATAAACATACATGGATTGTTCTCAACAGCCGTCCATCATGACACGCGTGGAGACCGGGAACATTTGTCACGTGTGCCGGAGACCTGCTGCCTACTTCAATGTATATAATACATTGAATCTCTTTTTCATTTTTATGAGCTGTGTCTGGTTTTTATATTTTCTCGATTAAATGGCTGCTCCCTTCTGAATGAAATTTTGCAAGAAAATGAGACAGAGTAAAACATGTTATGTCCATCTTGAGGTTGGACGCCGAATGATGGTGAAAACAAGGAAATCTGGAACATAGGAAAACCAAAGGGCGTAACTAATTGAACTTCTAAAAACTCGCAAATAAAAACCACTTAGTTCACATTTGTCGATTATTCTGCACACTCTGATCCCAGGAACATTTGTCACGTGTCTTGGAGTCCCGTCGAGTAGCGGGGTTCATTGCATATTTTCATATTGGAACTCCATATAACTTGAAAACTGCGGGTGAAACCGCGGGAGCGGCTAATTCTAATGTGATTATTTTAAAAATAAATAAACAACGCATATCCATCGACTATTATCAACACTCTCAGCACGAGAACATTTGTCACGTGTCCTGGAGTCCCGTCGACTAGCGAGGTTCAATGCATATTTTAAATTGAAACTCCGTTTTATTGATGGCTCCCGTCGCTCGGGAAATGAGCTTGATATTGCCATTATTTATTTATTAGAAATGAATCGTCTATTACGCAATGGAATTAATAATGACGCTCTTTTGTGTTGGTACAAAATCATTGCTTTTCTTGTCTTGTTCAATACTTAATACTCAATATTTAAATAAAATTTTATTGCAGACATAATGCAAGTTGAATTACGTGTCTCAATAAAGTAATTAGTAGATACATATAATCCTATTTGGGTATTACAATAGTCACACGGAGCGGTATTTATTTTGTCAAACTTATCTATGAAAGATTCTTCTAGGTTGTAATAAGATTCGGATTCTAAGCTTTTCATTTCTATTTATTCTCTGTTTATCTTTTTTAATTAAACTTTTAGATCCCACTGCTATTTATAGGTCTCTCGTATTTCCATATCTCACGCTCTGTTGCTAGCTGGGATCAATCACGATAAACGGAATCGCCCCAGCAACTCTTTCTATATAGGCATTCTTGGAGGACTATGTCCGTCTTGAGACACCCAATGGACCTTAGCCCACTTTCCCGTATGTATTCGACAGATGTGACTTGCCTTTATCCTACTTCAGTTTATCAGTCTAGTTGCTCCACGCTCCCAGTTCCTCCCAGTTCTGGAACGCATTCCGATGTTGGCTACTCGGTCCGCTCTTTTCATTCCGTGTATGCTGTGTTCCGACAATTTTATAAAAGAATAGGGAAATTTCACTCAATTTTCTATCTTTAAAGATAGAATGCTAAACGGTAATGATACACAGTAATTATAATACTTAGTAGGTATCTGGGGGACAGTAGGTATTATAACTCTCAAAAAAGGTTTATAATATTAAAATTCAGAAAGATTTATGATCTGACCTAAAATCTTCACAAACTCTTCAGATGAATATTGCAATATCTCCTGTACGCCGGCCCGGGGGCTAGCTTGTTTATTATAATACTGCAACATTCGAGCGGCCTACTTCTCAAAACGCAATGAAAATGTGACTCTGGTGGTTTAGAAAACCAGAAAGTTACAGATTTTATTTTAATATAATAGTTTGGGTGTATGCATTGCAAGATACACGACAATCACTCTTGTCAAAAACCTTGCTCCCCGCGGCTACCTCGTTTTTTTCTTTAGTTATGTATATTAAACTTAAATCTAATAGTTTCGAGCAATAAAAACTCATTTCGTTCGGATTATAAAACCTTTGACTTCATCGTAGCATGAAACCTTTTAAATCGTCTATATAATATTGCCAATAAACAATAGAGTCCCGTTTGCAATGAATAAATCACCATTGCTCGGTGTTCGCAATCCAATGCCATTTTAGGGTCTGGTATAACGACGGGCCTCAAAAATGAAGGATTAAGGTGAGGTCAAACAGTGAGCGTTACTGCAACGTGGACGCTTCATACGTACGGCCTATTTTATCAAACTCTATGATCGCGATAACTTATTATTGAGCCTAAAACGTGAGTGTGTACGCCCGTAACACATATTCCTACTAGTTGTCCCTACCGGTAGGGATAAGTTGAATTTTATTTTCGACATACATTAGCAGTAAACTTTTTATTTCTTACACATAACCCTACCAAGTTGCAGCTATATATTTAGAATTGTTTTATAGTAGGGTTATTCATAATGGTCATACTGATGGTAAGACAAACAGAAAACTGGTGATAAACAGAAGAAATATTTTGAAGTGAAGACTTCTTTAGAGGCGTTGAGTACTTTTTGGGTGAACAAAAATCATGGAATTCGCGTCATCGTCACGCTGCCACAGAACACACAGTACCGTGTATAGCGACGGAGCTGTGAAATAATCGGGGAAAAAGTTTCTTCGTATTTTATGAACAAATTCAAGACATATTTTTTTCAAGTTTATTTACATTTAATTATAATACGAGTATATATGTGCCATTTTGTTCGATAACTTGTTGCCATCTTGTAGGTGGTGACATGATCCTGTTGCTGTAGAAATTTTGGGACTTCTGATCAAAAAAAATGCAACAAGTAGTTTTGACAGTCCTCTCTTGATGTTAATCTAACACTACCCAAAGAATTCTGAAGAGATCGAAACAGGTGGAAATCTGAGGGTGCAAGGTCAGGGCTATATGGTGAATGCATTAACATTTCCCAACCAAGCTCTCTAAATTTTTGCTGAGTGGCGAAAGATGTGTGCGGTCTGGCGTTATCATGATGAAAGACCACACTCTTTCTGTTGATCAATTCCGGCCGTTTTTTCTCAATTTCTTATTTGAGTCTCATCAGCTGTTGGCAGTAGAGATCCGAATCGATGGTTTTGCCCGCCGGTAAAAGCTCATAATGAACGATGCCCTTCCAATCCCACCATACACACAGCATCACCTTATTACGTGTTAATCCGGGTTTCGCTACAGTCTGTGGTGCTTCACTGCCCTTTGACCATGATCGTTTGCGCACATTCTTGTCGTAGGTGATCCATTTTTCATCACCAGTGATCAATCTTTTCAAAAACGGTTCGGTTTCGTTACGTTTCAATAGAGAATCGCAAATGAGTACACGATTCATTTGGTTTCTTTCAGTGAGCTCGTGTGGCACCCAAATATCGAATTATTTTGTATACCCAGTTTTTTCAAATGGGTCAAAACTGTTTTGTGGTTAATCCCCAGTTCTTCAGCTACGTCGTAACTACTAATATGCCGATCTTGGTCCACTTTTTCAGAAATGGTATCGACTTTATCCGTAACAGGGCGACCAGAGCGAGCTGCATCTTTGACATCTAAATTCCCGGACTGAAAACGCTTGAACCAACATTGTGCTACTCTTGATGACACTGCATTAGGTCCATAAACGTCACAAATTTTATTCTCGGCTTGTGACGCATTTTTCCCTTTTTTGTAATAAAATTTCACAATATATCGAATTTCTTCGTTAGATTCACTCATTTAATCGAACAAAAAAACAATTGAAAAATGGCGGGAAATTGCTTTTTACTTTTTGTATTCCTTTTTTAAAATGTCATATTTTTAATGGTATCAAAACCAGCCAGATACAAACAGTACAACCGATGAGATTTTACTACAACTTTATACATACAAAATACGAAAAGACTTTTTCCCCGACCTATTACATGGACGTCAATATAACTCTAAAGAACTGTGAATCAATTATATTTCGTCCACAGTTTTATCTTCCTTTTTTTCTCTCTCTGTCTATTTTCTCTGAGCCACGCAAGTTGACATCTATGCTGTAATCTACGCTAAACTGTTGTCACTCAACCGTTGCGCTATCTCTTTGACCGCATCTTTACAATCGAGAATAGCGGCAGGCCCTAAAAATGAAGGATTACGGTCGCCCCGCGTATTCAGGTGAGATGACCAGTGTAAGCTGAGCTCCACCCAACGATGAGATTTTAATCAGGAGCCGTTGGTGTGAGGTGTTTATTTGAGTGACTTTTATTGGAAAGGTGAAATTCAGAATTGTTTTGAGATTATTATAGGAGTTAGCATGATCGGATTTATAATGTTTTAGACCTAATAAGAGATTTTTTTTCTTTTTGTGTTAGCTTCGCTGATAGTCTTTGATTTATGACAAGTATCTAACTGCAAATAAGTAGAGTGCTTTTAGTGTAAGATATCCCCCAGACGCGGCGCTGTCATCGCGTATCATTCACTATGAATAACATAATATCTCGAGCAGCACTTAGGCATCGTACACGACTCTTTAACGATGACAAATTAATAAAAATCTCACTGACGTCCAAACATAGTAACAACGCCCGACAACTACAACATGGAAATTTAGTTCCGCTGTTTGCCGTGGGAGTTCTTTCACGTGTTTCACGTAAATTACTCTACGTACTTTATTCTTTGCTATTGTGATGATGACAGAATATCACATCAAATTTAATCACACTATTATTAAAAATATATATAAATGCGAAAGTAACTCTGTCTGTCTGTCTGCTTGCTTCATAATAACATCTCAACGGATTAACCGATCTCGATAAAATTTTGGGAGGTATAAGTATGTATCATGAGGACGGACATAGGCTATTTTTTTTTCTGAAGAAATCGCGGACAAAGCCGCGCTTACAGCTAGTATCATATATGTGAAAGTTTGGATGCATGGATGGATGGATTGATGGATGTTTGTTACTCAATAACGCAGAAACGGCTGGATGGATTTGGATGAAATTTAGAATATACATTGTTTATGTCCTGGATTGACACATCGGCTACTTTTCATCATCATCACCGATTTTCATCATCACGCGGGTGAAACCGCGGGGCGCAGCTAGTAGTAAATAATTATTACTTTAGAGTCCTTAATTATATAGTCTTTTAGTCAATTTAAATGGTCTGAATCATTCTTAACATGCTTTTTACTCAAGAATAGTTATTTTTTCTGCATTTCAAAAACGCACTTATTCACAGCGATTTTTTACTATTTAATACAGGGTGCTTTATAAAGTACCTAATAAAGAAAAAAATGACTTGTCATTCGATAAAATGGGGTGAACTGAGGCGCAAATAGTGCCGTAACTTGGAACTCTGATAGCCGCTACCGTGGTTTAGGTGGCGACGTATTTATTCGGACCGAAACAAAACAATGTTCAATGGGACATGTCTAATATTATAAAATGTACAGTGACATATTTATTCTACGAAGAAAAATAACATTTAAAATAGTATAGTATTTAAGACAGTTTTTGTGTTTTTTTTTCAACAAAAAGTTGAAAGTTATTACGTAACGAATTTGGGGGGAGGGGGGGTCTTGTAAAACGTTACGATGCGTTACAGGGACGGGAGGGGGTGTTTGAACTACGCTTTACATAACATTGTTTTTTTAACTCTTCAGAACGGTCGCGTAAAGAGATTCTCTCGCGCATTTTTTATATAACAAAGGTATTTTAGCGACTTTCCGGTACCTGATGCCGCATAATAGTGACTTTTAGGTAAAAATTGTCACTTGATGGTTACGTAACGTTTTCATAGGGGGGGAGGGGGGGATTGGACAGAAAAACGTTACGGCGCGTTACATGGGGGAGTCCAAAATCTCCAAAAATTGCGTTACGTAATACTAGAACGCACCCTAAAAATAATTTTATCATCCTTGATGAAACATTAGCACTTCATCGACGTGGACAATCCTTTAGGAATCGTACATTTTCCGAGATTAAAAGTATTCCATGTCACTCCATAGACTCTCCAACTAACTCTATCTCTTCAAAGCTTAAATCACGTCGAACTCTTGCACTAAGAACTTGAAGCCCGATATCAGGACGAATGATGGTTCTGGTCGCAGTTATTGTATAAAACATAACAATACATACAATACATATTAAATTATATGATTATCGTTACAATTTTGAACAAAATCACCTATAGTTCTCACTTTGTCTAAAGTCCTTAAAATGAATTTGTAGAGCTGCCACCCGCAACTCTACCACGGTTGTTAACTACAGTTATATGATTAATTACGGGATATTTACCGTGGCAAGATTCACGGCAAGATCTTCCCGTGAACATAGTGCATGTAACTGTGCCGAAATATCGGGAGCTTCTTCCACAACCTTACCATAGTAAATATTTTGTAAATAATCATATATCTGTGTTATATAGGTATCACGTACAAGCTCCTGAACTCGAGGGGTCTACCGGGGCTGGACAGCGACCTCGCGGCCCAGATACCGGAGTTTATTGACGCACTTATTCTGAAATGTGATGGCCACTCGGCACGGGATTGAATCCCGTTATACGCAAACAGTTACCTGCTCAATTAAACCAAAAACATAATGTGATTACTTACCTAACCTCACAAACATGACCTGATTAAAGCCTTTAAAATGCTTAATGGATTCTACAACCTTCCTGATACACAAGGCATCAACTCAATCAAAGATAATACCCAAAACTCTGCTATGGCCTGCACCATTACAGACCAAAACTGCATACCGCGTCCTCAGCTACAGTCATTTTCAGTTGGAACAGGTTGCCTGGCCAAATGGATATAAGAATGGAGAAGATTTAACAGATACAAAATTTTGAGCACATCAGTCTTATGCTGCCTATCGCTAAATAAATAATTATAATTAATTAGGTATCTACGTTATGGAGGGAGTTTAGCGTCTAAATTTTGATCATCCAAAACCTTTAATAGTTAATTTGTTTGTACAAAACTGATAATTAAAACTGTTTCTTTGACGAATCTCTAATGTATTTCCGGTTTAACGTCGTATTAAGTAGATACAATAAGGAGTTTGGGATCAATTATTATTGTTTTCATCTTAATATTTTTATTCGACTACGTACAGTGCCTATGCACATAAGCTAATAAGAATAGATAAAAACAAAAAAAAAAACAGTTATCAAATTTTTTTGTAAAAAAAAAAAAAATTCTATCAATCAGCTTCCTTATTATTAAATACTAACTAAATTTTTAACTGGATTGTAACCCAAAAAATGTATACAAAAAATCAAATAATTGAGAAACCGAGACGAAACGTGATTAAACTACTAATTCGCAAAGCAATGAGGTTGGTGATGGACACCTCCAAGATAACACAATATTGTTCTTTAAACTAAACTTTATAAACGTTCAGGGAAATAGACACAGACACATACTCATTGACACAGCACAGCTGTTGTGTCTGAACAATCCAGTTTGATTAAGATGGAGGATATATTTTATGGTCCGTAACTACTAAACTTACGATCAAATATAAAATCTAATTCAGAATTATTTACTTTTAATTATTACTGTATCCTTTCTACAATTTTGTGATGTTCAAACACCCGTGAAAATTGTTTCGTGCCTGTATTCATTTTCAGAAACCAATTGTTCCTAAATAAACGAAATATTATAGCCTCTTGTTATTTCAGTGAAATCCCAACACGAAATTACACAACCCAACATCCGTACAGTTTCACCATTGCCAAGTTCACCATAACTTAGTTATCACCAATTAGCGCGCGGTCGAAAGTTATAGCCAACTTTCATTTCATTATCACTTCGCTATGAGAGCAGAGTTCTAACCTCTCGTTAGAGAGTAGTATATTCCTTGGTTCTAACTTACAAACAACACTAGCAATGGATAGTGTCATTATGATTGTCACTGTCAACTAAGTGTGGCAGAATAAAATAAAACATTAAATAAGAAAAATCAAGTATAGAAAAAAAAAAACTTTTGTGAATGAAACTTCACCTTTTTTATTTTCATTTGGCGCCAAATCAAGCTAATTTAAAATGATTTCGAACACTGTGGCAGTTTTAATTTTATTTATGGTTTTATCGATATGTGACGCACTTTCAAACGATGAAAACGAAGTCGAAGCTAGAGGGAAAAAGAAAAAAATAGCTTTGTTTGGTAAGTTAGTTTATATTTCAAATACTTATATTAAAAAAAAGACAAGTTATAAACAAGGTAACAGTTAAAAGTGTTTTTATTTATCTTAACCGTACTTCACTAATAGAGCTGAAACCTAGAATACCTACTCGGAAATTTTATTATGTACCCACCTCACTCTACACTCATGGTGGATACATAAACCAAAATTTATTATCATAAAATGAACTTCAGTGTTGCCAACTAGTGATTAAAATAATAAACGGGGTTGTAGGGCTGTTCAATTTATAATTTGCAGTGTTTCCATGCTTGCCGTTATTTCCAGCAACGCTTGCCATTATGCCACTTGAGCAATTAAAAATATTGTGCAAATTATGGTACTTGGGTAATATTGAGTAGTTTGTGTTGCAGTTAGTGAGCTTATTTCACACAAATATGTACCTACAGAAAAGTGTGTACAAAAAAAAAACACATCAGTCATAGGACTGCACGTCAGAAGTGAAAACTTAAGTAGCAATTCACCTATTCTACAAGAGATGGCGCTGTTTTAAAATACACGGTACAGCGTAACGATGTCGCGAGTTCCATGATTTTTGTTCACCCAAAAAGTGGTCAACGCTGCTAAAGAAGTTTTCACTTCAAAAATATACCTACTCAATTTTGGTGCTTGTGTACGGAACTTGCATGCGAGTCTACGAAGAACTCGGTGGCTGGATCTACTGGGATAGATTTTTTGCTGATAGTAGAAAGCTACGTACTTAGTCCAATATTTTCTACGTGACTTAGATATTAAACCCTAAGGCACTCAGGCCTAGCATGGAGCGTATGTAGTACTTTATCCGCCTATACTAGTCATACGTTTAGAGAGAATGGATCGCGTAAGGCTAAGTGCACTTTGTGCCTTTACCACAGCCTTTACGCGTGGCTTTGTACGCAATGGACTGGGCACGAGTGGACTCGAGGAATGCTAGTCAGAACTGTAGCTAAGTGGGCGAAATACGAATATATACGTGCATTTCTTAATAGAGAAAAAAACCTGTAATTGCGATATATCAACAAATAAAAAATAAAACAGCGCGTTTTAAAATAAGCAGCTGAACACATTAAGACAGTTTTTAGAATTTTTGACAGTTTGTTTGTCCACGAACATCTCCTAAACCATTGGACTGATTTGAATGCGGTTTTCACAAATATGCTTAACTATGACCAGATTGAAGGCTATGTTATTTTGTGCAAGCGTCAGATTAAGGGAGGAAAAATGGGTTGAAAGTTTATATGAAAATCTACGCGTACGAAGTCCCGGCCAAGAGCACTAGTATTAAATATTTACACAAATTTTGTACATCATTGATACTGGTGTGTTTTAAGCAGTAAATGATTATAAAAAAATATTTTTAATATTTAATTTAATTTTATTATGAATATACCGACCGACGACATTGTAGAGTCGCGGGCATCCAGTGGATGCAGATGGCAGGATGTCGTTCAGTGTGGAGGTTAAAGGGGGAGGCCTATGTTCAGCAGTGGACATCTTCTGGCTGATGATGATGAATATACCAAGTTTCCAATTTATAGTTGCATTCTGTTTTGAACTAAGCATTAAAGATTCAAGTCTTTAACTCATTGAGAAGTTTGTTTAGGGTTGATAAAAATGTGGAAAGTAAATTTGTTGTTCAACTAGTGGAATTTACAAAACGTTTTCACAGTGCAATAATGCCGGTTTTTTTCCCTAGGTACATATAAAGTACTAGATGTAACCCCGACTTCGTCCGAGATTTCTTCGAAAAAAAGCTTATATCCGCCTCATGATACATACTATTACCTCGCAAAATTTTATCGAGATTGGTTAAGCCGTTTAGCCGTGATTATGTAGCTAGACAGCCAGACGGACAGAGTTACTTTCGCATTTATAATATTAGTGTGGATAATAATGTTGTAAGTAAAATATAAACACACATGCAACGTCCATATTTTTATACTAATCTATGTTGGTAGGATAGTTAGTGGTAGGACTCTTTTGCAGGGCTCCGCCTGGGGAAGTGCCACACCTTTGGCAGTTATTCAACCGCCAAGCAGTAGCGTGCAAACACTACTGTGTTCCATATTGAAGGGCAATGTTTCCAGCGAAATTACAGGGCACACAGAGATTTGACATCTTATATCTCGGGGCGACGAGCGCAGTGTATTGCCATCCAGGGTTTTGAACTGTTGAAGTTCAAAATTCTGAGTGGCGTTGAGCTGTTATGGGCAAGCGTGAAGAGCCATAAGGCGAGCGACTTCGCTCGTCTCGTCACCCAGTATCATAAAAAAAAATTGTATGTAACTTTTTTTTTCACCTTAATAAATATTTTTCTTTCTTTCTTTCTATGCACTATGCACAATGGCGCATGCACAACTGCAGATCGTTTACTATTCAGCCCGAACAATTGAAATGGAAAAGAGGCATTCAATAATGGCTTTTCAATCGCTTTCTGCAATTTTTATCGAGAGCGAGAATAACGAACTTTTTCTTTAATTTTTAATCTTTGGAAGTTGGCACTTTTTTGAATTCCTATTGTTGGCACTGCACGGACTGTGCATTTAGCTATTGTCCAGTATAAAAATCTAACCCTGCATGGGAACGAAGATATCAAAACTTAATTACGAATCTAGCCTAGTTTGTAGTATCTAGGAAATTTTAGTTGCGAATATTTATACTTTCCTACCTTTTATAATCAGAATCAGAAAACATTTAGTGATCAACTGATACATCACAATCTAATAAATATTATAAAGGCGAAAGTTTGTAAGTATGGATGTATGGATGTTTGTTACTCTTTCACGTAAAAACTACTGAATGGATTTGGATGAAATTTGAAATATACATTGCTTATGTCCTGGATTAACACATAGGCTACTTTTCATCATCATCATCACCGATTTTCATCACCACGCGGGTGAAACCGCGGGGCGCAGCTAGTAAGATTATAAATGCGAAAGTTTGTGAGTGTGTGTGTGAGTGTGTATGTTTGTTACTCCTTCACGTTAAAACGGCTGGACGGATTTGGATGAAATTTAGAATAGAGATAGCTTATGTCCTGGATTAAAACATAGGCTACTTTTCATCATCACCGATTTTCATCACCACGCGGGTGAAACCGCGGGGCGCAGCTAGTTATTAATATGCTAGATGTTAGTGCAACAATTTTATTTTTTAGTCTACCCTCATCGGACATTTTAATATTAACATTTACAATAATAGTACAATTTAATTTGAAACAATTTCAATCGCAGGTGCTATTTCAATGCTGCAGAATTTATAAAATCTTAAGAGTAATTTTTATATTTAAGTTTTCCTCACTAGGATTTGCAACTTAATTTTATAGAGTCTATAACATTTATCTATAATATAGACAATTCAAAAGTTAGACGACCAGTAGGATTCGAACCTGCATCATCATCGGATATCGTTCCGAGCGCTCTAACCGCTAAGCTACGGTCACTTTCCTGTCGGCCTACAAATTCTTGAGCTGCCTACAACTAATCTAAGCGTGGGATATGCCACCTTAAATTCTTTCTACCTTCATGTAAGTAGCTCTCAGCTAGGGCCTTTATTGCAACCCCAGAGCTGATTGAGAGATGACGCTTTTTATTAACTCGAAAAGTGATTTTTATATTGAAGTGTTTTGTATAAACAAAAACAATATCAACAGCCTGTTAATAATAATAGGCTTGAATTTGACCGCCAACTCGCCTAATGTTAAACGATGATGCGGTCTACGATGGAGTGTTTTTCAACTTTTTGGTATTTATAACTTAAGTAAATGTTATACTTCGACAAATAAAAAATCACGAGATTTGAAAAGTGACGCCATAAGAGAGCGTCATATCGTTTGCCATCACGGCATACGAGTCTGCTTTGCAAAAAAAATAATTCATGAAGCTTAGTGGTTAGAGCGCTCGGGCGTTTACCCGAATTGCGCAGGTTCAAATCCTGTCAGTCGTAAATTTTTTGAATTGTCATCAACATTTAAGTACCTATCTACACTAATAATATTATAAAGAGGAAAGATTTGTACCTATTTTTGTATGTTTGTAATGAATAGGCTCCGAAACTACTGAACCGATTTGAAAAATTCTTTCACTGTTGGGAAGCTACACTATCCCCGGGTGACATAGGCTATATTATATTTTGTAGCGAGGCCGAAGGCCGAGCTTACACTCGTGCGAAGCCGGGGCGGACGGCTAGTATTTTATAAAACATGTTACGAAAGAAATTTGGAATCCTACAGGCGCTTTCTGCACGACCGGAATATAAATAAGAAAAAGACTTGCGTTTAACAGTGCAAAGATTTTCTAGTTTTGTGTAGCTTGGAAACTGACGTATTTTTCACACATTTTGTTTATAATACACGGAAATTACTACGTATGATTAAGCTAATTATTTCGGCATAGTTTGAACCCTTCGATCAAAAAAAAAAAACATTTGAACCGCATTCGGCGGGATTTTCACGGTGTTACTCTTACGCTGTATACGGTTTTTTTCCTGTTTTTTTTTATAAGTTTTTTAATTGCAATGCAATACCTAAAAAAATCCATACTTATCTAATAAAATATCTATAATGATATGATTTATTATTTTATTTCCAGTATACTTCGCCGATCTCATCGTAAAGAAGATCTTTATTCTGAAGTTGATTTACGCGTTCGTGTTCTGGGTGGTCCTCCACAAAGCCGGCTATTTCCTCGGCTGGTTCGCCAGCTACCTCAAGGAGAAGAAACAAGAGTTCCACCACGACGGACATCACCACCATTATGACTATGGACCCAGCAACAGCTACGGACCTAGCCATAGCTACGGACCCAGTTACGAAAGCCATGGGCCCAGTTACGAAAGCAATGGACCCAGTTACGGGCCATATAGACGGCAAAATCAGGGAAAGTTAATGTGAAAAGATTTCTTGCCAAATGATAAGAAATAACTATTTATCTTTGATTAGGTATCTATTTAGAAATAAGTAATTCCCAGGACTAAGGGACTATACCTACTTGACCAAGATGCTGGCGTATGTTTTGGTCAGAAAGTTAGCCTCGCAATCCAGCGAGGCAAAGCGGCCAGCATTTTGGGCACATTACCTGAAATTAGAGATCGTTTGAACTATTTATAGGCCTTCGATGCTTGTACATACTAAAAAAATATAATCAAATATATCAAAAAATATAATTAATATAAAAATGAAATCTGGGACTTTATTGCACACATGGTCGTCCCCAAACTAAGCAAAGCTTGTAATATGGCTGCCAGAGACTGATACACATACATATATATTTTTAAATACATACTTAAATATATATTAACACCCAGACATAGAACAAACATAAATGTTCAACACACAAATGTTTGTCCTAGGTGGGAATCGAACCCAATACTGTAGACAATCTTTAATAAGTTAGTTTAGTTGTATAGTTGTTATTTAATATAGTTAGTTTATATGTTAGTTTTACATTAGCTTTATTAATTTTCTAGCATTGAATAAACTTAAATTCTATTTATTTATTAGTAATGGATATAAGTAGCGAAATCATTTTAACTTCTTCTTTATTGTATGGCGCGATGTACATCATACAGATAGCTTAGGCAAGACTCATATAAAAATTGCTTAGTTGGTCATGACCTACTTGTAGTTTTCGAGATATAGTCATGAGTTAGTCAGTCAGTAAAAGAATAGTGGTATGACGGAAAGGAGAAGGGGAAACGCGATGGCGGGTAGTAGGCGAGAGCGACGCTGGGCATTCTGTTCTGAGCAGCGGTGCAGTAAACACCTTCAATATTACTCTGCCCTTTTATACATAGATTTAAAGTGTTAAGAATGATTAAAGTACAAGTGTATAAATATACGTTATAAGAGTGTATGTCCAGAGTCTGAAATAAAATAGATGTTTACCCACAAAAAAGAGTTTTGCTAGATAATTAAAGTGTCCTGAAACCTGGTCTCGTAACCAGATATTAATATATAATGTAGCAGTAATCTGAAAATCTTGCAATGAATACCTTATAGAAACATCCGTAGCTTCCTAGCTAGATTCGTAGCGTTGAAAATAGGATACATTATAATCGTACTTTCTGAAGTACAAATCGGTAACAGAATTACAAGACACGTGTCACGTTGTCTTCGTAGAATCTCCTTTGACGACGTAATGCGACATCTGTCTTGTATAACATTAGAGTTAAATTAATTATAGACGCTCTGACGCGAGGTTCCAGTCATATTTAATCTAAATTATGCTTTGTTAGTTATATTTGTAATTATATAATGTGATTTTCAGTAATGTGATAGGAATAAAATTGTAAATTTGTTTTTGATTTGCGTCGTACTTCATAATGGATTCCCTACCGGTTTTCATTACACAAGTTAAGTGTATTAACATTATCAAAGCTAGAGTGAAAGATTTTTATCTTTGTCAAGTCTAGAACTGTTCGTTTCTGTTGTAAGAGAGTTTTGGACATATCTGTTGCTCCTGATTCGTGTTGGTTGTTATTTGCTCTGTCATTGTGCGTGTTGCTTGCTGCCTTGTCTAGTTATATGTTATTCATCATCATCATCAGCCAGAAGACGTCCACTGCTGAACATAGGCCTCCCCCTTTAACCTCCACACTGAACGACATCCTGCCATTTGCATCCACTGGATGCCCGCGACTCTCACAATGTCGTCGATCTTCTAGCAGCGTCGCTAGCGGTGAATCGAATTGGCGAATATCTATGTTCCGGATTTTATCGCGTAAAGAAACTCCGAGCATAGCTCTCTCTATTGCCAGTTGTGTGACTCTGAGTTTTCCAAAAGGTCAACGCACACTGGTCAAAGACCTTTTCTACCTATTGCCACCAAAATTGCGCTTGCACAATCCCTCTTGCTCCTAATTCTTGATTTCGCTATTATCTGGACTATTATTATCTGTTATCTGGACCTTATACAAGAAATGCTAAATAAACTGAGCGCCTTCAAAATTATTGTATCAGGTTCATATTTTGGCTTGTGTTATTATGACCACGTTAACGAATTTCACACTTAGCTCAAGTGGTTTCTCATCCGTCGTGGTCGGGATGCTAACAACTTCTCTTATTTACAGTACTCTATTTCTTCCTTTTTCCCCGCTCTACCTTCAGGAGCGTTTCAAGTATTGGCATTTAATTCACACTCAATCGTCAAGATCAGCAACTATGCACACTTTAGATATTCCTGCTCACAAAACCTCGTTCTATAGATCTTTCACGGTAGAAGCTATAAAACTGTGGAATGAGCTACCTACAGAAATTAGATGGGCATTGGGCACCCTCACAGGAAATCTTCAAGAGTCGTGTGAAACTGCACTATATATCGGAATAGCTACTTTATCGTTTTGCTATCGCTTTATGTTTATAACTACCTATGTATAATAATATTTTTATTTTTTGTTTCAGTATTAATGTACCTATTATTATAAGAAGAAGAAGAAGAAGAATAAGAATAATTTATTGAGCATACACAAACATCATTTTATCACCATATAAAGCATGCAACTAAATGTCCTAATTGACAATCCTGGTAGGATGACCTTGGTACCCAAACTAGGTATAACCTGTGTAATGGCATACCAGCATATTATAATGTATGTCTATGCCTTATATACAACGTATTCTATTATTACAGCACATCTCTCCATACTTAAGGTTGCCTGGAAGAGATCGCTTAAAGCGATAAGGCCGGCAATTGTTTCACTAGTTTTAAGTTCTTTTTGTCTTATGTACCTATATCATTTCTGGTGTGAACAATAAATAGTCAACTCTTTCAAAAATTTTAAAAAAATACGCAATTTTTCAGGAAATTAAGTGTTGACGGAATTAATATAATAAGGTCTAACTATATAAACATAAATTGGTTTTACCAACCTCAAAATTAAGTGAGCGTGCTGACTTGCACCTTGCCAGTGTCTATCTTTTTTGTAAAAAATCTGAAGTATACGAAATCACATTAATACGTAATAATATGACCTCTTATAAGAGAATTACGAAAGCTTGCGGGCGGCTAAACGAATTTTGACATTAGGCGTGGTTACTTAAATCCTTGATTAACGCATTTACTAGCTTTTTGTTTATGAAACTTTGCGGTTCTAGCGGGACGTGAAACGTTCTCTACAACTTCGCTGGTATATTTCTATGGATAGCCGCTCGATCTATATAATCTAAATTACTGTTTACATATATGCAAAGTATTTCAACTGTCTTGAATCAAATCTAATCACTTCCACGAGTAAAAGGTTCGTATCTATTTATAAAGTCAAACAGTTTTGTTATAGATATTGCTTTGTTAACATAAGCTTGTACAAGATAATATAATATAACTCCACAATAATGCTGTACTAAGCTTTATACAGGTGTAGGCGTAGAGAGCAAGCTGGCTAACATTTTGCTTTAAACCTGGCAACATACGTGGGCGACTGAGAGTAAGGTTTGTACTTAGCTATTAATGTTGTTAAGGGCTAAATATAACAGGGATCTACTACTTGCTTTTTTTGGTGGCAACATTAAAAAAATCGGTAGGTGGGTTCCATTTTGTTGATCTAACAATAAGGCCGCATGGCAGGTCTCATTGTTTCGGGGGATAAATGTGCTTTATATTATTCCAGAGTAACCTATGGAATAGCGTTTATATACTATGGAGTTTATGGGTACATAAATTCTGCATTCTTGCCCAAAAATTAATCGTCAGTAAACTACTGTTTAATATTTACATGTTTCTTCATGAAGTTTCTCCTCAGTGGTGTTTTGGTATCAATTTATCATCCTTTTCCTCATTAAATTGTGGGTAAACGTTTTGCAACATAATGGCTGTGTCTCCCACTGTTTTGTACCTATTCTATTCTGGACACAAGATGGATGGTAGCACCCTGGAGCTATAAACTTTCATAGAGATGACATCATGTCGGGATCGCGATTTTACACATTCATAAAAAGGTCGTATGAAGTTTAGTATGAGTACCGTTTTGTTATTTTTAGAATATTTAGGTTTATTTTTAAGCTATGGGATCCTTTTTCGCAAGCTTTTATTTAGTTTGTAGATCAAATCTTGCAAAAACTCTCAGTAAGCTCCAGGTTTCATGGCTTTAGTGGCTGGCAATATCACATGGCGATAAATGTGCTACTTTTGTGCACGTCTTTCTTATCTCATTGTCACATTTCAGCCCTTGGATTACAAGTGGCATTTGACTGTGAAAGGAGTGAATGATAGATGCGAATTGGTGCGATAAAACTCTCTTGAAAATAAAATTGAGAAATATTTTATTTGTGGAGAATTTGAAACGTTATTGCCATCGTACGTGCACGATTAACGTCAAATCCATTCAAGTGGTGGAGTCGACACTCATTCGAGATAAATCAAGTGCCAATTTTCAGCGTCATTCTTTTCACAAAAAATTCAAGAGCCACTCAGAATTTGTAAACGTGACAACTCTGCAAATTGATGATCATAGTCGATATTGATTACCTTAAGGGTTTTATTATTGTGCCTTTATTCACAGATAATAAATTATTTCTGACCCTGACACTTTCATTGTCTATTTTCATTTTGAATCACACGAATCTAATCTAATATACTAACTCGAAAACGGCCCTAACGTTTTGGATGAAATTTTGTATTTAGATAAGCTTTTAAATACCCAGCGAAGATCGGTCACCCAGGATTACCCAGTACTAGTGATGATTTTCTAAATTTAGCACAACACTAGCTCGCCGAGCACGGAACGGACAACACCGCTCAAGAAGCCGAGAGTTCTGTACGTGTTTGACCAACAACTCGCCTGTTAGTAAGCGACTATCTGGTAGAAGATGAAGCACGCAGACTTAGAAGATACTTCATATAATCACTATCTTAGGCAACTTCTGGACCCTTAGTACTAGTTTTGATAAATAACGAAAACTGTTTTCGTGTTTGTATTGTTTAATACATTTTAGTAAAGCGCCTCCAGCGGAAACGCGAAATGCTTCTTTCAAAAACGAAAAAGTTTTTGAATAGCTTTCAGCCCAGCAATGTATTGAATAATACGAAAACTAAAAAACGAAGGAACATAGGTTGTGTTGTTCTCCTCAGAGCAAACAAATAAGTGGTAATGTGACGTGGCGGGTGGGAACACATCTGGCCTAAATCAGGCTTGATGCCTTTAGTCTAACTTACTCAGCAAACGACCTTCATCATCTTGTCGCCTTTTTTGCATGCACGTGGGCTATTATAGTAACTTCATTTGTATCGCAGCAAGTTTCTTAGTGTTCGAGAAACATTTGTGAGTGAGCAGTAGGTATTTACAGTTTTTGCGTTAAAAATATGGAGACATTTAAACACGACCGATAATTGTTATAAGGCATATCTCCCTTGTTTGACTGATCTGAGGGCCTCTCCCAAGGCACACAACTTAGTCACATTTTCAGTTTTGATTCTAGCCACTGCCAGCGAATTAAACTAAACTGCCTAAAAACTAAAGCTGCCAATTAAAAACAAGGAAGACTCGTACTTACCTACTATCAAAAGATTTTCTCACGTCAGGTAATCAGGTTATGTCAGGTGTAAAAACGTCTTAAAACCAATAAGTTTAGGAAGACATAAAATGCGTTCAAAGTCTTCGCCCATATCCAATTCCAATCTTAACATATGAACGAGAATCTTCGCTTGGCTTTGTGTTGAAAATTGCAGAAACAGGAGCAAAGCAAGTGGAAAAGAAGTTTTTAAGAAATAATAGCCATTCATTCCAGTCCGCGCTATCGAAATAATTTCCTGTTTGTTTTCTGCAATTTTCAGTCTTTCGTTTTTTGAAGCAGATTTGGGATTGGAAGTTTTAGACTTTTGACAACTTGGGCAATCAGGCTTACGTACACCTTTCTCGCCACAGCTAAAACCACACCACAGCGAAGCGAGACATATATAGATAAACTCTTTATTGTTCACACCACAGATTACATACACAAGACACGATAAAACAGCTTAAAAACTAGTGCAACAATCGGCGGCCTTATCGCTAAGAGGGATCTATTCCAATTTCCAGGCAACCTTAGGATGGAGAGGATTCATAAAGTAGGTAGAAGGCGAGGCGTGCAATATTGAATAGTGTGATAAATAATTTAAACGTACATTCCAATAATAATACATACTAAATAGTGATACACACTAATACTAACAGTGATACGAGACATGACTTATTTCAGGAAAAAGTGGAGAATTCAGCAATACGCCGCTAGTTGAATGTTGAAATAATAATCTACAAAGATTCAGGTACGATTGCAAGTGAGTAACCATCTATCATGCGGCTGTCAAAATTTCCTTAAGTAAAAGAACTTCTGTAACTTTCCACATAATCATGATAAATGGGCAAAGACTTGAGAACATGCATGAATCTTAATATTAGTGGGTCATAAAAAGTAATCCTGAATACGTACTTTTTTTGGGGAATGTGAGCTACTATTATTCTTTATATTAAATCTAATCCTAATTCGTGTAAGCATAAAAAATATTTCAGAAACCAAGATTTTCCCAAGCCACGTCGCTGGAACTGGCCGCAAGTCCTTGCCGCCATACCAGCTGTAGGTACCTGCCGTGCTAAGCCCTTCATCTCAAAAGAATCATTGATCAGTACCATTGATGGTACTACTGATACATCTTTACACCAGCAACTTTGCACCGATGTTCAAGACTAAGCTGAGTCTGAATTATGGAACCGTTGCTGATGGGCCTCTTGGTATGTTTCTCAATGGACTCGAAAACCCCAAGCTGATACTTTGCTGATACATCTCATAGGTGCTAGCAGTACCCCATATACAACCGAACGTGTGCTTGGTACAGTAGACAAAACTCTGACCTGAATCTATATATAATCTGATCATAGCACCTTTGATAGATTACCTATAGCAGTTTGGCCGTATATTGATCCTTAATTTGATTTGAATATAAGTAGGAGTAGTACTCACTAATATTTTTATTTAATATTTATTTAAATAATATTTTTTATTTAATATTTATTTATTATTATAAAAACACTTATAACACCATAAACGATACAATAAAGCGGTGCTATAACAACGTAAACAATTCTAATTTAAAAATATCAAAAAAAATATTTTATAAAAAAAATGCGTGAACCCTCAGATCAAATAATTTTTTATTTGGTTTAAGTACGAATTTTTGTTACGTAAAATACGTAACGAATTCCATACAAAATTCAATTATGAAATTCAAAATTCGTATGAAATTCGTTACGTATTTTACGTAGCGAATACTCGTACTTCGTCCACCGAGCGTCAACCATAGATGTCCAATACGAATATTCTTATATTTAGTATACTTTTCATATATTTTTTTAAAGAACTTATTTAAAGTACAAATATCAAAGTATAATTTGGGCCATTGAGGTTATTGATTACCGTGCATAGCCAGGAAACTTTTGAACCTAGATTGCTTCGAATGATTGTTTTCAATTTTAACTTGAACGGCGAAGTTGCGCCGCAAATCAGGCGATCGTAGTTTCTAAGTTTCACTTGTAACCAATTTGCGTCGAAGTTTATTAGTGTTAAAATATAAGTTTAGTATCGCTTACCCAACGTTCTCTTTAATAAATTCTGTCAATTCTGACACTGACTGATCCCGATCAAAGATCCATAATAGCCCTGCATGTTTCAATTTTTTTTTTCTCCTCAGAGGATTATGGTCCAGCACTTCTCGTGCGTTTGCCAGTGTCAGTTCATGTTTTTATTTTTAATTTCCTTGTATTCGTAATGAAAAACACAGTGTTTACCTCGGGGTTAAAGTCTTATTTAGTCTCGTGTACTATTTTATTCTCTTCTGTGAGGAGTTTGGCGTCGCACTGCCAGTGTATTTGCCAGTGTCAAGTATTATTATTATTAAGTTTAATGGTAAGTAGTCAAACATATCAGTCAGAGTCAAGCAAAATAGGTCACGGCCAAGTCAAAATCATGCCCTAGTAAAGTGGTGGAGACTTTACAAGAGGCTTCTGGATGGAGCTTTGGAAACAATACGAAAATACACTTTTCACTGTGTTATATTATTTACTCATGACCGAGCACGTCCCCGAACCCTTAAAAATATTAATCCAACACACAAGTTTAAGAAAATAATACAATGAGACGACATGTTTTTTTAACGTTGGCGTCAAAACTTATCCTAGTTTTTAAGAAGCAATTTATTTGAAATGTTTTTTTTTTTAAATATGTATTGGGAACTGGTTTTACAAAATAGTCAGGTATCATAAATATTTTGTTAGTAACTACTATATTTCTTTCCTTGTACCTATATTATTAATCTTTTGAACTATTTCTTATTGACGCGATTTTTCTTTTTTCCAGAATTTTTTTCGGAATAAGTACCATAGGAAAGTATCCTGGGTCCGTCATAATTTTGCATAAATACATTGATGAGTAATAAAAAAAGTTACTTTACTTTTTTGCTCCTTAAGTTGGCAATTTAGCGACAAAGTTGACCCGCCAAAACTTAAATACCCCCGGGGAAAAGTATACTTGGTTATTTTACTATGTTAACCTTCTAGTTTTAAATACTCAAATAAACAAATACAAAATACAAGGAAAGATTCTGAAAAATGTATTTATTTCTCCTCAGTTTATTTATCCAAGAATTAATAAAATAAACACTGTTTTAAACTATCACGGTTGTTCACTAAAGTTATATGATTATTTACGGGATATTTACTTACCACTTCCACAACCTTACCACGGTAAATATCCCGTAAATAATCATATAATATTAATAAAATAGTTATTATGGAATTGCGTGATGCTTACCATTAGACAAATGGTTTGTTACTTTATCACAGGAAGTATAATCATAATTTTTACCACAACACTCAGCTTTTTTAAAGATTTTGCCGATTACCGAAATAGTGAAAACCAAACAAACTTCTTGAAAATTTCTGGTCAGGCGTGTGACCAAAAATGTTTTTTTTTTTTTTTTTATTCTAAATTTGTTTCGGTGCTTTAGTCGCTTTGCGACTATGTCAGCACCACTATGTACATTCTGTATCGTCTACTTATATACATTGCACAACAGTTTAAATAGTGTTCGTGCCGCATCACTCTGTGGAGCGGACAGGACACTTTGAATTACGCCGACATCGAGGAAATTAGCACCATATTGAGTGATCATGGCAGACCTCACAGGCTGCGTTCGTGAACACTCCACCACCAGAAATGTTAATCCATACTAATATTATAAATTTGAAGTTAGCTCTGTCCGTCTGTCTGTTTGGTACATAATCACGGCTAAACGGCTTAACCGATCTCGATAAAATTTTGCAAGGTAATAAATAGTACATAGCATGAGGACGGATATAGACTTTTTTTTCTGAAGAAATAGCGGACGAAGTCGCGCGTACAGTACTAATTTTATTTCCATTGTTTACAATAAATTAACTCTTTTTTGTTTATATTGAAATTATAATTGTTATTATCAGTTTGATTTCAGTAAAATATGTACTGAATCCCAATGAGGCCGTACAAAGCTACAAAAATGCCCCAGGCTCGATATTTTTTTCCATAAATAACGACATTTGTCTGTCCAGCAAATTCCTTTCCATGGCATGTAAATTTATGTAGGCATCCCTAGCTAATGGAAGCCGAGCTTCATTTCCAGATTTCATTACATTTCGTCCCGTTCGTGGCCATTTTCTCATTTGGTGTTACCAGGTACGGGAAATATGACCTTGTACCA
Organism: Agriopis leucophaearia; assembly: GCA_949125355.1. Taxonomy (NCBI): domain Eukaryota; kingdom Metazoa; phylum Arthropoda; class Insecta; order Lepidoptera; family Geometridae; genus Agriopis; species Agriopis leucophaearia. The sequence goes on along the minus strand of OX421262.1, from coordinate 19,398,069 downwards.
AATCAGCAGATTCACTTAGGTAACGATATTTTGATGGGCAAGTACGATAATACCTACTTGTCTTATTGGAAAATTTGACGTAAACAGAGAAGAGTGATTTTGCTAAAAAAATATTCCTAGCAGTGTGTGTTGCCAGTGATGACATATGGTACTGAGACGTGGTCCTTAACTGTTAGCCTTTTAGAGAAACTCATTCACACAACGAGCAACGGAGAAAGCTATGCTCGGAGTTTCTTTGCGCGATAAAATCCGAAACGTGGATATTCGCCAAAGAACCAGAGTCACCGACATAGCTATTAAAATCTGCAAGTTGAAGTGGCAATGGGCAGGCCACATCGCTCGAAGAACGTATAACTGATGAGGAAGAAAGGTTCATGAGTAGAGACCATGAACCGGAAGACGCGGCGTAGGTAGGCCTCCACTAGATGGACCGACGACATTGTGAGTGTCGCGGGCATCCAGTGGATGCATATGGCAGGATGTCGTTCAGTATGGAGGTTAAAGGGGGAGGCCTATGTTCAGCAGGTGACGTCTTCTGGCTGATGATGATGATGATGATATGGTTTTGGCTGCGGAACCCTACCATATGCGTGTCTCGACACGCTCATGGCCAGTTATTTTATTACATGTCAAAATGCTCAGGTCGGGTAGTTTTATTATGATCGGTTCCACGGTTGTAGTCGTGAATAGGTGACAAACAAAGCGCCAGACAGCATTTTAGCAATTTGAAATTTTAGTGTGATTTTCAGTAAATCCGAGCAGTAATGAATAATGAATGAGCCTTTTAAATTGAACTGCTGTGAAGTGAGCCGTAGTCCGATAATCCGATACTTAGGAATCAAAGTTCGCATTTAATATTTCATGTGGAAATACATGATTTTAACTTTTCGTTTATTTCGTTTGAGGTTATAGCGGGATTAAATCGGATGAACTGTTTACTGAGATTTTTATATTTTTATTTTATTCGCATGAGAGATGAGATTAACGTTGATTATTTACAGGTTTTATAGTATGGTTTTTCTGAGAACGGGTTCTATGGAAGTATCTAGTACTTTTGAATTATTACATACATGCTTATATTTCGGGTTTGTGGTGGCCAGGTTACAGATTTTTATACCCTCCATTCAATGGAGACCGCAGAATCATCCGTCCTTTATAATCTGACGGCACCTGACAACAAGTGGATCGCAGTAAAAACCGACATTAAAAATATATGAAATAAGTGCTGCTTAAATTTGAGGGTTGCCCTCGATTTCCCTGGGATCCCATCAACAGATCCTGACTTGGTGAGAATGGGACTAAATTGGAAGAGACAAATATCGAACAAAAGATTTTTTTCTGATTTCGGTCAACAGTTGGCGGAGAAGTCGGAGAACATACATAAAAAATAAAACAATGGATCATAGAACCGTCCTCCTCTTTCTCTTTTTCGTCGGTTAATGATTATTTAGTACATAAATAAATTATGTGCAGTAGTTTTGATGCAAACACTGTTTTTTAAGGGTAAACGTCGTGAGGAAACGGGTATGTCTAAGAACCTCAAAAATTCAAAGACATGACATTTACCTACGAGTACATGCACTGGGCCAACATGGTGGGAAAAGGCCTGTATCCCAGTTGTGGGAATATGTTAGGCTGATAGATAGATAGATATATAGATAGATAACTCTTTATTGTTCACACCAAAGATTACATAGACACATAATATGATAAAAACAACTTAAAACTAGTGAAACAATTGGCGGCCTTATCGCTATAAATACATAAGATACCGCGTTAACACTACACTACACTCACATCTCTCACACTACCAAACACACTTCTACACAGTCACTCAGACGTATTACACATACCACATACACAAACCTTTCTAAGTACTCTGATAATAGTTATAGCAATGTAATGTTTCCAGTGAATTAGTTACTGGAAACAATTATAGTTGGTATTAATTTCATTTCATTTAAGTATATTTTCAATTTATTTCATTTTTGTTGTTAAATTAGTTGGTATTGTAAAACTCGCCATCGCCTAATGCTCACCTACCATCTTTTTTTTCTGAGCAAAGGGGTATGCTGAAAACCAGCCCTGTGTGACCTTTCGGGACCTCGCAGTACGGCGCTGAGCATACCCCTATTGCCAAAATTTGTTTTTACCTTAACCACCTATTCATTGTTTTTGGCAATAAAATAAATCTTATTCTTATTATTCTTATTCTATAAGCGATCTCTTCCAGGCAACCTTATCTGTAAGGGTCCTTATCTGATCTGCCCGTGGAAAACAAAGACGTGGTGTGGCTAATGCCGAGTAGGAGAGAAAAATGTTCCCAGCAATTCACCGGGGCATATAGCAGCTGGTGCGTTCCTAACAAAATCCTAATGCCCTCCACCAGGCACAGAAGCAGACCACAGATATATATTAACATTTTTTTGTTCGTAATATTAATGTATGATGAACTTTCTAGTAAAGGTGAATTGTTGAATATTCAACAGTCATGTATTGTCTACATATTCAACTACTTTTCTTGGAGAAAATTTTGTCAAGCGTAAAAATTTAAATACAAGTAGTAACACCTGCGACAGCTACTCACAAAGAACGCAATCTCAAAATTAGTCACAGAAAGCGAAACCCGTGGCTGATTTGTTTGACTTGAAAACAATGAAAAACTTTCTTGTACTCGGTATTTACTCGTACGTTTGTTAACGATACTTATTTATTAACGAGGGTCCTAGCCGACCGGTTCAGTTGACATTACTTTCTGCCAAAAAATACTGGCCAGTTACAACGTTTAGAAACGAAAAAGTTAAATACTGGCTGAGGGTAACTTTCAAAAAAGGAAAACATAACTGGCGTCAATGTTTTAATTAAATCACTGAAAACAAAACGAAGGATTGTTACTGAACTCCTAATTGGGACTGTGTTTTGTCAAAGGAATAGGAAAAGTGCAGGAAAATGTTAAAAAAGCTTGTAATTATTTCGATGTTGGTGTTGTGCTGTTACTGCGAAGAGGTTGCTGAATCTAGTACTAATGTAATTCTGCCGGAAGAGTCGCGAGCTAAGAAAAAGAAGAATCGTCTACGGCTTTTAGGTGAGCTAAGAATTTGTATAGCGTTTCACTCGCATCACGCTTCGTAAACTTATATTGAAAATAGTCCTGCGTTGGTTGTGATTGATCGAATCCAAATGACCGGATCCCAATTCCTAGATGCCGACTCGGTTTTAGGTCATCAAATATGTCAATAACTTTTGAACGACACGCGACTCTAGATTTATTAGTCTCGCGTGTCTGTAATTCAAAATGAATTACGATCTTAAAATTCTCTCAATTGAATAAGATATTTATTTATCTATAACTAGCTAGTCAAATGCAGTCCGATCTAATAAGTTATGTTTCATAAAAAAGTTCCATAGAAAAAGCTCTTTCCGTTTTCCCGAATATACTTACAAATTTTTCCGGGCCAACTTAAAAAAACATACTTTTTTCTATACCAACCCAGTTGGGGCGAACAAAACATAAAAATATTCAAATTGGTCAAGTCATTTTCGACTTTTTTGCGAGACTAACGCACGGCATTTGCTTTGTATAGAGATAGTTGGAGAGTCGGAGAGTAACAAAGGATTTTTATCCTGGAAAAATGTTTTTTTATTTTTTTATTGTAAAATAGGTTTGAGCTTGGCCGCCAACTCGCCTGATGTTAAGCGATGATGCGGCCTACGATGGATTTGAATATAATTTATGTGATTAGTGTAATTGGTAATATTACTCTGCCATCACAGGGTTTTTACAGCAACCCCACGAGTTTAAATATTCGATTATCCGTGTTTATTTAAACAATTGCGACAGTTACTCTAAAGGTTGACTTCGTCGTCTTTGTTACAATCGCCCTAAAATCTCATTTGTTTAAATTGTAAACCATCTTTGTCGCACGATGATTTTATTTTGAACGTAATGTATGCACAGTACTGTCAAAATAATCAACGCTTTGGCAATTTAGTACTTGCTTAAAAAAAAAGTGCTATTGTTATAAGGTTGAAAATGGAACAAACTTATAGAGCGTCAAACGCTTTTAGGCAGATATTATGGAAGCTCCGTTACGGAGACGCGGAGCGTTGGGTCATGTACGAGAGAGCTTGTCTAAAAGTATTTGGAGGTGTCCGCAGCGTTGACCGCGGCGTTGCCCGCGGCGGGCAGTTCCCATCTGACTCCCTGTGTCTCCATACACATTATCCTTTATTAACATAATATCTTGACGAAACTTGCCAAAAAGTCTAATATTGCTTTAATTTTGTTCCAGCTATGATCGCACTCTTCGTGCTATCTAAAGTGGTAATCATAAAGGCAGCAACATTCTTCTTCTTCCTGGCCTTCTTCCAAAAACTCTTCTCTGTCGGCGGCGTCCTGCTTACCTACTTCATGAAGAACCAGCTGGGAATGGTTGCGCCACCAGCTGTGGTCCCCGCTCCTTCCGCGGGCCCCCCGAGCACATCGTACGGGTCCCCCATAGACTACAACACGATCGGCTACAGTTACGGGCCCCCGGATCACGAAGCTGCGTTTGAGGGCCCCAGTTTAACCGATTTCGGGGGCCCTTTTAACTGGATACTGCAGAAACCATGACTAGCACGGGTTATTGAGCGTCTATCGGATGCCATGCCCTTCAAATATGTACGGGTTCTGAAAGACTTTTTTAGTAATTTTGAGTGACTGCTACTTATTTTAGATTTAAGTTTAGTTTACTTAATTTATTTTAGAGGTTATTATTTATATTAGTTAAATTGACACCTGTGTAGGGTACGTAATATACTTTCTATGTTAGTAAAATTTCAACGGCAATACTGCTAAATCTAATTTAGTAAAACTTCGAGTAGTTTTATACATATATCTTAGATAAGCAATAAATAATTGTATGGACACCTTTAACTATATTTTCTTTAGCATTTTTTTATTTTCACAAGCATATTTGTTTCTTTGTGCTTTATTGTCGTGATATTTTCGTAAATATACTCACTTATATTTGGAGAAAATGAATATATAAACGTTGGTGTCCAAAAGACATTGATGACTCCCGTTATGCGTGCTGCATACATCTCATTTACATGCGTCTTCGTCCATCAAAAATCTTATTTTTCCAGCCGCGACATAGGTGAGTCTAAGATACGCTATGGTCGCGTGGCGGGTGCGTACGCATCAGGCCTAAATCAGGTTTGATGCCTTTACTTGAATTCATTCTGCAAACGGCCTTGCCGCCCTTGTTTTTGATCATCATCAGCCAGAAGACGTCCGCTGCTGAACCACCCTGCCATCTGCATCCACTGGATGCCCGCGACTCTCACAATGTCGTCGGTCCATCTAGTGGGAGGCCTACTTACACTGCGTCTTCCGGTTCGTGGTCTCCCTTGTTTTTGCATGTGTACTATTAGATTATTGGTGTCGCTAGTGTGCGTGTAAGTTTTTGTAAGTGTGCCGTAGTTACAGTTTTTGCGTTAAGCTGTTTAGCGGTATAGTGAAAAAAGTGGGAGAAACACGGAGACATTTGAACAAAAATGATAATTTTACTAAGGCATTCCCTTCTTGAGTGGAGGCCACGAACCGGAAGACGCAGCGTAGGTAGGCCTCCCACTAGACCGACGACATCGTGAGAGTCGCGGGCGAGAGAGTCGCGGGCATGGATGCAGATGGCAGGATGCCTATGTTCAGCAGTGGATGTCTTTTGGCTGATGATGATGATATCTCCCTTGTTTGTTAAATCTAAGAGATATTATGTCTTCATCATCATCAGCCCTGAGTGACACTGTTGGGTATAGGCCTCCCATTGTTTATGCCACTATACCCAGTCTGTCGCTAGATCTACTCGTTCCTGACAGTTCTTTTGATGTCGTCAGTTCACCTCATCCTCGGTGGGCCCGGATTCCACTATCTAGTCTCGGCCACCACGCGGTTACTGCTGTTTGTACACCACCTCCCATCATTACGTTTGGCCATGTGTCCTGCCCAGAGAGATATGTACTGTAATTTTATTTATACCTCTCGTAACCTACTAGTATAGGGGTTAAATCAACCACATAGTGCAGTAATAATGAATACACATTTGGTAAATTTACCCGCATACAAGTTTAGTTGAATGCCTAGCGGACGGCGCACTAATGCTTTCATTATATGCTTTTATGAGCTATCGTAAATTACGTGTTATGTTTTCAGGCGTACTGTATCATATTAATTTAACGCCATCTATTGGGAGGTCGGTACAACTATATGGCTATTAGCGACAGTATTTAGGGTAAATGCAAAAATATCAAACTTTACTCGAATCCTTGTTTAAATAACAAGAATAAATAGTTTTTTTAAAGGTGTTGTTAGTTATGATTCAAGAAAATCACTTCAGATTAGAAGGTTACCAGCTCTTTTATCAGGAGTAAAAAAAAAAAAAAAACGCAAAATGATACACGCAAGTGGTAAGTAGCTTTGGAAATTAATATTACCGTTTGCAGCTTCATTATAAAGATGCCATTTCCACACGTAATTATAAATTAGTCTATCGAGTAAATAATTTTTCCAAGATTAAATGAAAATCGAAACGTCCAATGGTAAAGTCAAAGTAACATTGTAGAAGGGAACCCAGGCTATAAATTATCGTCTGTATCCCGCCGGGCTGTAAGCAAAACAGCTGTTTACTTGGGAATATACGGGAGGTGATACTTTTTTAAAAATAATAATAATACATTTTTATTTAGACAAAATATAGTAATAATAAACGTTATAATGCACCGTACTCCGGACAAGGAATATATTCCCGGAGCCGACCTTTTCTTGCGGTACATAGATAGGTACAATAGGCATGATGACTAATATATTTATATATTTTTATTACCTCTAAAAAAAGCTGATCATCAATAGAGCCTATCAACAAAAAGAAAATTAAATTAGTTCAAAAATAAATAAGTTATAAGCATTTTAATTTCATGCTAGACAGAGAGCTATGACGTCAAGCCTACACACTAACACACAGTTTGCGAGAAAGGGATGGAGCATCCCCTCTCTATCCCCATCTAAAACTTTAAACGCTCATATCTCAGAGATTAATCAGCCGATTCAATATTTTTTTTCAGTATGTGTAATGTATTTAGTTATATTCATCGCTGTCTGTTATTTTATAATAAATTAAACATTAGGCCACATGCCTATACTAATTTCAAAATAAATACTAAAACTGTCCATCCTGGCAGACCAGTTATTTTTTATGCACCCCCATGATATGGGCGTCAAAGTAAATGAGATGAATACGAAAAATAAAATGAAGTCACTCTATATTCAATATGGCGTATATCCTTGTTCTAAAAAAAAATTATTTTTAATTAATAACATTATTTACTTTTCTATATCAGAGGCGTGAGTTATTTAGAAAATATAATGTCGATAAGTTTAATTCAAATTTTACATAAATATGTAATCATTTCTGTAACATAGATATTTGATTTCATATTAAAAAACACTTATAACACCATAACAGATAAACTAAGGCGACGCTATAAGGTATCTACTAACACAAATTTAAACTATTCTAATACATAAATAAATATCTGGGACATTATTGCACACACGGTAATCTGACCTCAAACTAAGCAGAGCTTGTAATATGGCTGCCAGAGATGTATATGTAATATACATACATATATATTTTTAAATATATACTTAAATAGATATTAACACCCAGACATAGAACAAACACAAATGTTCATCACACAAATGTTTGTCCTAAGTGGGAATCGAACCCACGCCCCCAAGCACAGAAGGCAGTATCACTACCAACTAAGCTAACGGGGCTGTCAAACATGTTTACCTACTTTTTTACCGACTTCAAAAAAGGAGGAAGGTTCTAAGTTCCACTGTTTTTTTTTAATGTATATTCACCGATTTCTCCGCCAACTGTTGACAGATTTCAAAAATTCTTTTGTTCGGTAAGGTATACTTCAAATTTGGTCCCATTGTCACCAAGTCAGGGTCTGATGATGAGAACTCAGGGAATCGACGGCAACCCACAAATTTTATATGCACTTAATAAGCTTTTTTCATATATTTTGAAGTCGGTTTTCAATGTGACCCACTTGTTGCGTGAACAATAGATATAATTTAAATTAAGTTATCTGCATGAGTAAATACGAAAAAGCTCGAAACTGTAGGACGTGTATTTTCAAGATAACTGGGTAAACAGAACTGTACTTAAAGCTGTTTACTTATACAGCGGAGGAGACTTACCAACTTAGACTTACTTAGGTCTTACTGAAGTTGTAATACCACCATAAGTATATTTCTACAATTAGCTAATTAAGTGGACAAAGTGTACTTGTTGGGTCTTTTAACGAAATAATGTCATGTATTAGTAAAAAGAAGTTTCTACATGTTCTTTTTAGGTACGTTTCTACCTCTTTAGAAACTTTTCCCCCCGTCTTTGGGCGTATTCACATTGGGCGATAACGATGACTACACGATAACTACACGATATCGTTGGACTGGTAGTTTCATACAATCACTACTAAACGCTTTCACACTGTGTCGTTGTAGTCAACGTTATCGTCGCCGACAGATTGTCGTGCCGATATCGGATGACGACACAATGCGGGATGAAGCAGGATCGCGGGGGGAGTGGCATGCAAGCAAATGTAATTTGTTCACTGCTGCCATTATTACCACTCGAATATTCAATTATACTTTTGGAATCGCGCGGTTACTTTTGCTGGCGCAATGCGACTAACCGCATGACAAGCTGTTGGTTATATCGTTTCACATACCGATATCGTCGGACGATATCGTTGTCGTCCGAGCAGACGATATATGAGTATCGTGTCGGTGTCGTTATCGTCGCAGTGTGAAAACGGCCTTTGGAATAATAGCGTCCCAAATCGAAAGGGTTTGTGTAGCTTTCGTAAACCATGACTTGAGAATGCTATCACACGATATAAAATATTATTGATGTCTGTTTTTGCTGTCTTAATCTATAAGAAACATAATTTTCACACGAACATGACCAATCTAAACTTGTAAAGTACGTGGCCAAGGAAATTACGATAAAAAAGGAAAAAAAATGATTGGAAATTAATAGCGATTTTTATTAGGCATGTACTCGATTATATGGAACTACCAATATAATTTTATTTTTTAACAAAAAATAAAAACGCGCTTTGAAATTAACTTTATACAAACTCGCGTGAGGCGTAGTTGAAATACAATAAACGACACTCGTCTCTTAATTAGGTATCATTTGTCTTATTAGTGGAATCATTTTCTTCAAATTTATATGAACCATACATCAGAAACAGGGAAAGAAAGAAGAAAGAAAGAAATTCATTTATTCGACATTAAATATAAAAAAACACCTTATATCTAAAGAACACAAATTATTGTCGAATGGGTCCATCTCGGCATTAATGCTGAAAGTCCAAGACTATCAGCGCCGGTTTTCAGATGGACCCTTGAATTTACAGTTATTAAGAGGAGTCTATAGCAAACACTGTTTTCGCGTTGTAGGTATTTGGCATACGTATTGCTATCTCAACGTTCCCCCGCAGCCGCGTCACAGATTCTATAGCAGTGTGTCACCGTAAGCTTCGGTGTGTGCGTGCTTGCGCGCACACATCTAAACTCACTACCCGTAGTAAAGCCACCTATACGGGCCTCTGGCCTGGCTAACGGCCTAGCCACGGCAAATCGCGAACTAGGAAAATAAATGGTCCCTGAAATTGATGTGTTTCTTTCATTTTAAAATAGTACAAGTTTTGATAGTCATGTGATTTATTTTCAACCGACTTCCGAAAATGAGGAGGTTATCAATTCGACTGTATTTTTTTAACCAACTTCCAAAAATGAGGAGGTCTTCAGTTCGACTGTATTTTTTAACCGACTTCCAAAAAGGAGGAGTTTATCAATTCGACTGTTTTTACTAAATTTATTTTTATTTTTATGTTTCTTACCTCAGAACTTTTTACTGGGTAAACCGATTTTGATCATTCTTTTTTTATTTGAAAGCTGGTGCTTCTCATTTGGTTCCATTTCAATTTGGTCTAGTTTTGATGAAGCCGGTTTTTTATATATAAAAAAAAGATTTTATATATATATATTATGTTTGTTACCTCAGAACTTTCGACTGGGTAAACCAATTTTGATGATTTTTTTTTTATTTGAAGCTGGTGCTTCCCGTGGGGTCCCATTTCAATTTGGTCCAGTTCTGTAATTTTTATGAAGTTGGTTTTTATATTGATAATTATTCTTTAAAAAGCTATCAGGCTTCTCTGTAGGTACCTATTAGGGTTCAGAATCAGTAAATCACGGAACCCAAAATACCAGGATTTTCCGGTATTTTTAAACGTAATTTAAGACCAGGCATTAAAACTGATTCCCGGCTTTTTCGGTACTCTCGGGATTCGGTATCGACGACATAAAATCTCGTTTTTATAGCAAATATTTTACTGTCGGACTGTCTGTTTCTATCTTTTTATCGAACATGCACTGTAATTTAGAATTATCGACATTTTCTACAAGAAAAATAAAACCCCTGTGGAAGAAGAAGCTGAAAATCTGCAGTTTTTGCGATTAGCGATGAAGACGATTTAGACTGTATACCTTTAGCTAGATTTATATTTGATTTAATTATAGGCTTGCATTTGATCGCCAACTCGCCTGATGTTAGGCGAAGATGCGGTCTACGATGGAGCACGCTTGCCAAGAAGAAACAGATGCACTCGTGGTTTGGAGACACTCAGATTGTATTGTGACTGTCGGGGAACACCCATTCAGGAAGCATATTCCACAGACTAGCAGTTTGCACAATAAAAGTGGAATCAAAATAATTAGGAATATCAACGCTTTCGACTTTTGTGCCTACTCTGGCAGTCTGATAGAAACATGGGCAGGAGGGAAATAGACTAGCAACTTTGCGCCGATGTTCAAAACTAAGAAGCTTCGTTTAAACTAGGGATTCGTTGCTAATGAGCATTTTGGCACGTTTCTCAATAGACTCAAACACATCAAGCTTAGATGACTATCCTAAAAGGAAATTCAGTACTTACTTGACGTGCGGTAGGAAGAGCGTTGCAGAGACCAAACCACCGGCCCTTTGAGAACACCGGCATTCATTGCCAATCGATTGGACGAGCAGCCATCAATGATAACTCGAATTGATTTATCCGTAAATAAGTCTGATATCCACGCAACGAAACCGGTGGACAACACAAATGAGGAAAATTGCTTATAAGGTCGTCATGATAAACCCTGTTGAAAACCTTAGAGATGTCGAGGAAAACGGCGAACGCTTCTCCGTTTTTATCGATGGTCTAACTCCAGATGTGTGTGGCTTACGCTACAAGATCTCCAGTCGACCGGTTTCGGTGAAATCCGTATTGCCGGTCACTGAGATCATTTTGTACATTTGCAAGCTTTGGCACTGGTTGTAAATTTTCAAGCTTCCACCCATACGAAGGAAAACATTTGATGAGACTATGACGATGAAAATAACGATGCAGATTATTACTCTCTGATCCAGCCCGCTACTCAGTAGCGGTTTCTTCACCTTTCGTAATTCTGACCATTCTGGTGAAATCTGTATCTATCTACATCCCACTCGATATCAACTCTAAAGGTACTAGGCAGGTGTGACAATACAAATCAGTGGGTTCGGATGAAATGCAATCTTCCTTAGTGTCTTATCATTGGCAGTCAGTATGCCTTTCTTCTGAAGATCCTTCGACCTGCACAGATGGGACAAATGCTTAGTGTCAGTCCATGGAGTACTACATTTTTTTATCCAATGTACTACTGAAGTAAAGCTCGCTGATAGTTAAGGCCTCAATGTAGCCATGTTAAAGCGCGCACGCATAAGATATATTACCTAGCTTAAGTAATGTCTCAGATCCGTCCGATGCTGTAGAAAAGCTATTCCTACACACTGCATACTGCATATTTGTAACTGCATATCAACTGTCCCCTCAAACTCGACACTTGGGTACGCAGACGACAGCACAGAGCTACATATCCAATGCATGAACTGGTTGACCACAAATTCAGTCTCTCTGAGAAGCCATGGTTGAACGCATGAACTTGTCCCGTCAGGCAGTTTCCGATTGGGGCGATACCAATCAGGTCAAGTTCAATGCAGCTAAGACCCACGCGTGTATGTTCTCCACAAATAGGACATCATTCCACCTGACTTCTTTTTTTCCGGGATGTAGATATTCCAATAACTAACCGGCTCGTGCTTTTGGAAGATTCCCTGACAACAACCCACAACTTTGGCTTCTATATTGAGAATAAGGCTCCTTGGCTGCCAAAAAGCTGGGTATTCTTCCAAAGATGCGACAGTACCTCACGTCCAAACAGTTGTTATTTCTGTACCAAGCACAAGTTCAGACGTGCATGGAGTACCTACTGCTCGGACCTTTGGGATGAATTAGCCAAGTAAGTATCAGCTTAGAAATCTGGAGTCCATTGAGAATAGTGACAACAAGCTCACCAGCAACATCGGAATGAATTGTTATGCATGTATCATTTGACAGCAGCAGAAAGAACTTTGAAGTAAAATTCAGAATAATAATTTGGCAATTATTCATCTGAATTTTTTCGTCACCAAAATAGACACACTGCTTAAACGCACTATAAACCATACTACCGATATTGACATTCGATCACCAAAGCTCTTAGTGGGTGAATATTATTCCGTGGCAGAAAGAAGTACAGTACACTGAACTATCAAGAACCATCAGTAAAACTCTTTGACTTATTTAAATCGTTCATATATTCATTACTACTTCTTGTTTCACTTATAATTGCACCATTAGTTAACAAAATTAAGGTAGTACCGAAAGTACCGAGAAATCCCGGTTCTGATGACGTCAAGTACCGAAAATCCCGGTTCTTAAATTCAGTACCAGTTCCAGAAACCCTAGTACCTACATTATATTTGGCTAATGTTCTAGATGACTGTAACTATAATTCCCTAAAAAGTTTACCACTAAGCTTAGATAAAAAAGTCAGCTACCAAACAACCAAAACACATCCAGATCAGATCAAAACACAGGCTTTATTGCAAAAATTACGCGTCCTAAATAAAAATAGGAGATCAACGTAATACCACAAATAGCATCTAGTAAGTTAGGTACCACTAATAGGTATATTCTTTACATTACCTACCACCTCCCTGCCCATTAAATGCCTTTATTATATAGTACTAGGTATAATAATTATATGTACGTAGTACACAATACTTACGTAGGTATGTTGAATGAATTTGATTGAACATTAATAATAATTCGAAATGCCCATTTTACTTCAATAACGTAAGTAAATAAGAAAAAGTAATTTTGATTACTTTCCCAACTCTAGTGTCGATATAACCGTTAGCATCCCTATTGCTTGTCTGTGTGAAGTAAAGTAAGTAAAGAACTAAAGTCTTACCTTCCCCCCGACCCCCTATGTGCCCGATAGAGAGAATTGCTGCTCGTGAGATTTTTAGGTATATTTTTTGTTAGAATTTAGGTTCTGCGGCAAACCTCTTTTTACCCCCTAAATTGTAACAAAATGTTTTGTTATTGGTGTCAATCGCTTGAATAGAATGTAATCTAGGCTTATACGTTTTATTATTTTCAAAAAAGTTTTTGGTTTCTAAAATATGATGACTTTTAATAGACATAGTTTCAGAGCAAAAATATGGCTGTTTTAAATGCTTATAACATTACAGTGATAAAACAAACTGAAAAAAATAAGACGAATAAGCCTAGTAAATAATGAGCTGAATACATGAAAAAAAAAAACACCGAAATCGGATAACATTAGGAGGTAGAAAACAGCTTTTTCTTTTTGTATGGACAAGTACGCGCTATAGACCCCTCTTAAAACAACACAATAAAAAATACCTAAAGGTAATCCCTAGGTATTGTATCTCGATGGGACCATGAGATAAAAGCCTATTCAATAAAAAAGAATCATGGAATCAGTTATGGAATTAACGAATATGTAGGGTAGGTACTAGAAGATGAAATAGAACTACCAACATAACATAACACAAACAACAGTCGACAGGAGAACCTTCTTTTAGGAGTCGGTTGATAAAACACTGTTTAAACTATCACGGTTGTTCACTACAGTTATATGATTATTTACGGGATATTTACCGTGGTAAGGTTGTGGAAGGAGCTCCCGATATTTCGGCGCAGTTACATGCACCATGTTCACGGGAAGACACCCGTTGTCCGTGTTGTCTTCCCGTGAACATGGTGCATGTATCTGCGCCGAAATATCGGGAGCTCCTTCCACAAACATACCACGGTAAATATCCCGTAAATAATCATATAACTGTCGGTTGATAAATGTACATATTTCAAATGTCGACTGGTTAAATAGTGTGAAAACTATCCCCTGAGTAGCTCTCTAAGAACAATTTACAAAGATTAGCTAGGCACTTAAGAAAGGCTTATTTAAATGAGTAGGAAATGGCGAAGTCCATAATAAAATGCCAAGTTAAGACACTTTTAAGCAGTTATTCTTTAGTTTCTTCAGTTTTTTCCGGGACATGCAAAGTTATCCGTGAACATTTGCAAACTGACAAATGAACAAAGTTTTAACGACCCCCAGTTGGTACTGAAACTTGATTATAATCGGTATAACACGAATATTACATATGAAAAAGTTAGTAATAACGTTTTTTCCTAGTTAGCACTGTAATGACTGAAAGGTTTTTTTACATGTTCGTCATGCGCGGTCTATAATTTGCCTAAAAGAAACCGATTCACCCACGACTTGAAGACTTACTATTGTAACCACAGAAGAGATAATATTTCTGATTGTAACTATCCGGGAACATTTAAACAGCGTATTCATCAGTCTAGCGGTTAGAAAATTCAATTGGAATAAAACCACTTCGTCTGGGTAAAAATTGGTTAGACAGGAAGGCTACCGTAGCCGAGTTAGAAAGAGCAAAGCGGACGTACATACCTAAAGCCAATAAAATGTTCGTTGCTGGTTCGAATCCTGCTGCACGCCAACTCTATTTATTTATTTTTTAATAAATAAAAGTCTTACATTTTATCACCAACTCGCCTGGTGTTAAGCGATGATGCAGTCTAAGATGGAGCACGCTTGCCTAAAAGAAACCACCAGCAATAGGAAAACGCTAAAATAAAAATATACAATATCTGCAAATTAGCGTGTGAAGCCGCAGGGAGATGCTAGCTAACGGTATAGTTGGGCGGTCGCCAGTGGTATAATAATTGGATTCCCTGATGCAGTTGTAGTCGTAAATCAATTATTCAGTTTTGAAATTCGGCGGTTTAGTATTTTGATTCATTACCCGAAGAGGTATTCATAATGTTTCTGTAAATCTGTAGACCATGGGTTTTTTGACGTTGTAGTCTGGCTTTAGCAGGATGGACTGTGAGTCGTTTAGGGGCTTTGGGCTAGTGAAAGGTCAGATTTGCTGCTGACACGAGTTTGGTCTGTAAAAGCCTCATTTGTGAACTTTTCTTTACAAAATTAGCATGAATTAATCGCACATCAGTTACCTAGATACAAAATGGCGCTCGCTTTGCATCATGTTAGTTTACGTTTCCCAATGTAACTAATCACTATCGTAATTTCACTGAACACATTCCGAACTAACGCACGAGTTCAGCTGGCCGATCATTGCTCACCTCCGCAGCAAACACAGCAGTGCCATAGTTTCATGCCATTGTGCGGTTCTGAAAGCAATCCACATTGTTTCAGAATATCACACCAGTCACTGCGCTTGTGAATGATAGATTATTGGATCCTTTGTTACGATTACAATACGTTTTCAATGTGCGTTTTCTTAACACTATTTCTATATTGGTTTCAACTCTGACAGCGTGTAGATTGACAGTAATATGATTGTTAATAGGATATTTACCGTGGTAAGGTTGTGGATGGAGCTCTGGATATTTTAGCGTAGTTACATGCACCATGTTTATAGGCAAACAGAAGTATGCGGTCGGTTGGTCGAAAAGTTCAGTTAGGGGCAGACAAAACGATCTACACGACCAACCAGTGAACAACTTGGACAGTGAATGTGGATGAAACGTTTAAAACAGTGTTTAGCGTGTAGATTTGTTTTGAAGAAACTGGACACTAGCTAAAGAGCTAAAAAGTCCTTATAGGAAAATTAATAAACGTGGTTTCCCAGAACTTCCTATTTAATATCAGATGGGTTGTATAAGTGCCTACCGGATAACGCCTTCATATAACGACGCAGGAAACAAAATTATCCGGTAGGCACTTATACATACATGATCGCACACGAGTCTAATTTTTGCTTGTGCACGACGTAAGCCACGTCTGAATATATATATATATATGATAGTGCACGTCACACACAGCGGGCAATGGAGAGAGCTATGCTTGGAGTTTCTTTGCGCGATAGAATCCGAAACGTGGATATTAGACAAAGAACCAGAGTCATCGACATAGCTATTAAAATTTGCAAGTTGAAGTGGCAATGGGCAGGCCACATCGCTCGAAGAACCGATAACCGATGGGGAAGAAAGGGTCCTGAGTGGAGACCACGAACCGGAAGGGTAGGCCTCCCACTAGATGGACCGACGACATCGTGAGAGTCGCGGGCATCCAGTGGATGCAGATGGCAGGTTGTCGTTCAGTGTGGATGTTAAAGGGGAAGGCCTATGTTCAGCAGTGGACGTCTTCTGTCTGACGATGATGATAATGATAGTGCACGTAGAGTTCAAATATCTAGGTGTACGTGTCAGTTGTTCTCCAACACAGCGACTCTTATTGAGGAGATATGAGTGTGAATAATTTCTTTACAGAGTTAAGAAGTACCTACTTGAACACCCATCTTAGAATCATAACTGGTATACTATATAGATTATAGGCCCTTATGTACATGACTAATTTGGCTTCAGGCAGCCTAAAACTGATCTAATATGTTAGGACATGCCTTCAGCGTATACAAACACACTTAGTTTATCTCTTTATCTGTTTTTCTGATGAATTTCTAGTGTAATTCCGCTTCTTAGTCGCTTCAAGTACAATAAGGAATTTAGAATAAATTTTACTCGGAAGATACGAGTATTTGATAATGAAGTTCATTCAATTAAGTAAGGCTTAGAACATTAGGCATCTCTGTGCTTGCCGTTAGATTTGGGAAGCCAATGAAAGACATATTTGACAATTTAAAATAATGCTCATTTAATAAACGTTAGTAGCAGGACAGGTGCAAGGACATCGCCAGCTCATGGCCCCCTATATTTAGCTATATTATGGATGAGAAAAATATGAATTGCAGGTACAGTCAAGAGCAGTCACAGTTTCTTTGCAGTTGGCTACATTTTTTAATCTTTAGAGAGGGGGGGGGGGAGCCTCTGACCCTCCCTACCCCTCTTGGCGACGCCCTTGGACAGGTGTATGCTCTTTATATAGGCGCGGAATCGACAAGACTGAAAAGCTCATCAAAGCCCATGAACCCATCATCATCTATATGACATGAACTATATAATAAAGGCAGTGTTTGTAGTTTATGTACATACGTACGAAAGACAAAGATCTACTCTTTCTAGATGTTGGAGTGAAACAGATTGATTTTGTAACATTATTCCGACACCAGGCAACAAATACAGTTAATTAACTGTTAACTCTGTTAGCGCAATCTAATTACAAATCGACATTGTAAATAAACACTGCGATAACAATAATACGTGACATCTGACCGGGTGTTTGTAACTTATATTGCCAATTACGCCAACTAATCGCGATCCGAGCCGCGAGGAACACATAGTTTACATAAATTTACATCAGCGATGTTAGCGACAACGCGATTGGAGATAATTAATTTTGGTAATATTAATGCGAGACATTTTGACAGCAGCTAAATAGTTGTCACGTTGACGAAACAAAGGATTTCTAATTTAGTATTAATTCGTTGCTAGCCGCCCGCCCCGGCTTCGCACGGGTGTAAGCTCAGACTTCAGCTTCGCTGCAAAATATAATATAGCCTATGTCACCCGGGGATAGTACAGCTTCCAAACACTAAAAGAATGTTTAAAATCGGTTCAGTCGTTTTTGAGTTATTTCGTTACAAACATCCAAAAATACAAATGTTTTCTCTTTATAATATTAGTATAGTTTAACGGAAGAACTATTTTTAACTATGAAGAGAAAAAGGGAGGTTGATCCGTAGGCAATTTGATTCGTATTTTTATAGAAACTACTATAGAAACTTACTAGAAATGTTTTCATATTGCCATACCAATTTGATTCGTATTTTTATAGAACCTACTATAGAAACTTACTAGAAATGTTTTCATATTGCCATACTGAAGCCGATAACTTCCACCGTGCGCTCAACTACATGTAATAAGCCATCCGATCAAGAACTTAATTTAGTTTAAAACCTGCATCGACCTTTAAGCAAACTATAGAGAGTTTGAAAGAAAGATAGGAGGTACCAGCTTGCACCAGAAAATTAAGAGTTCAAGTTTTCTTGACGTAGCGCTCCAGGTATTATTTCCATGGTAAAATCGTTAAGTAGAAAATGTACAGAGAACTAATCGTAAGTAAACTGAATATAGGGACTTTCAATCAACGCTAGAAAGTTGTGAAGAGAAGTTTGGCTCTCGCCAGCCACTGAGTCTGTACAAGAGAGACAATTTTTTATTCAACGAGTCGTATCAACGGCACAATTTCAACCACCCGACACTTTTTCTGCTTATTCATAGTTAATCGGGAGCAGAGGTGATATTTTATAGTTCGAAAGGATTCATTAGTATTATTAGTTCTAATAAAAAAGGTAACAACCAGACCCAGGATGTTTTTATCATCTTTCATGAACACATTTTAATTTTGTTTTCGGTGGTCATCTCTATTTTAAGGTCAGCCTTTACAAGGCCATGACAATAAAAAATATCAGTCCGATAACTTATTGTACACACCTCGCAATACTTATGGTTAACTTACCTATAGTTAGGTAACTTTATAGACTGTTTTTCTGTCTTCTACTCGGTGGTAAAACAAGGTTAGCTTAACTTATAAAACGCGCGGAACCCGCGACCCGCGGGTCGTTGCAAAATTGTAAAATTACTAAGTTTAAATTGCCATAGTTTTAAATTAAATTGTTTTAGGTAGAGGTGCGTCATGGTAGCACCTTTAACATGTATTAAAGACGCTTTTATTTTGGTACCTTATGGCTATGTACTCGATCCCTACATTAATCCTTTTACGCATAAACGTTCGGTAAGCTGTTAAATGCAAAAGTATTGGCTTTCTATTTTAAATCTCTGTGTAGGTCATGTGTGGTCAATGAGGTAATGTGCTGAGAATTATGCATGAAAACACTCTTAGGTACTTTAAGTAGATTTTACTGAAGAAACAACACAGATTTATGAACTTTTGATCGTATAAATGAAAATTATAGACACGGTGCGCGGCAGCACACCCGTTCGCTTTTCTAGCGGACTTGACACAACGGCTGCACTAACTGCGCGATCTACCATCGGTTATAAACATTGATCTAATTCTACCTACACTTCAGAGCGTGGCAATATTAGTCTATTTATTATTTTTCTACGAATAAAACGCTGAAACAATTTTAATGACATTTGGCTAAGAAATAGTAACTATGATGATGATAAGGACAGACTTAAATCAGAAAAATTGAACTTTAACAGCTCGAAACCATTTTTTTTTCAATTCAAGACTTATCTGGTATATTTGCATGTCTTGACAACAACCAAAAGCTACCACTAAGCGCTTTCAGCAAGTAAGCAACAAAGATTTGTGCTAAACGTCATTTCCTTGGCACTCGAATTTATGTGCTTTTTACGTCCTTAATAACGTCGTTCCGGTAATTTATCGTTACACTAGTAAACATTATTGGAGAGGAGATAAAACGTTTAATCACTACCAACAAGCGCCATTAAAATGAAAAAGACATGGCTCTGCTCTTTCGAGTCGAGTCTGAGTGATGGGTACGTGTCGATAAAATGCAATCGATACAATACAATACTTTATTAATATCTCCATAGTTACAAGTCAAACTTCTCCAGTACACTCTTCTACAAAATTGTATATAAAATTATATCTTATTATGTATAGGTCAAGGTACATTGAATTAAATAATAATTTATTCAATTAAAAATATTATAAATGATTATTAACAAAAATGTCATTACAATAATAATTTGGTATGTCAAATACAAAATAATCAATCGTTATTTACTACAGCAGCTACCTGAAATATTAATGGATGAATTCATTAATATTTCAGGCAGTGTAATATACTTAGTCATGAAAAAAAACTACACCTAAAGTTTGAGGTTCATAATCGAATCTTTTGAATAACAAATTGTTGATGTTTGATTGTCAATGATCAACAACATGACATGTCACTTATTTTTCCTAAAATAATGTAGGTTATTTTGACTTTGTCGTCCTCGACAGACTCGTTTGGATTGGTGGCCAGATTCTGACTTCCAGCCACTCCTGAGTCAAACAAGAGGTCCTCTTTTAGTAAGTTTTTACAGCAGGCAGAAGACACTGATGTCCGGCAAAAGTTAGACATCAGTGCAAAAGTGTCACTTCCCTAGACCAGCCATATCGCTTGAACTCGTAAACGCGACCAGCTCATTATTTCCAAATTTAACGATGATTGCACACACGATCTCGGTTATTTCGCGATATTAGGAGATCGTGACGACCGACGGCAGAGGAACCTTGAAAATATTGGTACTTACACCTATGCCTGTGACGTCAAACTAACAATTAGCTACTAATGGCTAGAATGGCGCAGCAACCTCGTAAGTTCTATCCTGTCACACTTTAAATCCTATTTTGTTGCACAAAATAGGATTTAAAGTGTTTTCTGTTTCATGCACAAAAATGATCACCTAGGAAAACTAATCTAGGTAAATCTTCTTCATTATTCTTCTTATATATAAAAGGCAATGGGTTACGCATATAGACTGTACTAAGCTGAGAGGAGGTCATTGTATTTATCATTATAAACAACTTTCACTTTGCGAACAACCCCACCGTCTGAAAGTTCATCAGCATATCATAAATCTTTGGAAATCGCACACTGCGTTTTATGCGTTCTTTTTTGCTTTACACACCTGCAATTTGTGGAATGAGCGCCTTCTTGTGGCATTTCCGAGTAACTATAATATGGGGTTCTTCAAAAGGGCTGTTAATAGAGTCTAAATACCTATTCATATAATCTGTAGGCGGTGGTCTGCCCTCATAAGGATCGGCAACGTATCTGTGAAGCCCCTGGTGTTACAGGTATAGGCGACGGTGATCGCTTACCATCAGGCGTCGCGTTTGTTTATTTGCCACCTATGGCCTATAAACGCCGAAAAAACAGCTGTTCCATAGAAAACGTTAATTGACACTTTACAAAATGTATGGAACGGCTGATAATAATTTTCTCGATTTTTAGGTTGGTCCCACACTAAAAGTTGTTCATAATGATGAGTATATTGACCTCTTTTCGGATTAGTACAGTCTATATGTATAACCCTATAGGTATATGAGTTAATGTGAATTTTTCCTTTTAGCCCCGTGGCATGGCACGTTATTATTATTGCACCCCAAATGGATTCGGAATGAGAAAATTAAGATTTTATCGTCCTCGATATTTAGGCGTATGAACTGTAATGATTATAGTTGTGTATTTACTTTTGTTCACGGCATCAAATACGTTGATTATATACAACTACCGACCCGCCCCGGCTTCGCACGGGTGTTAGTTCGGCCTTCGGCCTCGCTACTATGACCCGCTCCAGGAACACAAAATTTCATCCAAATCGGTTCAGCCGTTTTTAGAGAAGCCTATGTGCTATTCCAGACTATCTCTATGCCAAATTTCATCCAGATCTGTTCAGCCGTTCTGGCGTGATTGAGTAACAAACATCCATCCATCCAAACTTTCACATTTATAATATTAGTGGGATTAGAAGGGGTGGAAATTCTTCAGATTTACTAATCTGAAAAATTTCCACACAATGATTTGGGTCGTCATTTATGATATGTTCTTTTTTATATTCTGTGATAGGCTTGCGTTTGGCCGCCAACTCGCCCGATGTTAAGCGATGATGTGGTCTACGATGGAGCACGCTTGCCCAGAAGAAACCGATGCACTCGAGATTTGAAGACACCCAGATTGTAACTATCGGGGAACACCCACCCATCGTACCGTCCAAGAATGGAACTTCCTGCCATCCTCCTTGTTTCCTGAAAACTGCAATCTAAGCGTTTTCATGCAAGGCTAGAGTGAATAGATTTCTTCTAGATCAACGTGTTCCATCCTCGGCCACACCGTCGCTTACTATCAGGCGAGTTGGTGGCCAAACGTAAATATATTCAAGAAATAAATGAAAATAGGGATATTTTAACAAAATATACTCACAAAAGAAACGATGTTTTTTTACTTAGGTACTTGGTAAAAAAGTAATTCGTGTAGTTACTTGAGTCAGATAATATGATATAACATCATTGACAGGAGCAGTCAAAATTGTACACATCAACAAAATTTTAAAACGTTACGAAATCAAATAAACTCTCTACTCTAAAAGCGTGCATTACGTGAAAATAGGCGCTAAAATCGACGTAATAATTCAAAAGGCGGCAACTTTCACAGCACAGTATTTATGGTCTTAATTATCACTAACCTGCAAGCCTGTAACGAAAACTTACCTACGCCACTATTCCACACGACTTAGCTCTGAAATGGTGTTTAAAAGCGATCAAACGTATAAAAATGTGAAATAAATGCGAGTATTTTATTTAAGAAAAGTTTTAAAAAACTACATTTAGCTTGCCATTCCGAGTATCAATAGAATTATTATCTGTGGTACTGCAATAAAAAAAATATAAAATAAAAAAACTGTGGCAACTGGCAGCTAAAACATTATTCCTAAAATAAAAAAAAACAGTGATCATATAAATTTTTTAAACAGTGTAGCGCGAAACATGAATAATAAACAAGCTTGCGTTTTGCTCCTGGTTGCACTGGTTTCAGTCGAAGCGTCCTCGACGGAAAATAAAGAAAATGCAGTGGTCGAAGCAAGAGGGAAAGCGAAATACGCGCTCCTGAGTGAGTATCAGGTTTTATTAGATTAAATGCAGCAGCTTTGTTCACAGCTAATACAGATTAGCATTCTGCTTGGAACACTTGTTTCTGGATTCTCATTACGTTTTATTTAGAGTTTGTTTAAATTATCTTGTACCCCCAACCGCAGTCGCATATTTTGTGTGAAACTTTGAAAATAACCTATGAAAGTTAATGAGTCTAAAAATCCGAGGCACTGAATTAGATTAGAAGAACAAACTCTTCTTTTAAGTAAATTAAAAATAAAACTACAAATAATTGTAAATTTTTGTACTTTTCATGAAAGAAGTCCCACGGCAAACAGCGGAACTAAATTTCCATGTTATAGTTTGTTACTGTGTTTAGACGCTTCTGAGATTTTTATTAATTTGTCATCGTTAAAGGGTCGTGTACGATGTCTTAAGTTGTTAAAAGTGCTGCCCGAAAACCTACTGATAGTGATTGATATGCGATGATAGCGCCGCGTCCGACGACTTCTTTCATGGAAAGCGCTCTAGCTTCTAATTTCTTACTTTTTTCTGTTTTGTTATACCTAATGACCGGCAAATATCTTTAGAAAAAGTTGTGTAGCAGAGAGAAGTAGGTATATCAATCGTGCGGACTCATACTCAAATCAAACTCAATCCGCTCAGTATGCGCAGATACGTTAGGTCTCTTTGTGTTTTTTGTCTCATTTACAACGGGGAATGTTCTGATGAACTGTTCGATCTGATGCCGGCATCGCGGTGTTATCATCGCACTCGGTGCCACCGCCTGAAAGTTCATCCACATATCATAGATCGGTGGAAATCGCACACTGTGCGTTTTACGCGTTCCTTTTTGCTTCACACCTGCAATTTGTGAAATGAGCGCCTTCCTGCGGCATTTCCGAGTAGTTATAACATGGGGTTCTTCAAAAGGGCTGTTAATAGAATCTTGAAGGGTCGGCAACGTACCTACCTGTGATGCCCCTGGTGTTGCAGGTATCCATAGGCGACGGTGATCGCTTACCATCAGGTGGCTCGTCTGCTTGTTTGTCACCTATGGCATTAAAAATAAAATCGTGAGCGGACTGACTGACTATAATGCAATGGCTGCAATCGTAAACATCTGAATAAAAACATTTTATTATCGGATACCTGCTAAAAGTCTCACATTCAAAAACATAACGAAAGTAATCAGAATTCGTGGATTTTATTAAGCTTTTTTACTATGTTTTGCAGCTATCAGAGGAAATAAATGCTCAGACCGAGAATAATTGTATCGAATATAGCTTTATTTTGCTGCTCGTTCGAAACCGTGTAAGCACGGCTAAGCTATGAGTGGTGAACTTACTCTACTTATCCCACGAGCACTGAACGCTGTAGCTTTGGAAAACAATTCGTATTTATTTCAGTTCACGAAAAGCTGGAAATGTACTTTTGTGTGAGCCATTTCAGTTCTCTTACTTGGAAAATTATATGCAGGCTTGTATAGGTTTAGGTTCGATTTTTCAATCCGCAGTTAAATAATCAGATAGAATTTATTCCATTGATAGCATGATTTAAAATTTTTCAATAGACAGTTATAGATTATCTGCAGAGTAAAATCTGTAAATTTACTAGACAGTTTTTTTGTTGACTTGTTACCTAGTAATTTTTAAACTTTCGCGATTCGAACACATGTTTTCATATTTATCGGGACTTATCACGCACTATTAAATATAGGTAAAAATAGATACCTTTCGCTCGACGTTTCGACCATGTTACAATGGCCGTGGTCACGAGCTGACTGAAAACTGCGGGTGAGTCCGGCGAGAAGAGCGGATATTTTGTTCTCCTACCCTCACTTGATCTTGATCTTGAAAAATAATTGCAGGGTTGTCACTACGACACACAACACTGACTGTATCGGTAAAAGTCCTAGTACCTACACCGCGGTTTGTACATTTGCTTACTATGGGATTCCACGACGCCGCTAACTTAAATCCATCCTCCCGGTTGAAATTGCGATGTTTTCTGATTTC
Source organism: Agriopis leucophaearia (assembly GCA_949125355.1). NCBI lineage: Eukaryota > Metazoa > Arthropoda > Insecta > Lepidoptera > Geometridae > Agriopis > Agriopis leucophaearia. The sequence goes on along the minus strand of OX421262.1, from coordinate 19,372,971 downwards.
AACCGCTTCACGAACCATTCTTGAAAAATAATGCCGTTCAGTGGAGAGGACCTTCGGGTCGTGGAGCTCGATCCAGTGACCGGACCCCGACTCAAGCAAATGTTCTGCTATAGCCGACTTCTGTGTCTGGCGATTTTTGACGGCTGCGATATGTTCTTTGATCCTTTCTGCTATGGTACGCTTTGTTTGACCTATGTAGGAACTACCGCAGCTACAATCAACCTTGTACACACCAGGGGTCTGAAAAGGAATAACGTCTTTCGGCGACCTCACGTGTCTCGCCAACTTTGATAAGGGGGTATACACTGTTTTGATGGAGTACTCTTTCAGCAAGCTCCCTACCTTATCCGTTACTCCTTTAACGTAAGGCATGAAAGCCGGTTGCCGCTCGACGTCAGTCCTTCTCTTGTGGCATTCAACGTCGAGCGAAAGGTATCTATTTTTACCTATATTTAATAGTGCGTGATAAGTCCCGATAAATATGAAGACTTGTTACCTATCTGACAGTTTAATTGCGGATTAAAAATTGGCCCTTATAGTCTAATAAATAATTCAATTGTCGATAAATCCAGCTAGTCATATAGTTTTTTATAAACATTTTATAATAGAACATGTTGTGACCAAAGTAAAAAAAAATAAAAAATAAAAATACAAAAAAAGTTTTCATATCATAATAAAGGATTTAAAAAAAATACCTTTCTGTTGCTTTTTTATTTTTATAAATTGATGCTATCGGCAATACTAAATTTGCCAATAAGTTATGAATATAAATATTGTTATTTTATTTCAAGCAGTTCATAAAGTATACATAAAAACATAAATATAATATCTGTCGCATTTCATGTAAAACCAAAATAATGAAAGAGACGTCTAAAGCTTTTCAAAAGGTGTTGCCATTGCCACGAATAGTATATTTTATTTATTTTATTCGCGGCGCATTCAACCGGGCGTCACCTCGTTAATTATCCACAGAAAAAGACTGAAAATGTTGAGATATTTTTAAATCTGTACACACAAACTCACTGATTTACCGTGAACTCGCTGCTGAAAATTAAAAAAAGGTCGCACAAAAATAATATACAGCAAATCAAATCATTTATTTGTCAGAACATGGTAGGTACACAAATACATACCTACATACCAAAGTAGCATACAGCAGCATACACGCAAATGGAAAAGTATCTCATGTATGCTGTAGTGGTAGGACTCTTTTGCAGGGGTCCACCTGGGGAAGTACCACACTTTTGCCAGTTATTCAACCGCCAAGCAGTAGTGTGCAAACACTACTGTGTTCCGTATTGAAGGGCAATGTTTCCAGCGAAATTACAGGGCACACAGAGATTTGACATCTTATATCTTGGGGTGACGAGCGCAGTGTATTGCCATCCAGGGTTTTAAACTGTTGAAGTTCAAAATTCTGAGTGGCGTTGAGCTGTTACGGGCAAGCGTGAAGAGCCATCAGGCGAGCGACTTCGCTCGTCTCGTCACCCAGTATCATAAAAAATATATGAAAAAAGGTCCTTGCCAGGTGCGGCGTACAGATCTCTCTTCTTTCTCCAGGCTATTATCCCAATTTATTTAGGGTCAGCCCTCCTTGTACACCGTACGGTTGTGGGTTGTCTCTTTTGTTGTATTGCTCGCAATCATGTCATTTTTTATCGTTCGTAGCCAGGTTATTGGTGGTCGTCCACGGCCTCTTTTTCCGTCTTCTATATTCATGACTCTTTTAGTCATATGATCATCATCTCGCCTCATCACGTGTCCGTACCAGCGCAAGCGATTTTCGCTAAGTTTTTCGTGTATCTTAGCGACTTTAAGTACCACGGATGTATTGGTTTTTTATTTTATCAACTTTTGAAACTCCACCAGACCAGCGCAGCATTTTCATCTCTGTGGTGTGTATTTTCTGTTCGTCTGTCTTCCTCATCGGCCAGCACTCTGATCCATATAGCAGGGCTGGCCTTTCTGCCCTTTTGTATATGTTACCCTTGACTTTAATTGGCATACGGGAGTCGCATAGGATGCCAGTCAACGATCTCTATTTTAGCCAGGCTGCCTGGATTATATTTTGTATGTCTTTCTCTGCACAGGTTTTTAGTGCTACAATAGATCTGAGATACTTGAACTCTTCAACTCTGTTAAGAGGTCTGTTTTAGATAGCTGGGTATGCCCAGTATGACATGATGATGGGGTATGACAGCCCCATTTGTTCCGGAAAAGTCACAGTACATATATTTGGTCTTCTCACTTGCACGTGCCCAATTTTATTGGAAATCCAGCAAGGAAGCATTTATAGTTAAACATTTTGCGTGTAAAGTCGCGGGTCAAAACTAGTTAAATGTAAATAAATGTGGAAGTGAAAAGCTAGTAATGCGCAAAACCTGATTCAACGGTCGCCTGAAAGGTTTTCTTCAAGATACAGAAAAGTAGATAGGAACGGTCAAGTTCATGTCGGAACAGGCATTGTTAGGCCCCGTAGAATATTTAAGACTTTTAGGTATGTTAATATTATTTTGTGGTAATAGTATATCTTATTAACACTTATACTCGTTATTTCGTTCGATGTTTTAGGTAAATACAAAGCAAGGGTGAATAGGTATCTTCTAACAGGCCTGGCGCACTCCGCACTTTAGGTATGAAGCTACAAGTAGTCGACTGGTCGGACTTGCCGTGCCCGCTGCCGCACGATAGACAGATAACGTGACAAGAGTTATGCGAAAGACAGAGAGGCAACTTCTAGGTAATATAGCAGTAGGTAGTTAGCGCTCGCACATCCTGAATTGGACTTTATTGTGTGGTAGTAAGAGTCGCTACTTATTTAAATGCTTTTGCGGAGTGAACCTTCTGTACTTGTACTATATGTATTCTGTGCTTCTAAGTCTGCGCGTTTCATCTTTGACCACATCGTCGTTACCAACAGGCGAGTTGGTGGTCAAAGGTCGACTTATTCGCGTTAAAAAAATAAGGTGGCTTTTCACTCGTCTTAGCAAAGTCTAGGATAAAAATATAATAAAAAAGCTATGTAATTCAATTATCTATACCTAAATGTAATATGTAGTCCACGTCAAAATAAAAAATAAAAATATCATATGAACATTTTTAACCATCAGTTTACGCGTCGACTTTGCAACTACTTATTGAGCGTTTTTATTACACAGAAATGGTTCCAACAACGTGGATCTCTAACGAAAATGTTCGCAGAAGATCGGATTTAAATCTGAGTGGTAGTAAATTGAAACTGGTCTCATTCACGCTACTTAGGATTTTCTAGTACTAAAAAGCTGGGAACTAAAAACCTTCCCTGAAATGAAAAAACCCTGCAGTAAATTGAATAAACGAAACGCAGTGGTAAATGGAATGAATGTTCCAGTAACTAGCGATGTTATTTAATCTGGGGACTGGCTCAGGTATAACGAGCGATATAATTTTATACTAGGTTCTGAAACTTGCTGTGTTCTGTTCTGGCGTCTAGAATTCTAAAGAGTACTATCAACTACTAAGAATGTCTTTGAAAATTAACCCAGAACAAGATGTAGGTAACATTTTCTTCCGCGCGATTAATAACAGACGCACAATTAATACGATATAGCATTTTATACCCAAGTGTGTTTAACGAATCTTTTCATATTTTGACTAGAAAATTATGTTTAGAGAATGAATAATGTTCTTGTTCTATGCTGGAAATTTGTGGGTAACATTACAAGATAAATGTATGTAATTTATGATTCTACTGTAATAAATGTAATAATTTTACGTAGAGCATAAGCTCGTAATCTATGTGGCTTATTTAGTGTCAAGTCAGATATTAAAAGCTACGAATATAATAACAGGTTATGTTAGAAGGATTCGTGAACTTTTTTACATTATTGTTTAGTTGTAAGATATAAGCAAAACACTACTATAGTCACAATTAACTTTATTAACGTTTTACAAGTATATCACAGAGAAAATAGTAGGGGTGGCGTCATCCTGCGGCGTGCGCGCGTATTATATCAGCCAATCAACGAGCTCTCATAGTGATGTGCCAAGCCGCTAGTGCAGTGACGGACGGTTGGGCGAATAGTTGACACTAGCGGCAAATCAAGCTTAATAATTTTTATGGAACTAGATTTTGTATTTGGGATTTCAGGAAATACCTAATGGTAAATTTTAACCTAAGTCAACAGCAGTAACTAATCAATAGGTTATGCCGCATTTATATGAAATTTAATTTTATTCACCTTTTGACATACACAATATCAAACGTATTTTTCTTTTGTTCCAGCCAATCTCGCGATTCTATTGGCTGCGAAATTCGGGCTGTTCAAGATATGTCTAGGCATTGCGCTAGTTATAGGAGCCATGAAGTTCTTAGTCTTAATGGCTTGGGCGCTCGCCATTTTCAAATATGTCCCGGATCCATACATATACTACAACACCGTCGACTACAAAAAGTCGCAGTTTCATTTTGATCCGTATGATCATCACGCGTATGATCATGGCTCTGAACATTTTCAGTATGGCCATGATCATAACCCATTAAATTTTCATGATAAATTCAACTCAGAAACATCAAGCAATGTTCTTTTGGATACAGCATTGAGATTTTTTAATATACAGTCTAAATAGGTGTGTAAATTTATGTAAAAACATTACTCCATATAATATTAAAACTAAATTAAAATCTTACTTTCTTGACAACCTGATGTAATCACCTCGCTCGGTGCCAGTTATGTACTTAAATAATACATTATTATATTATTACTTTAATATTACTTAGACGTAGACTTAAACTCCATATGGCATTACTATTAAACCTTAGTGGTTTTAAAATGCCATTATATCCTTTACTGTATAATTTTCTTATTAAATGATAAATAAAAGAAAAAAAAATGTTTTGTCTTGAGTATTTATGATCTTGTAAGAAACAAATTACGCATTTCCATTACATTCAAGAATCAAGCAAAGTTCAAAGCGCGCCTAATACTACCAGTGAATAGATGACGTAATTTGCGTCTGTCCAAATTATGAATAAATCTTACTGAATGTGAATGTTATCAACCGATTGTTTTCTTTGTTCACAGTTCACTTCTTCTACGTCGTAGCGACGAAGCTTTTCGTATTAAAGATAGTTTACGGCGTCATTTTCTACGCATTAATTGTAAAAGGATGGCATTTTGTGTCGTGGTTCATTCATTATTTGAAAGAGAAGAAATCACATGAACACCACGAATACATAGAGTATGATCACGAGCCGGATCATGATCATCATTATGGACACGATCATGGTTATAAGCATTATGGTCAAGACAGTTATGGACCATATGCGTACGATAAATATGGTTATGGAAGTGATAATGTTAAGAATTATGGCGGTAAAAAAGTTATGTATGACGCAGATGGATCCTATGCTGTGAAAAGTTGAATAAATAAAAACTATTTAATTATTAATTTAACTGATTTGCTCAATTTATGTCATTATTAGAATGGGTACCTCTTACTTCTAGAATTAAGTAGAATAATAATGTGCCATCAATTTTCTCATTGTGTCATACATAGCATGTAATCTAATTTTACGTTTAATTATTTATTTTTATTTAAACTTGATAGTTGTAAGTAATTAAGTACTTAATACAGTTTTCAAGGTGAAATGACATTTATTATTATTTGGACATAATAATTACAGCAATTAAATAATTGTAATAATAACATTCACCGCAATCGCCAACATAAATTTATTTCTAAATAATTTTAATCAGCCTCTACTAGTCCACTGCTGGACATAGGCCTTTCCCAAGGCACACAAGGTGTAAGTTTTTATAAAATTTATATACTTGTTAACAAAATAAATAATATAATATTGTTGTAAATTACTGTTGTACACAAATTGTTGTACACTAGCTTTAAACATTATGTATACCATTTATAAGAAATAGAGAATATTATTAAAAAAACACAGCCCGTTCTTCGGTTTTTTCACTTCCAGCCACTGCGAGCTGCCGTATGTACGAGTATACCGTGACTTCATTTCAGGTACCCTGCACTATTTCAGGTACCCCAGGTACCCTGCACTATTGTCTCGTCAGAGCCCTGTATTGCAGGCTACAGTTCCTTCTGGCTCTTTGGCCACTTTATATCATAACTGTAATGGCGGCTCCACATTAGTGAATTCACGCGCGAATTCACGGCATGAATTCACGGCACAAGTCGTGCCCTCCACATTCACGGGATGCTCACAGTCGTTCGTGAAACCCACCGCGAAATGGACGTAGAAGCTGCTGCTGCAATAACTTTGTTTGCTGTGGCAACATATCACTATTTAGATGTCCAAAACAAGAAAGTTATTAAAAGGCGTTGGAAAAAAAAGAAGATGGTGGATGACGTCCGTACGCCTTTATAGACCGGAGTAAACAAGAAGTAAACTGGCGCGGGGACGTGAATGTGGATGTGTACGCGTGAACGCCGCGCGAAGGGGGCGCGAACCCTTTGTCGCGGGACAAAATACCGACTCTGATCGGGGAACAGGCGTAAACGCGCGTGAACCCCGCGAAAACCCTCCACATTCACGTTCACGCTTGTTTTCGGAGCTTCACGGCACTAATGTGGAGCTGCCATAAATATATTCAAAGAAGATATTGGTCGAAAAACTTTGTCTAAAAATTGAAACAGATTATAGGCATGTTCATACAGGTGGTTTTTTTAACAAAGAATGATCTCTGCATCGAAGCATTTCTCCAAGCACCCCGTTTCTTTGAACATAGAATATGAGAGCACTTTGAGTGCAGAATCTTGTCATTGTTACTGCACTATTCTATCACCGAGGCTAACAAGCAGATGCTACATTGAACTGAGAATTACCTAGTAGAGACAGCTGGAGTGCTAAGACGCTTGAAGAGTTTTGTTATCCATGCACAACGAGTAAAGTACTTCGTTATCTATACCTATTCAGCATACATATGGAACTTGAATTGCTATCTTATTTTTAATGATGATGTATTTTTTAAATCTAATATTTATTATGTCTTTTTATTTATTCTGATCTTTATTTTGTAAGCGCGCGGTGGATGTGAGCGCCATTTCAAACCAACCGTGGTTTTCTGGCACAACATAAGATTATAAATTGTATTATGTGTAAGAAAATAAACTTATAATACGATTTCAAAAAAGGAGGTTATTAATTTGAATTGGTTTTTTTTTTGTATGCTTATTACGCAATTATTCCACCAATTATGAATTGATTTCGATGATTCATTTTTTATTTGGTTCAGAGGTGGTCCTGGCCCTATATAAATTTTATCAAAATTGATTCAGCACTTTAAAACAAAACAACAAAATCTAAAAATATATATACAGACGACGTTTTGGTTTGTGGTTCTCTTCAGCAAAAGTTTTGATGAGGACTCAATCTCTGTTTTAACTGTCATTTACTTTAATATTATAAAGTGTTTATAAAGCATCTTTTAAGTAGGTAGGTTTTTGTCTTTATGCAAGTGCCTGAAGGGTAAAGCAGCTGAAGAAGAAAACGTTGATCTAGATCACCACGTCAACGTTTTCTTCAGCCAAATCCTGCAAAACCTATTAGTAAGCGTCTAGAATCTAGAAGCTTATTAATAAGATTTGGAGGATTTGGTTCAAGACTATAAAATGCCTGTTAGAAAATGTGGGGAGATCTTACTCAGATTTTTCGTAACCTTGTTTTAACAAATAATTTTGACAGCTTTGCTTTACTAAAGTGCTAAGTACTTTACCAGCCCGGAGAGGTAGTTGTAGACAACCTTTTTGAAACGCTTCATGTTGAAGCTAGAGGTAAATCTTTGGGGTAAAGACATTTTACACCTTGCATGTCTGCGGAATAAAGGAGCGGAAAATTCGTACGGTGTGTGATTTCTAGGTTTGCAAGATGTGGGGGTGAGCTTTTTGATGGTATGCCGTGTGGTGTGGGGACGGGATGTGGGGTAATGGAAATCCGACACAGAAATAAATCAAAAAGCTTTTCTAAGTATTCACCGAAAAAGAAAATGCTACCTAAGGCTAGGCCGCAGGGTTGCAGCTAGTAAAGTAAATAAGTTTATTTTTTTGTCTATGGTTTGACCTTTATAACACTGCAAGTTGTATCTTTATAAGTCAGTTGTGGAATGTGTTTTTTTCTTCTGGTAAGTGCCTTTATTAAAAGGCTAATTGTAAAGGCTTTATTGTAAGGCTCCTCATCCTGGAGTATTATTTATCTAAGGAGGAAACTTGCGCTATGTTATAAACAAACTTAAAATGTATGACCGACAACGTAAATATAGTATTTTTTATTCCCATTAAGGAAACAAAGTACAAGATTACTAACTCTAAATACTTAACAGACTTTGATACAAAAAATATGTGTTTATACTGTATTTTTACAAGAGATTCGCCAAAAAAAGTTTTAAATATTAACTTCCGCAAAGTGACGCCTTATTCAAACAACGTATAAAAAAATACGGGCTGAATTGAGAACCTTCCTCCTTTTTTAAAGACGGCAAACTAACATAGTTTGCCTGTTAAAATGTAGTTACTTAAGACTCTTGTGAAGTATTGCCATGTTAGTTTTAAACTTTCATTGAAGACACTCATTAAATTACAAATAGTGATAAGTTCGCATATTTGTGATGAAATATCGGGAACTCCGTAAAAAGGAAAATGTTACATCTACGTTAGTATCTGACATTGATGTAACATTTTAATATCTGGCAAATAAATAATTTTATTTGAATTGATATCATAATTGGTGGTTTTTAATGTGCAGTTTCAACGGCATCGCTCAAAGACGGGGAAGGAAAACAGCACGGTGGATTACGGCCCACCCCCTCTCTCTGAGAGAAGGCCTGCGTCCCAGTAGTGGGGAAATGATAATGATGATGATGATAAATGCGTCCTTGTTTGATTCATGGTTCCTAAATCAATGTGAATGATTAGGTCTTCCCCCTTCTTGCGTCATCAACCAGGGTCCTAAATTGAGATATCCTGCTCTTCCCCTATTTTTGCCACACTCTATAATTAGATAGTTTGATCTCTTAGTTCAAATAGTCAACTGAATAATTTTAGAATATCTCAACTAGGAGTCTTCTGGATAGCATGTATATGAGATACGTCAGTGTTTTTCAAACTTTTTCACGGCGCGACATCCTTAGTTTAAAAGAAAGAAAATCGGGACGCCCTATCTTCCACAGTTTATAATCTGTATTTTATTATAATATATTAAAATATTAAATACATACAACCTTTTTTTATTTTTATGATTACTCATCAAGTAATGAATTTTTCTTAGTAAAAATATGCTTTAAACTTTTTTTCTTTTACTGAGGCTCCCCCCCCCCCGCGACCCCCTTATAGAGGCATGGCGACGCCCCAGGGGGTCGCGACCCACAGTTTGAAAAACACTGAGATACGAAAGAATTCAAAGAAACAGTTTCTATTATGTTATTTTAAAAGCCTGTCACAATATCTGTTGTTTTCAAATGAAAACGTTGTAGCTAAATATCGAACTGTTTTGTAACTGATCTTTCGAATTAACACTACCCGATAGATCCAGCTGGAATGAATTGTTAACATTAACTGAACAAGTGGTGTCCTGTCGAAGAGGCGAGAGGGAAGACAATATGTTTTACTAACTGGCCGTGATTTTAAACGGAACTTAAAAAAAACACGTAGTTTAAAAAACCCGCTTTAAATCGCTAATCCTGAAGATCCTGGTAAGGATAATGGAACCAACTATTTAAATTATTGCATTGTCATTCGGTCCTTGATAAGTGTGCAAAATTTCAATTTAATTCAACCTTTTGAAGTAGTTGGAAATCAGGTTCAAATATACCGTTACATCAATATATACATTCATACATACCAAGTTAGTAAAAGCGTGTAAAAATAAAATAAAATGACAATAATACTTGGTCCACACAATTTTGAGACTAAAGTAAATAAATAAATCAGCTCTTCCCTAGTAAATGGTAATTGACAGTCACGAAAATGTATGGAATAGCGTTGCGACCTCAACGTGTGCGGGTCGTGGCTACGCAAATGGCCATGAAAATAAACATCAATACAAAACAACATGAAAACTATTTACGGTTAACACTAGTAAAAAAAAAAAAAACTTTACTTTATTACTAGATTTTTGTCCAGATAAGTCGCGGCACGGCGGCATTTTTTTTAATCCTACGGTGAATAAAGGTTGAGTCATGATTCGTAAAATTGTTACGTTTAATTTTATCGAAATTGATTCCGCGTCACTCCGCCAATTATGAATTGATTTTCATAATTTTTTTTTTGTTTAGTTTACTGCAGAGGTGGTTCCATATTATACATTTTATCGAAATTGATTCCGTGTCTTTCCCGTGGTACTATCGTTGGTACTACTGGTAGTATCACTGTTTTTTTTTGCCCGTGGTACTACCAACCTATCAGGTAGTACCACAGTAAATTATTTATTTCCTGTAGTACTATTTTAAAATACAGCGCCATTTTCAGCAATAGTTTTGATGAAACATTTCCATATCTGTTTTAACTGTCACCAAAGAAACATAGATAGATAGATAAACTCTTTATTGTTCACACCACAAATAACATATTACACGATAAAATAGCTTTAATCAAAACAAACTAGTGTAACAATCGGCGGCCGTATCGCTAAGAGCGATCTCTTCCAGGCAACCTTAGGATGGAGAGGATTCATACAGAAGGTAGAAGGCGGGGCGTGAAAACGTGAAAAATATGATACTTACATTCTAATAATAACACATTCTAATACTTAAGTAACCTAAAATAACTATAATATACTAATATATAAAACTATATAAAATATATAATTATGATTAGTTGAATAAATAATAACAACGTCAACAAGGTGGCAACTGCGACTGATGAAATTGCTTAACACGTTCTTTGAAAACATTGAGCGATGGCGCGTGTCTGATAGAACTAATAAGTTAGTTTAATGTTTCTGCTATGACAGTTAAAACCTGGTTAAAACAGAGATTGAAAGTCTACATCAAAACTATTGGTGAAGGGAACCACAAATCAAAAAGCCATCTATTTTTTTTTGTAGTCTTGAAGTCAGTTTTTTTCTCAAGAATTAACTGTTTTCTTTAATTCCATGAAAATAGGCCAATTGAAAGTAAACTCCTACAACAATATTATGAATGAGCACCAGATCATTGAAGGCATCACGTTTCGATTGTGAGCACTCAGTTTGTATCGAGTTACGAGCGCCGTTATAGCGTCGTTATGTTTTATTTCTGACAAAACATCTGAAGGTGTTGGCGTTGAAAATAAACAGATTGGCCCCATTTTTGTCTCCGATTGGAGGTAATTTTCGTGATTACTCGTGTCTGTATTCGTTATAGCTATCAGTTTTTTAGGGTTCCGTACCCAAAGAGTATAAACTGAACTCTGTTACTATACCTACGCTGTCTGTCTATCAGTCTATCCTACCTTTTAACGGCTGTATCTTTCAAACTGTGATAGATATCCAGCTGAAATTTTCAGTAATAATAAAGTCAAAAAGTAAAAAATAAAAGGTCCTCATACCCCATAAAATAAAACAACAAATAATAAGTAATGGCCAAGTGTTCACCACTAAGTTAAGCGTTGTCAAGCGCGGTCGGTACTTGGATGGGTGACCACCTGGGCATGATGTTGTCATTATGCGATACTTTTTATATTTTGAGGTGGTACGGAGCCATCAGTGTGGGAGCCTGAATCGCACTTGGCCAGTTTATTAATTTTGCGAGAAATATTATCTTACTACAAATGTTGTATTATTATACAACACTGAACTATAAAGATATTTATTTATTTACGGAAAATAAAACAGCTTTAAAACGTAAACAGCAAAAAAAAAAAACAAGTTTTAAAAGTTTTCTCAAATTATTAAAAGGATACAGTCCTAACGCAATACTTAATTCGCCGAGATACGGTTTGCGCTCGCGTGATTTTGCAAACTGCACCTATTCGGGTCCGCGTTTAGAGTTGGACGTAAGGCTCCAGTTCTGTGATTGTCAAAATAATACAGTATAACTAAAAAAACTGTTAACAAATAGCTAAATTGTTATTTATCAACGTCTGTTTTTTATTCTAACGGCCGAAATTCAACACGTACCTGTCCACGTCTCAACGGCTTTTCCCTCTTCCATTATTCTCACCCTACCATAACCCCCACTAGGGGGAACCTACCACTAGGGCAACTGTAGGGTGATTTGACCATTCCAAGTTACTCTGTGAATATTATGTTATAATTGAAATTGTAGATACTGTACTGTAAATTTTCAGTTTGGTACGACACTTGTTGCAAAGAGTCTCAGGAAGTTTACAGAATATATTTTAAAACAAAAGAATCGACACCATTTGAACAGTAAAGTACATACATCTATGTACACAACACGATAGTTTCAAGTACACCTTACGGCTTTGTTTATTTCTATACCAAGAAGTAAAGACGAGATTTTCTTAGAACGAAGCCTCGCAAAACTATGTTCTTCCGAAATAATCCTGTTAAGCATATTCTGTAAGCTCCGTATTCATTCGTTCATATATGGTTTCATTCTCGGAACAAACAAGTAGTAAGTTAATTATAGCAGCGTTATGTGCGAGAACAATGCTGGTTCCCTAATGCCAACAAACAATAAGAGATTCCCGAGCATTTAAGATGAGCACATTAAGAACATGCTGATGCGATGCCAACACCGCTGCGGCTCGACATCCCGCCGACTGTATAAAACATTATTTATTTCCTACATTAACATAAAGAACAGTGACATAAAACCAAATTATTGCCACATAACGCGACCGCACCGAAATGAAAACGTATCGTTCACAATAAATAACATTTATTCGTAAAACAAACTTAAATATAAGACAGCTTCACATTATCACTCGCAAAGATCGCGACACTTTGCCGGCGAAGCCTCGGTCAGTCTTGTCTTGCGTGGGCGCACGCCACATTCATTCGTTCTCAGATATGTCCACTGTGTAGTCCAGGCCGTTTCCCTCGCCCTTCGTAACTTCGTTGTCTTTCGATGTCTTCGTGCTTTTCAGCTCTTTTTTCCTGATTTTTCCGACGTGTGCAGTTGTAGCCTCGACGAAGTCGAGCTGCTCTAGCGGCGTCGCCGAAGACGTTAGCACTGGCTGGAGTTCAATTTCTTTCTTCTCAGTGGTTGTGGTCTCCGTGGTTTCTACTAGAGGTCTCCTCACTTCAATAGGGACGTTTCTCTCCGGCGGAGGTGGAGGCAGCTCGTGTTTCGGAGCAGATATCGATAAGACTCCATTCTCGAATACAGCAACCACTTCATCCTCCCTACATCCCGCTGGAAGCGCGAAGTTTTGCACGAAACGGTTCACCATGAAGTGCGAGTCGTCATCTGATTGCTTTCGACGTCCTTCTACGGTCACAAAACGATTCTTGACTCGCACCGTCAAGTCCTCCGGTTGGAACCTCTTCACGAACAGATCGATCTCGCACTTGTTCTTGTTCGATACGAGTTTGGGGTCTTCTAGAGGGTTCGCGGATTGGAAGAGGTCATCCCACGGCCAGAGTTTGACTCGAGGGGGGAACATGTAGTGGACGAGTCTGTCCATGAAAGCGAAGGGGTCGTCTGATTGTTTTGACTTTCTGGCTTCATCGCAGGTGGCGGAAGCCGCGAGCACGATTAGGAATATATACACGGAATACTTGAGCATGTTCGTTCGTGGTTAGGAGAATACTTGCGGCGGGCGGGAGCCGCGAGGCTTTATATAGCGTCGGTGTCTGGTTCGAGAATGTCCCCGAACCTCTTCCATTGACGCTGGTCGGCGGCAGGCGCTCGCAACAGTTCTGTGAAAGTAGTGTTTATACAGATGCGTGTTATGACGGCGTGACTCATTATGGAGGATATCTGATTGTTTGTTTACGATTAGTCATAGTGTAGAGGCTTTCTTGTTTTTCACAGAAGTTACACAATATTGTTTGCGAAGACATAATTAAAATGTGTTAAAATTTGTGTCTTGCACCAATTAATATAATAACAGGCACCTATTATTATATCAAATTTTATACGCTTTTAACGCTTTGTTAGTTTATTAGTTTCTATTTCACGCAGAAACAGAGCAACGGATCGATTTTTTTTTTCATGGATATAGAGGGCCGGGGAATGACGTAGGGTAATTTTTATGGAAAAGTGTGTAGTTAATAGTACACCGTATCGTGGGGCGTCGCTAGTATACAATAAAAAATACTTTCATGTTTAAATTTAGTTTCATCATCATCATCAGCCAGAAGACGTCCACTGCTGAACATAGGCCTCCCCCTTTAACCTCTACACTGAACGACATCCTGCCATCTGCATCCACTGGATGCCCGCGACTCTCACAATGTCGTAGGTCCATCTAGTGGGAGGCCTACGCTGCGTCTTCAATTTTTAAATTTAGTTTAAAAATGTCTAATTTAAAATTCACCATCGGTCAGAAGACGTCCACTGCTGAACATAGGCCTCCCCCTTAGACCTTGAAACTGAACGACATCCTGCCATCAGCATCCACTGGATGCCCGCGACTTTTATGATGTCGTCGATCCATCTAGTGGCCTACCTAACTGCATCTTCCAGTTCGTGGTGTTCACTCTTCGAGCGATGTGGCCTGCTCATTGCCACTTCAACTTGCAAATTTTAATAGCTATGTCGGTGGCTCTATTTTACTATGAGTATATGAAATATTATCAGAAGTAGTAGATTATTGGGATTGAATATCGACCTTCTCAAGTATTTTTTCTTTCAGATCATGAAATCTGTAGATTACATTCTAATAACCATAAAAAAATACAAAATATGAGAAGAAACCGCAGCATGATGATGGTACTTTCTAGTGCTGATCTGAATTGGCTTGTTACCACTAATCTATCGCCAAGAATTTAACAGAGTGTTCTTGAGGGCCAGTTCCCATTCCAGGCTAGGCGTGTTTAACAACTTTGCCTACACCGTCACTTAACATCAGATGAGCTGTAATGAAACGCCCAGCCTTTCAACCATAAATAAGATCTATCGAATTTTAAAAGAGAAATTAGAAACCATTTCTTGGTATTTTCGCGATATTTTCCTCAATTCTTCATCGAAACACCGGTTGTAGTAGTTGACGACTCCTGCGCAGTGGGGGCTTGTATTTGCACACACTCACACACGCTAAGGCCGTTGAACCAGTGTGCAAGTACCGTTAGCAAAAACAATAAGCCGTACGTATGTATATCAACGTATGCGGCGTTTGTAGGTCATTTTGTGCTATTCAAGCATGACTGGGTCTTACTTTTGCTTTTTGTTTAAGAAAGAAATGGCGGGGTTTTTGTTGGTGTTTCTGTTTTTTTTATTAACGACGCTTTCTTAGCAAAGCATTGTGTTCATCTAAAGTGAACGTTTATTACCTCCCATTCATTTCTATTGGTGGTTAAGTTGCTTGAAATTAAATAGACTTTGACTTTATACGATTATAGTTATTATGCTTTGTTAAGTAAAGTTAAAGAAATTTTTGACGGAATTGCCAAGTATACGCTGGAAGCTTTAGATTGAGCTTTAGGTTGATTAGTGACGACAAATACATTTTAACGAGTGGTGCGCAAGAGCTTCATGATCTTATTCCACTTTTTCGGATAAGTAGAAAGACTACACTTTATCCGTTCTTCGTGGAAATCGTACGTAACGGGTTGGTTCCACATTTTTGATGCGTACTGCTCAAGAATGGAACTTCCCCTGCCGTCCTCATTGTTTCCTACGAACTACAATCTTCAAGCCTGGAGTGAAGATTTCTTCTAGATCAACGAGCTCTGTCTTCGGCCACACCGTCGCTTACCATCAGGCGAGTTAGTGATTAAACGTAAATGTTGAATAAAATAAATGGAATGTTAAATTAAACAAAATAAAGATATAATCTACATAGGTACAGTAAAAAATGGTTTGCTAAGAATGAAATTTTCGAACTTACCTATTGCAAAAAAATATGGTTGTAATCGCAATAAAGCTACAGCATAGCAGGTTGCATTTTTTTTGTAAATAAGTTCGAGTTTGACCCCTAACTCGCCTGTTGATAAGCGACGATGTGGTCGAAGATGAAGCACGCAGACTTAGAAGTTACCTATTCACTCTGACCTTGCATTTGAAATAATATAAGTGTACAGAATAGTCGAGTTCGTGGACAAAAACGATAATGTACTTGCAACAAACTGCAAGTAACAGGTTACGTCAAATTGAATATAGAAATCTATATTTAGCAGCTGCAAGCTTTGGAAGATACAAAAATAAAGTGCAATGTTAGATAGGAGTTTCAAATACCATCACAAAGTCACCAAATCAAGCTTTCATAGAGTGGAGACAAAATGGGATCAAATCGGTTTTTGCTAACGTTACCTGTTTTATTACGTGTACCGTTCCTAATCAACCAACCGTATGTCCATAGATACTGCCGCTTAAAATGAAACTTATCTAGAATAGAAATAAGGCTGCGATTCCTTTAAAGTTTAACTGGCGTAACTAATACGATGCATTACTATATGATCAAATATAATTCAAGGACGTAAAGGTGTATTTCATAATAAACTGATACGAGATTCTGGGCTTTATGTTAGTAGCTTTAAGGTTGATTCTCGAATCTTTCGAAAGAGAGACATGTTGAATTGTTCTAGAGCAGTGTACCTGTTTGTCGTAACAACAAAATTGTAAACAAACGTTATGGTAACCGGTAGGCCTGATGATGAGAGGAGGCGCGGGGAAATCGAGCACGTTGCTTTCGAAGGTAGTAGAGAGATCGCTTTACGAAATGTATTAAAGAGATTGGTTTGATAAAGACCAAGTAGGTACGTGAAAATTTGTCTGCAAATTTTATCAATTATTATCAATTTTCGCATCAATTAGCATTGTCATTCAACGTGATAATGCCGCCAGCATGCTGGGTACACTGCCAACTGATAGTGGGCTTAAGCATTTGGATTGAATTTAGACCTTTAAATCTATGGGCAGTCTGTAGCTTGTATTTTGTTTAGTTAATACGAACACTTAATAAATAAAAATGAAAAATTCGAAGTAAAATTACTTAACGCACCTCTCAAAACAGTGACAATCATGAAAAATCATACAAAAATAACCAATTGGAATAATAAGAGAGCGAAAAAAGTTTTTGAAAACTATCAAAACTAGTACTAAGGGCTGGTATCGGTATCACACTTGTAAATTATATGTAGGTAATGGTTGTTATTGTTATTATTATTTATTATTATTAAAAGTGACCTGGTTTACTCTAAAAATTTAGATGAAATTCGAAAAAAAAAAAACTTACGTCGTCATTACAATTTCTAGTTTCAAATGTCTGAGTATGTATATATTTGTCCGTTCAACTCTATAACGGTTAAGTGATTTGATGTAGCTCAGACCCTAGATTCTAGAGTCTAACCTACATCAAAATAGCATATTCTAGGGCCTAGAATATGTTTCTTTTTATCGAGGATAGTTTTATGGATTCTATGGATATTTTAGCTTATTCAGCACAGAATTGACCGAACTAAAAGCAGACTAAAACTATGAAGATAATCTCTATTCTGTTGCAAATTATACAGGATTACGTGGAAAGGGTGTAGTAAGCCAGAAGGGGTCCATATTCATAATACCCATAATTATAAACTAATTTTCAGTGGTAGCAACTTTGAAATCGCGTAAAAAAGCTGATATTTTTTCGCGATTTCATGATTGGTCATAGTAAATGTTGTTCATAATGATTAGTAGGTATGTGGAATTATGGACCCTTTTCTGCTTAGCACCCATTTCTGCGTAACGCTGTTTAAATTAGACATAATGATGCTCTAAGATCATCTAAGATCTAAGATATATAGATAAATCTTTATTGTTCTCACCACAAATTACAACTACAGAAATACTATTTTATAGGATTTTAACTATTATAGTTGGACGATTTCTCTAAAAAGTAGTGAACTCAAAAATTTCACTTAATTGTTTTTTGTGTATTTTTATTTTGACAATTCGCCTTACTAACAAAGATTACTTAAGTTAAATAATGCTTAAAATTGCTCAGTCTACTACTCGCTAAAGAAAATGTCACACGCAAAAATAAATCAAACCTAATTTTAAGCATTTAACTTAAGTAAGGGTTATGAATGAAGCATGAGATATTCGTAATTTTAATCAATTTGTTTGTAAATCTACGCTTGCAGTACGTGGGTACAGGAAGGTACTAATTTCTGTATATTTCTCAATCTGTTTTATGTTACTTTTAAAACATTAATTTTTATTGCGATAAAAACCAATAAACCAATTAAAAAGGCATACATCGGACTCCGCCAGCGTTGCGGATATTTTATAGGCCCAATGAGGCAAACACGTTATTCTGTCGAGTTAAGCCTCTATAAAGAGAATACGTTATCCGAATTTATTTTGCCATCCTTACTTATCCCGATTGGCTCCCATCCCCGGTGTCCTCTTAGATATAATGGCAGTATGGACAATTCAATTTCAGTTCACTGTCGGGAACGAGTGGATAAGAGAGACCAGGTAGAGTGGCATAAACAAAGGGTGTTTTCTACCCAGCAGTGAATCACTCAGGGCTGATGATGATGATAAAAGACAACTCGAGAACTGGAGAACTTTATAACCCCCTACCGTGTTGTAAGTTTACCATGTGTATGTGTGTATGAATGTCCTTGTATCTATGTGTCTGTTAGTGGCATCGTAGCTCCCAAATGGCTGAACCGATTTAGATTTAGTTTTTTTTTGTTTGAAAGGTGATTTCGAGGATGAGAGTGTTCTTAGCTATGATTCAAGAAAAACTGTTCAACCGTTTGACAATTATCAGCTTTTTTAGCGGGGGTTTAAAAAAACAATTTATACTTGTGTGAAAATGTAAGACCTGTACCTATTTATGTTTCTCACTTTTTTGTTTTATCGTTTACTAGCTGAAACCCGCTGTGTTACCCGCAATTTTCCAGTCATTCAAAATTGTTTGGGGAGAAAAGTATTCTATGCCCGTCTTTATGATGTACACTATCATTCAGCCAAATTTCGTTAACATCGGCCTAGCCGTTTAGTAGTTAAAGGCGAACGAGCAGAGAGAGACTGAATTACTTTCGTTTTTATAATATTAGTTAGAATAATCACAAAATTAACTTTTCTAATTTAAATTTTAAATTTTCTGGTAAACAATATTCATGCGTGATATGTCCTGTCCTGAGAGGTCATTAAAACATGTGTTTAAATAGCGACAGTTTATAAGTTACATATTCAGGGCCCTACTTAAAAACGTTACTCAATTTGAACTATGTTTAAAATTGCTCTGGCTCATTTTCGCGAGTGACTATTGCCGTCAGCGAGAAGTTGAGAGAGCAATTTTAAGCATAGATCAACTTGTGTAACGTTTTAAAGTAAGGCAACCAGTTTGACTTGATTTTATCAGGACCACTCGCACAATAGAAAATTAAAAATAAGATAAAGGGGCTCTACTTCAGCTCTCTCGCGCGCGTTTTTCCCCATTACTAAAAATCGCGTCGCGCTTTAACATCAGGCGTGTTGGCGGTCAAACGCAAGCCTATTACCGAAAAAAAAAAATACAATAAGTGACTGTGAATTTCCAAAAAGTGGCAAAATCATATCTTGGTTTCTATTGTATCATTAAAAACAAAGAAATTGCCAATTAGATATATTAAAATTTGACGGAGTAATATGGTAACAAGCAAAAATAAATACTTGTCAAATTTAAATAAGTATATCAAATTGGCTATTTATTTGTTTTTAATGTTACAATAGAAACCAAGAGATGATTTCCTTTAATAAAATAGCTTTAATATGTGATGGGGAAGAAAGGTTCTTCAGTGGAGACCACGAACCGGAAGACGCAGCGTAGGTAGGCCTCCCACTAGATGGACCGACGACCTTGTGAGAGTCGCGGGCATCCAGTGGATGCAGATGGCAGGTTGTCGTTCAGTGTGGAGGTTAAAGGGGGAGGCCTATGTTCAGCAGTGGACGTCTACTGGCTGATGATGATGATGATGATGAATATGTGATACTCTCCTCATTTCATACTGCGACGCATCCAAAGACCCCTTTGCGCCACAGAGTGAAACAATTGAATGATTGCGGACATTACAGTAAAGTATGTAAAGTAATGACACACACACCACACTCACACACACTCAGCATTGGCGACATAACAGGAAACGAACCTTGTTAACTAAAACGTGTTTATTTGTTATGGTCAAATGAGTTATGAATGTGTATCATAAGGGAATGGTGAAGGGTGTATGTGTAGAGTTGTAAATGTGTATGTGTACCTCGTGTATCATTATCTTTCTCATCGACAATCTGGGTATCTTCAAGTCGTACGTCTACTAAGTCCTTCGTGAACTTCATCATCGCTAAACATGATGAAGTTCACTAAGATATAATTAACATCGCCTAGGTGGCGGCTAAGTGTAACACAATTTTAAATTTAATAACATATATAACATGAAATACTAGCTAAATTAATAACCAAATGCCGGAATTATGCACGGGAATCAGTTTCTACTAGGCCAGCGAGCTCCATTGTGAACCGCATCATCGCTTAACATCAGCCGAGATGGCGGTTAAGTGCAAAACAATTTTCAATTAAAAACATACATTCAATGAAATACTAGCTAACTAAAATTGAATAACCAAATGCCAGAGTTACTTAGCCTATTATAAAATAAAAGCGGCCAAGTGCGAGTCGGGCTCGCACACTAAGGGATCCGTACCACCACTTAAATTGTTAACTATTATAGTACATAAAGTAGTGCAAAAAGACATCATGCCCAGGCGGTCACCCATCCAAGTACTGACCACGCCTGCCGTTGTTTATCTTCGGTGATCAAACGAGAACCGGTGGTGAATAGTAATTTCTCACTGACTCGCACTTGACTAGTATTTATAATTTGTTGTTTTACTTTAGAGTGTATACTATAATCACACAAAGTTTGACGCTTGTAGGTATTACCGTTTTTACACTAGAGCAGGGGTCTCCAAACTACGGCCCGCGGGCCAAATCCGGCCCGCCACTGCCATCAATCCGGCCCGCGACAGGATCTGAAACTCGCGGAATTGTCGGTGATTCAGTGGATCTGATAAAATTAACAACTGAAATGACTGGTCTTAGAAATTCAGACAATTCCAAACATTTTCCTCACAAGGGCTGAAGACTGTAGCTGAAATAGACAGTACCTAGAACCGTACATAGTATCACTACTCGACACTAGATGTAGTTACGTGTCACAATACACAATCAATAGTAATTGAAATGCAATAAAAAATTAAAATTGTTACGGCCCTTGCAACATACCAAAAAAAATATTATGGCCCCAAGGCTTCAAAGTTTGGACACCCTTGCACTAGAGCATATTGTACAAAAAATACGTTTGATCATCGACAAAAGATAGCATCCATCCTTGGTTTGATGTAGTATGGTGACCCCCTTTATTTTTTTACTTTATTTTTATTTCTTAGTTAATCCATCGTAACATTGCATATTTTATGAACATTTAAGTTTATTACGGTTCGAAAAATACAGTCGTTAATATGTAGGACAGACAGACAGACAGCGTAGGCTCCTGTTTTTACCCTTTGGGTACGGAACCCTAAAAATGGAGACATTTGAACACGACCGATAATAGTACTAATGCATATCTCCCTTGTTGTACAAGCACTTGTAAACCTACATTAATTTACCTCCTTATCCGTTGCCTTAATTAACTTTGTTTTTTAAATTAAATTTTTGTTAATCGTTTAGTTGATTAGGTTAGTATGTAATTGTGTATTGTAAATAAAAATATTTTGTATTTGTTGTTAATCTGGTCTGAGGATCCCTTCAATGTACCTCGCATTGAAAATATTATTATTTCATAATGTTCAATAGTTACTACATTTATTGTCGAAGTGTACCGTTAGCGAAATATAAAAATTCCTTTGTCGGGTTTTCAACCTTGTATTTTTTATATATATTGTTTTCCTTATTGTTATTATTGTTTTTGAGTGGAAGAAAGAAAGGGAGGCCTTTGCCCTGCAATGGGATGACCACGGCTGAAAAAATAAATAATGTTTTATTATCTTAGAGAAATTAACTAATTAGCTAGATACAAAGAGGCCATATAAAAGTTTCTACTTATACTTATAGCTTTGCTTAGTTTGGGGTCAGATATCCGTGTGTGCAAAAATGTCCGGAATATTTATTTATTTATTTTATTTAAAAAACAGAATACATTATATAAACGCTAAAACATGTGATAAAAAACTATAGAAGTATGAATATTGTTAGAACAAAGAAAAAAGCAATATACATACTCGAAATATAATAAGATGTGCACTTAACAAATTAAGAAATAAATTTCATATTTATGACAGAATGGTACCAAAAATTTTCACAAATAATTGTTGTCTGTCAGTCTGTCTACACGTGCAGCCTTCGTGTCCAGTATAACAACGCCTTCGGGGCGCTGATGTGGCTGTCACGCCACTGCGGCGCATCGGGGATGTTCGCGGACGCGCACATAGATGGGTTCGCAGCGATCATGCGCAAGCGAGTTGCGTCCCTGATGTGCAGAGTGCGGGGCAGCGACAACAGCTACCTGCAGCTGTTCGCCTGGCGGATGGATCTGGACTGCCCAATAATACAGCACAAGTGTGCATAATGAGCACACCGGATTCAAACCGAACTTTAGCCTAAGATAATTTAATTTCTGTATTATTATTAATTTTATATATATTAATATTTTTTCTAATATCATGCATTATTTATTTTAAATTGTATTTTTATGTCATTGATTTTATTTATTTATTGCTTAAGAATTTGAAATTTTTAATTGATGATTATTTAACTCTGAATTTTTGAATTGGTATTGTTTTTTTTATAATATATATATACGAGGTTTTCGTCACCTATGGACATTCGTTTGCAATAAATGATTATTATTATTATTGTTGAAAAAGTTGTCACAACCACTTCCTTATGGATGAAATGAAAATGATGATTTTTTTAAGAAATAAGCCTCTCAGTTATACTTTAATTTTGGAAAATGTGGTATAACCTGACTGTCAGACGAATCATACATGTGCTCGTAAATGAGCCTCGCCTGACACGAGACGAGGAAGTTAGATAACTCCAATCATCAGTATTTGACTTTTACGACAAAGCGGGACGTGACACGTGAACCTTTACATACTCGATTGTCGAATTTAAAATATCCAATTGTATAGATACGGGTATCTATTCTTAGTTACAAATTTTGTGATAATTTTACCATTGAAACTAAATATATTAACAAGGTGGCTTACCTTGCGATCGTATACAATAACATATCGGAGTAGCACAAAAAAGTAGACTAAAACCATCACCTATTAAGGTAATCTGCAAATTTTGTCGACATTTTGCAAGCCAAACTGAACATTGTAATAACGACACACGTTATCACAATAATGATTACACCCAGATTTGAATACATCAATTATAAAATAATACAAAACAAATTATTTCCAACGGTGGTAGGACCTCATTTTGCCGTCTGGCTTCCTACCTCCTTTTTATGGATAGTGGACCTCTTGAATAGCTTCTAGTTGAAATTTGGTCTCTTTTGGTTTGTTTTAATGAGTCATATAGCGTGTTTTTAACTACAAGCATTAATTAAGAAACCTTTCACTACACAGATTCAATCACCGGAAAAAATGAGATGCCCGTAAAGTTTAAGACTTAGAACAGTAATATCGAGAAGTGTATCCGAAAATCAATTAACTTCCGCAATCAGTCAGGCGACTGTTCAAACGGGGGACGTTCTCGTCCTGTCGCCCGACAAGGAGCCCGCCCGATTGTCTGCTGATATCTTTAGGGGTGCCACTCACGAAAACATACTCAGCACATGTCCACATCAGGTGGGTTTGCAGGGTCAACAAATATTGATTTGTCACCTTGTTTCTCACATTTGTATTGACATAAGTGTGACCGGAACAGAATCAAATGGGGCCTATGTCAAGCAATGGACATCCAATGGCTGAAATTAACATGATGATGATACAATAATTTGGTACCGTCGACCTGATCTGATAATGGAAACAGGAGGTGGATATTGGAACTAAGTATTCAATGACTAGGCACTAGTAAATCCCTCGAGTTTTACCTCATTTGAAATTTGTTTGGTTATTAGTACCCAATGACGATATAACCACTTGACAGCAGCTCATCCTTTACCCCGCCGTGATGAAAAGGTGCTAAATTTAGTCACAAGTGCCATATGATACCCCCCCCTCCGACTTGCGTCGTGCCCAAGCAAAATTATGACTCCTGCGCATGGTTATATTATGTTTGTTAGTACCACACAAAGAGTTACACTACCTACCGGCTCCATCATCAGACCCCCGTCACCAAGTCTGATGACCCTTCGAATGTTGTGTTTTTTATTATTATTATAAAAAATATTAGTATTCCTTGTGTTTGTGTGGTATAATACACAATGCAACCGTTTATATCTCGATTAATAATTTAGATGTGTCAACCCTACGCGAAGGTTCCGTCGGTCGGTCTGTCGGGCGACTAATTGAAGCCCTGGCAGCGATTATCGCGCCATTGTGGCGGAAATTGGAAACGCCGAATGGATGGCGTCCACTCTCGCTATCGCCTTCGTATTGCTGTTGCCTGCCTTACACTGTTTCAGGACTTACCAGATTAGTCTAGGTTAAAATATTTTGTACTAAGCACAACTAGATAAAATAGTTTGGGTCAGGTCGAATTGGTTCAACTTTCGCTTGACAGGAAGTTAACTTGGTATAGACTAAACTACTTATTAATCACTTAAAAAAAATTCATTACTCATACTCGGAAAGTAGGTCTGTAGTTGGCTGAGGAGTGGATTGAAAGTAATACATTTCAGCCCTAGGAAGAATCACTTTCAACTGACAGTGACAGTTGACAACTGACAGACACTCAAGTTATTGTTATTTTTCTCCTCAGAGGATTATGGATTCCTGCACTTCTCGTGCATTTGCCAGTGTCAGTTCATGTTTTTATTTCGAACTCGAACTCAACCCGTCTCGGGACTAAATAAGTTACTTTCACCCCTAGGCTAACAATGTACTATTAAATTTTTGTATTTGGAAACAGATTTAGGAAAAAACAAAACTAAATCTAAGACGTGCCTTCTCCTTTGAATGCAATATTGCATACATTTTGCAGTTTGGCTGGGGCCAATTTAGATTGGCCTGAAATCGGAATTCCCTTGTAACTTGTTTTCGCAACTTGGATGTTATTCTTTGAGATTTCAGTAGGTAAGGGGTCCTTGTTATCTCGTCGAAACTTTTGCGAGAGGTATTAATTTTCAAGTTTTGTTTGATTAACTGTCCAAATGGCCTTGTTTTAATATTTTTTTCGTATATATGTTAAATACACAAAAAGTTGAGGATTTTTTCTTTATACTATTCTCTAAATGTATGTGTAGGTAGTAATTCTCTATACAACACATAATATATATTTTTAAAGTTTTTTAGTTGTCCAGGTTTACGTTTGACTGCGATCTCACCTGACGGAAAGAGATGATGCGGTCCAAGATGTGGTCATCATGTTTGCTTTACAGTACCCATTGACCCATGGTTAATTATCACAGGGTTATTCAGATCACGGCGCCGAGAAAAATATTTCTTAGATTATTTATTTTTCCCCAAAAAGTTTCACGAATAAATTCTTTACTTTAATTTACTTTTTACCTCCAAATTCAATGAACAATTTGAATTTTGAAATGCCTGGTAAAATTCAAATAACATTTATTTTAAACTAGCTGTTGCCCGCGACTTCGTACTTTTAGATTTTTTATATAAACTTTTAACCCTTTTTCCTCCTTTAACCCGGCTCTTTCGCAAAATAACATACCCTGTGCTTCAATCTGGTCATAGCTAAGCATATTCGAGAAAACCGCATTTAAATCCGTCCAGTGGCTTAGGAGATGTGCGTGGACAAACAAACAAAAATTCTAAAAACTGTCTTTAGTTTATAGAAATGCAGATAGCTACCGCTGGTAGGCATTTTAACTGTCAGTTATCCCTACCATATTATAAATGTGTAGATCAAATACCTTCACACATGACTTCTAACTAAGTAGAAGCAATACCAGATATCGGTTTAACTTGCAAAAAAAATCCCGTTTGCGTGATTCAGGTAAAGTGTCGTATTTACCTATAATAGACGCACTTTTCATATTTGTGAAACTACGATCCATTTACACTAATTATTTTAGGAATTATTGAATATCTTATTACATTTTTAATAATATTATTCGTAAAGTTTAAGCAAATTTACAATTTTTTCGCAAAACATCGTTTTAGTACGCAATCTATTTTCAAACTATGGAACTACAAATCTGACGGCTGTCAGTTTGTTTGTTTGTCCGCGCACATCTTTTAAACTACTAGAAGGATTTCAAAGCAGTTTCCATGAATATGCTTATAAAATACCTGATTGAAACATAGGCTATATTAATTAATGATAATAAATAGTAAAAAAAATTTTTTTCATAATTATTTATAACGCCATCTAGCTTATTTTATAGTAATGTTGTCGTAATGACAGACTTCTACTCGCAGACATGGTAGGTAGGAAGACTGAAGCGGCTGTTGCCATATAATCTATATGTAAATAAAAATATAGATATTCGCCAAAGAACCAGAGTCACCGACATAGCTATTAAAATCTGCAAGTTGAAGTGGCAATGGGCAGGCCACATCGCTCGAAGAACTGTTAACCGATGGGGAAGTAGGTAAGGTTCTTGAGTGGAGACCGCGAACCGGAAGACGCAGCGTAGGTAGGCCTCCCACTAGATGGACCGACGACATTGTGAGAGTCGCGGGCATCCAGTGGATGCAGATGGCAGGATGTCGTTCAGTGTGGAGGTTAAAGGGGGAGGCCTATGTTCAGCAGTGGACGTCTTCTGGCTGATGATGATGATGAAATAAAAACGAATAGCCGAAATGTATGTACCCGCATAACTTCCAATAGACTGCACCAAATAGTTTTTTTTGTGTTTGTTATTTTCAGGACAGCCAACTGCTTTTGAAGAGGTTTTACAGTTTATTATGGCGTAATTTAAAGTACGTTTATTTTTGTATTGACTTCTGACGTGCTAATATACCAAGTCGACGGAGATTAAAATGAATACATTTTTTTGCCAGGATCAAACTTAACACCAATAACAGACACGCAAAGTAGGTGAACTCGCGGCATCTAATCTGTTACTGATCTATGAGCAGCTATTTTGGATGTTATGGTGGTGAACGAAAGCGGTTTAGTTGTTGGAAGGGTCGAGGCGCAGAAGGCGGGCAAAAATTATTTAGACATCATTGATTGGCAGTCTTTACGCGGAGTAATGTTAAATAACAGCGATTAATTATAGATACCGCTCCATGCTTCCTACTTACTATTTACTAATAATTCAATAATAACGTTTGTCATGCATGACATTTCGCTTGACTTATACCATTTTTTTTTCCTTATTGGCTCCATGGCTCCACACTTCCAACGTATTTAACCAGTGAAAGTAATATATTATTTGCTGCTTGAAATATATTTGAAACTATGGACATGTCGGGATACCTGTATCGAGTCAGATTAAAACTAGACTAAAATCATACTATGACGATAGTATGACAATCCGCATTAAAATGGAGAGCAATAAATCTACAATCATGTCATATGTGTAGGTATTATCTATAAAATATTCAGTATAAATAATCCGATGGATTTGTGCCTATTTAAAGTTCCGTTCGTGTTCGTTAGTGTAACATTTATATTTGGATATGTCAGTCTAATCGTCCACCCACTAATTACTTTGCGCTACGCGTACGAAGTCGCGGGCATTAGCTAGTGAGTAAATAAGTTATTGAGAACGGCCGTGTTCAGCTGCTTATTTTAAGACACCCTGTGTTTTTTTTTATATCTCGCATTGTTTTTTATCTCTACGTTTTTATAATATGTATAGATGTATATAGATTATATATATTACTAATTTAGTGAAGACGGTTTTTTAAATTGATGACAATTTACTCGTACTGGCCACTGCCGTGAAAATACCATTTCCTTCCATATCGAGTACATTTCGGTCCTCCGCCATCTTCAGCCAACCCCTCTGGAATGCGTCAAGATCGTCACGCCAACATCTTTTTCGCAAGTTATCAACATTTTAATCAATGAATGTTAATGCAAAAAAACTGTTTGTGCATTAACATTGTAACACCATTGCAAATGTAGTATACCTATGAAGCAATTTTCATTTTAATATTTCACTCAAAAACACGAAAAAAAAGTTGTTTTCTATATTCTCCGCCATCCTATAAAATATCAATACGACTTGCTTTGTACAACTTGCAATATTATTCTAAAGATAATACTGATGGCCAAATCGGATGTATTTAATTCTCACTCAGCGATTTTTATTTTAAAAAACGTGCGAGCCAAATAGCCTTCCTTGACTGCATCGTCCTTCAGGCACCCTTTGTGTGACACCCCTAGCCCGTATTGCTTATCATTAGCTAGTGTCGCCGGTGTCCATAGGCGGCGGTTTTGCTTACCATCAGGCGGACTGCATGCTTGTTTGCCGCTCTTTTTATGAAAAAAAAGACAGACGCAAAGTTTTTTTCACTTAAAATAGTTTATCAAACAAAAATATTACATGCTTTGAATTCCGTAAACTTGAAAAATAGAACGCGTAGTATAACTGGACATCATTTGTAACTCCCATCGCAGTACCAATACGGAATTACAAGATTGATACCAGGTAGGTTATCTCTGCAATCGAACTGGACTGGCAACCTTCCAAATTGGGGGTGATTCGTCTCCACAGCGTGCTACCAGAGACGTACAGTTAATCTTTTGCAGATGATTTTTTGCCGGCTATTAGACGTCTCTCCTAATAGGTATTTGTCATAGTTTAGCTGCATATAATTTCAGTGCAGATTTACGTAGATCTTACTCCACGCGGGGCTCTCAAAGTTTTTCAAGACGCCGTTTCTACTGTCGAACTTATCTACCGGTTATCTACATTTAGCGGTTATTGGTTCTTCAGGATATGTGACAAGCCTGATGCAACTATAATTTTTTGAGTTTATTTTGTAAAAGTTCCACCATAGATTGTGATGAAAGTCCTAAATATGAAGAGATTAGAAAATTTAACATAATTTTGATCACGCCTGTAAGTTTATACGAAACACTATATCTACCTCCTTTTTTCATCACCGGTAAATAGAGGGGTGTTAAAGTTAACGTGTGTATCTGTGTGCCAAACGGCTGAACTGATTTTGATAAAATTTTGTTTGAAAGGTGACTTGATTGATAGCGTTTTAGCTATGATTGAAGAAAATCTATCCAGCCTTGTATACAATGCCTAATTAATAAAATTCAAAAATGTATATTAGTTACCTTCTTCACTTTGCCAATAGTAGATTGGTATGTATAAGATGCAAATTGTGGTCTCACAGGAAAACGCTGGATGCAGGCTGCTTCCAACCGGTCCCTTTGGAAATCGATAGGGGAGGCCGATGTTCAGCAGTGGACGTCCTATGGCTGAAATGATGATGATGATGATGTGGTCTCACACGAGTCACAACTATGGTAGCAGCAAACCAGAAAATTTAATTCAAATCACGCAGCCTTCATAACTTTACATTACTTTATCCATATTAGCGTTTCTATTGAGCCTTGCGCTCACTGTTCCAGAAATTTTATCGCAAATACCCATAAATTCAACACGATAATCTTACTTATTGTTAAGCACATACGGGTGAAATTCGCGAGGGTTTTGGCGTATAATAGTAGGATATATTTTGGGCCCTGTTTCGAGGTTTGAATCTTTGCAATCGGTTGTAGTAATCGAATTAGAAATGATAGGAATTACTCGGGTTCAATTATTCTTGTTTTAGTTAAACCATGGTTAAGCTAATTTGAATACGCTAATTTAAACCGATGGTTTGGTAATTTATTTATGTGCATTCCGTGAAGAAATGTAGACTCTTTCTGATATTATTATCATGTTGCCGAATATCATGAAACTGCTGCCCGCAGTTTCACCTGCACAGGCACTTCATCTGAAATTGTACATTTTCCGGAACAAAAATTATCCTATAGATGTCCAGCGCCGGCCATGTGGTAGAGGGAGAGAAGCGGTTGCTCTAGGTGCTAGTTAACAAGGGGCGAAAAGAGAAAAAAAATCTTCAAAATGCCAAAAGCGAAAAAAAAACGAGCGAATAACATAATGGCGCTTCGTGTCTCAGGACGGGGGTGCGGCGTGGCAAGTCCCGGGGCACACTTGTGTTGTTTGTAGACGGCATAAAATGTTGATGCGCAAATCACACTAATATAATATATGTGAAAGTTTGGATGGATGAATGGATGGATGTTCAAGTAGCGCATTCCACAGACTAGCAGTATGCACAATAAAAGTGGAATCAAAGCGCTTCGTACAGGTCTTCGGAATGTTAACCATAAAGCGGTGTCAAATTTTCGTACCCGCTCTGGCAGTCCGATAGAAAAATGGGGAGGAGGGAATTAGATCATGCAGATCCGATGCACACTCGGGAAATGTATCCAATAAAAAACAGATAGACTAGCAACTTTACGCCGTTGCTCAAGACTCAGTTTGACTCAGTCTGAACTAGGGCTTCGTTGCTTCGCTCTAGCTGAGTTACAGCCAAGTCTGGTTCTGCGATAAACAAAAAGGTTTACTGGATAGCACGAACGGTTTGTAAATAGTTAGCCGTTTAACAAAACAATTTCGGAACCATTTCCCGACTTAATTTACCGAACGCCACCAAACTGTTTCATGGTTTCCTTCCGTGACGGCAAGCGCCAATACCGCACACTTATTTTTTATTTATTTTACGGCAAATGTAGCGTTCACTGGAATATTGTGAAACTACTTTAAGCTTTGAATAGACTTGCAAGAAAATGTACAGAAGTTGACTTTGGCGGCAGAGTAAGTAATAATTTTGTAACAATGAACTAAACTGGCACGTTTGAATTCTATACTGCAGGGTATCATCAGCATTATCAGCCAGAAGACATCCACTGCTGAACATAGATCTCCTTAGAACTCCACACTGAACGTCTGCCATCTGCATCCACTGGGTGCAGATGCACTGGGTGCCCGCGACTCTCACGATGTCGTCAGTCCATCCAGTGGAAGACCTACGTAGCTGCACCTTCGGATTCGTTTTTTTAATGGCAAACAAGCAGATAGGCCGCCTGATGGTAAGCGATCACCGTCGCCTATGGATACCTGCACACCAGGGGGCATCACAGATACGTGGCCGACCTTTAAAAACAGCTCTTTTGAAGAACCCCATATTAAAGCTACTCGGAATTGCCGCTGGAACTCATTCCACAAATTGCAGGTGTGAGGCAAAAAGGAACGCGTAAAACGCACAGTGTGCGATTTCCACCGATCTATGATATGTGGATGAACTTTCGTGGTCTTCACTCAAGAACTTTTCTTCCCTATCGGTTATCGGTTCTTCGAGCGATCTGCCCATTGCCAATTCAACTTGCAAGTTTTAATAGCTATGTCAGTGACTCTGGTTATTCGGCGAATATCCACGTTCCAGATTCTATTGCGCAAAGAAACCTTTTTGCACTACTTTTTAGAGGTCATTTGTGGTGGTACGGAACCCTCAGTGCGCGACCCCGACTCGTACTTGGCCGATTTTTATCTTTAAAAATATTGAAATTGTGCGATATGTAGCTAATATGGCCGTTGAGTTCAGCCATTTTCTACG
Organism: Agriopis leucophaearia; assembly: GCA_949125355.1. NCBI lineage: Eukaryota > Metazoa > Arthropoda > Insecta > Lepidoptera > Geometridae > Agriopis > Agriopis leucophaearia. The sequence goes on along the minus strand of OX421262.1, from coordinate 19,341,202 downwards.
TTACGAACGCTCACTCGCTTCACTAGCTTTCTTTTATACAGTAATGCAATCTAAACATTGGAAACCCTACAATTTTGTTGCATTACTACTGTTGTTAGCTATTCAGCTGTTTTAGTAGCGGTATTAGTTATCAGCGCGGTTGAGCGTGAATCGTGAGGGTAATTTTCCTAGCGGTACTGTTTATTCACTAGCTATATCTTCGTGTCTTGTCAGGTCTGACTTGTGGTACATTACAGACCACCATCAGCACATTTGGAGGATTTTTTAATACTCTTATTAAGTTTCACTTTTAACTAACAATCTATTTAAACAAATATTGTTAAAACACTTAAACTATAGATTTCAGTCTGCATGATGTATATGTAGGTAATCTAGATGTTAATACTTATTAATAATTATTTGGTACCATAGAGGTATATAGTGGTATACTTCAATAGCTACTGGTAAATTTCTTGGGTTTGGATTTATTTGGTTTTGTATTAACAAAACCCACAAGCTTGTTTTTAAAAATACCGCTATTTCGTCGATGCTAAGTGATGATGCAGTCTACATAGAGCACGATTGTTTAAGAGAAAATGTATATATTATGTGACATAAACATTACATTTGAAAGAGCAAATAACATCAGGATAGCTCACCCCAAATACAAGCCAATGAATTGAATGAATTAGAAAGGCAAATAACGCCAAAAATTTGCAGACAACTCTTTATATAATAAAAATACTCGTAAAATTAAAGTTAGAAGAGTTGATTAATAGAATTTTAATATGTGCACCCACGTTCTTAGACCTGGTTTCAACTATAATTTCTTAACTCTTAATTAATTTCTAGTTATAATTTTCTTAGCAATAAAGTAACTTGAATCTTGTTTCATAAATTACTGCTTTAATTACTAAACACCAGTGTAGAACTACACTAAAATTTAATTTCGGTCGTAATTGATATTAAAATAATATACTGAACGAGATTTTAATTTAACTGCTGTGAACTTTACTACAATCTTTATTGCCTTTGCGCTTTATTACGGCGAGTTTTTAATTAAATATTCTTTTTTTTTCTGAAACACCTGAGAATAACGTAAAGAGCTTAATATTGACTACAGTTACCAGTCTTTCCTGCATTTGTCTAGTATTATAAATGAGTAAGTTTTTAAGGAATATCCTAAGTGTTTTGGAAATTACGTGACATATTTTTGTCAAAAATACCACTGTTCCTAAAGACAAGGTCGTTGCGTTGCCAATAATGACATAATATGGTATAGTGGTCCTCATGAGTGGTCCCATGATACAGTGGTCCTCAAATGTTGACCTTTTGGAAAAACTCAGAGTCACACAACGAGCAATGGAGAGAACTGTTCTCGGAGTTTCTTGTCGCGATAGAACCCGGAACAAAGATATTCACAGAACAACTATAGTCACCGACATAGCTGTCTAGATTTGCTAGTTGAAGTGGAAATGAGCAGGCCACATCGCTCGAAGAACCGATAACCGATGGAGAAGAAAGGTTCTTGAGTAGAGACTACAAAATGGAAGACGCAGCGTAGGTAGGCCTCCCACTAGATGGACCGACGACATCGTGAGAGTAGCAGGCATCCAGTGAATGCAGATGGCAGGCTGTCGTTCAGTGTGGAGTTCTAAGGGGGAGGCTTATGTTCAGCAGTGGACGTCTTCTGGCTGATAATGATCAACCGCTACACCTGAACAGCTGTTACCAATGCATTAACTTAAGTATATATATAGTCCTCCTCATCGATTTCGATGATGGCGACCCTTAATCATTTCTTCCTAATAAAGTTTTCCTATCATGAGCCCTAATGTGGCTCGCTAGACCAAACTTAGTCTTAAAGACCCGATCGCAAGCTGTGCAGTAGAGTTGGCCAGAAGAATTAAAGGTGTAATTATAGGAGGGCTTGGGTCTTTCTTTTAGAATTTGGCGTTTATGGTACTAGATTTTCGAGACGGTTTTCTTCAAACGCTTTAACCTTTTTATCAATTGTATTTCGCCATGAGGATCTATGTGTTGCAAGCTCCTCCCAGCTTCCAGGGTCTATGCCGCAGGCGTTGAGATGTCTCTTAAGGATGTCTTTATATCGAAGATGCTGGCCTCCTTGCTTACGCTTACCATCTGCTAAAACAGAATAGAAGACAGCATTTGGCAAGCGATGATTTTCCATACGCAGTACGTGCCCACACCATCGAAGTTGGCGCTTCATAAGCAAAGCTTCCATGCCGAGCATTTCGGACCGCCGCAGGACGTCGGTGTTAGATACTCGGTCCTGCCACTTTATTTTCATGATTGATCTTAGACACCTCTGATGAAATGTGTCAAGTTTTTTAATGTCTGTTTTGTAAAGGCACCATACTTCAGCACCGTACAAAAGCACTGACAGAACCAGCGCCTTGTATACACCAAGCTTGGTCTTCAGCTTCAAATCATGGGACCTCCAAACACGATCATTCAGACGACCGAAAGCAGCAGCAGCTTTAGCGATGCGCGACGGAATCTCCGATGCGAGGGTATTATCTGACCTAATATTGCTACCAAGGTATTTGAAATGACCTACCTCCACCAGAGGCTTGCCACCGAGATTAAGAGTAGAACCATCAGCATTAAAGCCTCTCGGAGGTTGTTTTAAGACTTCAGTCTTGGTAGCACTGATTACTAGGCCAAACCTCTGATAAGATTGATGTAACGCATCCACGAAGTGTTGAAGATCCGTCATATTATCAGACAGAAGGCATACGTCATCTGCATACAATACGTCGTTAATAGACATCTCATGCACCTTTGACTTTGCTCTAAATCTTGAGATGTTAAATACACCCATATCAGTACTAAGCTTCAATTCAATCTGATTACTACAGGACTGGAGTGCACCTTTTACTACTACCGCAAAATAAAAGGCAAAGAGTGTAGGAGCCATGACGCACCCTTGTTTCACTCCGCTTGTGACAAGGATTAACTAACTAACTAAGATACCACTACGAAAACAAACAAACAAACATGTGCTCAAATCGCGAAAATTTTAAGTCACTTTTAGTAGGTATTACGTGACCCTAAAAAGGTAGAGATTTGTTTTTAGAAAGTGTATATTTGTGTATATTTTGTAAAAGAATAATACTGACAGTGCTGTTTGTTGGATTCCATAATAGTCTAAGATCCCGCCATAGAACGACCTTCACCGAGCTGGTTAATGGATGAAAAGTATTTTATATCCAATTAAATATGTCAAAAAATATATTGCAAATGGGTTGCCTAAAAAAATTCAGTCCAGAATATGGATTAGTTAACAATAAAAAAAAAAATTTTTTTTTACTCTTCTCTGGTTTGGTTAATAGACAATTATGTGATATCGTTGATAAGGTCTTCTAAAATGAATGTAAGGTTTCATACATCACTTTTTTATAAAGTCTATACTTTGCGAAATATAGCCCACCAAAGTGGCCAAAAAGGTGGGGGGGGGGGGGGGGGGGGGGGGCTGCATTTCTAAACTATAAGACATAGAAACTTGTAACTTAAAACACTGGTCATTACTGGTCATATTTAAAACCTTCATAAAAAAATTAAAAAATTTAATCAATCATATTCTGGACTGAATTTTTTAGACAGCCCATTTGCAATATATTTATTGACATATTTAATTAAATATAAAATACTTTTCATCCATTTACCAGCTCGGTGAAGGTCGTTCTATGGGGGGATCATATACTATAATTTCCTACGGTAACTACACAACTCTACTAAAATAGTTTATTGCTACTTAAAGCATCTGAAGGCAACTGAGAACTTCAAAAGTTTTTATTTTACGAGTACATTATTTTATTTTCCGAGCTTCGTGTAAAACTGTGAAATGCACTCTGACTTATAAACTTTAGCGCAACTTTTAAGCTCTAACTTAATGTTAATCATTTACGGTAAGAGGATGTTAAGGCTTCGACCGCATCCGACGGAAGTACGCTAATGCGCCTCGGGGCGCGCCGGAAGTGACGTCACCGTGGAAGGCAGGACATGTCCGCTTTGCGCCACAGGTTTACTGATAGTGAGTAAACTTGCGAGGCGTATATCAACAGGCTATTTTATACTTGTTACTAGCTAGGGAATATTACACCGTTTCTTTTTTGTCTATTCTACAGGGTTACGTGGAAAGATTATACTAAAGTTATATGATTATTAACGGGATATTTACCGTGATAATGTTGTGGGTAGCTCCCGATATTCTGGCGCAGTTACATGCTCCACTCATGTACATGGATGTTACACATGCATGCATGCATATTCACAGGAAAAATGAAGAAAAAGAAGTTTGGATGAAAGTTCAAAAGTCAAAAAAGTGAAAAGATAGGTGCAGACAAAACGATCTACCCTCTTTCTTAGTCTTTTGCTATAGATAGCACTGGATCTACGGAAACGGTCATTGATACTCGACAATATGTATGGAACAGCAGAATATTTTTTTCGCGATTTCAGAGTTGTTCCTCACTTTAAAGTCGGTCATTATGATGTTTACTATGGACCAGTTTCGGCTTAGTACACCCTTTCCGCGTAACCCAGCATTTATGGAGCAAGTAAGTAGGAGGGTCGTGATTTACTTAGTGCGAGTAGATGTTAATAGAGGAAGTGTAGAAGAAAACTAGGCCGTAATTTTGTGCTATGCCAGGGCTTGACAGTTTTGCATCAAGCTATAACTTTTAGAACTATTAACTGTTTTCCTACGTATGTAGAAGCAATTTATTGTAAGTATATAATGTAACAGTAGGGAAACCATATATTAAAATTATGGCTTTTATTTCGCACAGAATGTGAATATTGTCATTCTACGTGGCAATGCTATGAGCTTTCTAGTGACTTTTTCCTCCACTAATGGTCTTTTAGTGTAAGTTTTTATTTAGTTCTTTTAAGTTTTCGTTTTTAGTTAGTATAAATTTTCTGTTTGTAGGGTTCCGTACCCAAAGTGTAAACCGGGGCCCTATTACTAAGACTTCTTTGTCCGTCCGTCTGTCTATCTGTCTGTCTGTCATCAGGTTGTATCTCATGAACCGTGATAGTTAAACAGTTGAAATTTTCACAGATGAGAATCTGTTGCTGCTACAACAACAAATACTAAAAAAAAAACAGAATAAAATAAATATTTAAGGGGGCTCCCTTACAACAAACGTGATTTTTTTGCTCGTTTTTGCTTGATATTGACAGGTAGGCGCTTGAAATATTCACAGAATATTTCGTTTTATATTCACCTTGAAAATAAATAATTAAATTGAAATAAAACAAATATTTAAGGGGAGGTCCCATAGTTGTCGGGGGGTTTTCAAACTATACTTTTAGATGCCATATAGTAGTGGTAGGACTCTTGCGCACGATCTGTCTGTGAAAGTTTTAACCAGTTCTTGAACCATCATACAGAAGCGCGCAAATATGACTGTTCCAGATGTTTCCAAAATTACTGATCATAGAGAGAACTAGCATCTCAAAGTGACGACACAGGCGACAGGAATACCTACCCAGCACAACAAATGTGTTGATATGCCGGGTTTTGAACTGTTGAAGATAAACATTCTGGGTAGCATGGACTGCTATTGGCAAGCGTGACGCTTACCATCAAGCAAGCGACTTCCTTCATCATCATCAACCAGTATACGTCCTCTGCTGAACATAGGCACCCCCCTTGGAACTCCACACTGAACGACAGCCTGCTATCTGCATCAACTGGATGCCCGCGACTCTCACGATGTCGTCGGTCCATCTAGTGGGAGGCCTACCTATGCTGCGTCTTCCGTTTCGTGGTCTCCATTCAAGAACCTTTCTTTCCCATCGGTTATCACTTCTTCGAGCTATTTGATCTGCTCATTGCCACTACAACTTGCAAATTTTAGTAAATTTATGTCGATGACTCTGGTTCTTCGGCGAAAATCCTCGTTCCAGATTCTATCACGCAAAGAAACTCCGAGCATAGCCCTCTCCATTTTCCGCTGTGTCACTCTGAGATTTTCCAAAAGGCCAGCGGTTAAAGACCACGTACGTAATATTTATGTTACAGACAAATAATAAAGTCGAATCTAACACCTCCTCCTCTTTTGAAGTCGGTGAAAAGGCGGCTCGTGGTCAACTCTCAGACAGGTACAAGATTGGGTCCAGCGATATAATTTAAGTTACGCCAACGCTACGTCATGTATCTATTTTCCCTACATTTCACCCGACACCCACGTCCATTCGAGTCACGTGCAAAATCCTCCCCTCCCTCGTCCCAGGTGAGAGACTGGGCCATCTTGTCGTGAATGTCATGGGGAATATAATTTTTTACGAGATCGTTGCCGCTGATGGAATGTCAGACACTCTGTCGTGCCAGTTAAAGGGGACGTGGAGTCGGAAATGGTAGAGAGGGCGTTATTATAGTAAAACTCAGTTAACACCTCTGCACTTGTTCCTTAATAATCAAATCAAATCACTCAGTAAAATAGTTATTTATTATACAAGAGTGCAAAGTTGCTTTTTAACCGCGTGCTCAATTCGAGCAAGCGAAGGATTCTAAAATTAAAACACGAACGTAGCAAGTGATTAAAAAAATATAATCCTGAGCGTTAGCGAGGGAATCAAAAGAGCACGAGGTGAAAAATCTTTGCACTCGAGTGCAACACGTAACTTTTCATCCCACCTCAGCGAGGAAATGACTAAATGCATATACTTCTCAAACACTCTCGCGTGGTTGTTGAGGGAGAAAGCTCACTTGCGCATTATTAACAGTTTCAGTTAATTCTGTTTGCGTCAAATAAACTTCCTCGTCGCTAGAATCACTCATTTTAGGTTTTTCACTTGTTTTCAAGTTTCTTGTTTTTAACCTAAGGTTTTAACAATATGACGTGAAAAGAAAATGGCGCGCGCAAAGCAAATTAAAATAAAAGTACAACAAGAAGGTTCTAAGTCTGAGTTTTTAACAAAATAAAAAAGGTTGTATGATAAATTCGGCACCATGGAGGTAGAAGTAAATAGGTTTAATGATGTTTTGAACTCACAAACTTAGTGCACACGATGTAATAGGTCGGGGAAAAAGTCTTTTCGTATTTTGTATGTATAAAGTTGTAGTCAAAATCTCATCGGTTATACTGTTTGTATCTGGCTGGTTTTGATATCATTAAAAATATGACATTTTAAAAAAGGAATACAAAAAGTAAAAAGCAATTTCCCGCCATTTTTCAATTGTTTTTTTGTTCGATAAAATGAGTGAATCTAACGAAGAAATTCGATATATTGTGAAATTTTATTACAAAAAAGGGAAAAATGCAACACAAGCCGCGAATAAAATTTGTGACGTTTATGGACCTGCAGTGATGATAATACAGTGTCATCAAGAGTAGCACAATGTTGGTTCAAGCGTTTTCAGTCCGGGAATTTTGATGTCAAAGATGCAGCTCGCTCTGGTCGTCCTTTTACGGATAAAGTCGATGCCATTTCTGAAAAAGTGGACCAAGATCGGCATATTAGTAGGGCAGTGAAGCACCACAGACTGTAGCGAAACCCGGATTAACACGTAATAAGGTGATGCTGTGTGTATGGTGGGATTGGCAGGGCATCGTTCTCGATGAGACTCAAACAAAAAATTTAGAAAAAACGGCCGGAACTGATCAACAGAAAGATAGATAGATAAACTCTTTATTGTTCACACCACAGTAAACATATAACACGATAAAACAGCTTTAAACAAAACAAACTAGTGTAACAATCGGCGGCCTTATCGCTAAGAGCGATCTCTTCCAGGCAACCTTAGGATGGAGAGGATTCATACAGAAGGTAGAAGGCGGGGCGTGAAATAGTGAAAAATATGTTACTTACATTCTAAAAATAACACATTCTAATACTTAAATAACCTAAAATAACTATAATATACTAATATATAAGAGTATATAATTATGATTAGTTGAATAAATAATAACAACGTCAACAAGGTGGCAACAGAGACTGATAAAATTGCTTAACACGTTCTTTGAAAACATTGAGCGATGGCGCGTGTCTGATAGGCACGGGCAAAGCGTTCCACAATTGAACTGCCTGAAATGCAAACGATTTGCCATAAAAAGTTTCTGAGCGCACTGAGGGGGACTTAAGGGAAAGGGTATCCTTTGATCTAAGAGGTCGAGTATGATAAGAGTGCCAGAATGTAAAGCGTTCTTTCAAGTAGTTCGGGGTGGTGGGATTGAAAATGATATTATAAAGAAGAGATAGTAAGTGAGCATTCCGGCGAAGTCGAATAGGTAGCCACTTGAGCTTTGCACGAAATTGGGAAACGTGATCATATTTGCGAGAAAGAGTGAAAGAGTGTGGTCTTTCATCATGATAACGCCAGACCGCACACATCCTTGGCCACTCCGCAAAAAATTTAGAGAGCTTGGTTGGGAAGTGTTAATGTATCCACCACATAGCCCTGACCTTGCACCCTCAGATTTCCACCTGTTTCGATCTCTTCAGAATTCTTTGGGTAGTGTTAGATTAACATCAAGAGAAGACTGTCAAAACTACTTGTTGCATTTTTTTGATCAGAAGTCCCAAAATTTCTACAGCAACGGGATCATGTCACTACCTACAAGATGGCAACAAGTTATCGAACAAAATGGCACATATATATTATAATTAAATGAAATTAAACTTGAAAAAAATATGTCTTGAATTTGTTCATATAATACGAAGAAACTTTTTCCCCGACCTTATGTTTCAAATTTCAATTTACTTTATCCTCTAGCGGATAAAAACGGCTTTTGCACTCGGATATCGAAGAGCAAAAATACTCTTACCGAGATGAGAGGGGGGGGGGTTAGAAGAATTATTTTTTTCGTCAGTTGATAAAACAGGACTATTGAAATTAATACTTGGTGGATTTTTTATTTGTACTACTTATACCTATTTTACACGTACAGTATAATTAAACACTTGATCGTGCAGCGTTGTCTGGCTAGTGATTGAGCCAATTGTGGCGATATTGCCTCAATTCAACGGGACTTCATCTTGAAGTCCAGTGCTTCCTCTAGTAAAATTAAAAAGTACAATTTTTTTTTTAGAAAGCAGTGTGTATCATGAACACAAATACGTAGATATACGCAGACATGAGTTTTTATACGAAAAATACGAGACATGAAATATATTTTACATTATACGGAAAAGATATGAAATATATTTTTAGACTAATCACAAAATACAAATAATTATCAATATAAAAAACCGACTTCATAGGAAGTGGATTAAATTTAAATGGGACCAAATGGGAAGCACCAGCTTTCAAATAAAAAAAGAATCATCAAAAACGGTTCACCCAGTCAAAAGTCATTTAAAAAAACAGTCGAATTGATAACCTCCTCTTTTTTGGAAGTCGGTTAAAAAGTAATCTTGATATACTTCTTCTGAAAGTTTACAGAAAACGTACAGAAAACATCATAAAATATTCAACACATCCAAATTATTTTCTTTGAGTGTATACTTCGTTCCAGGTAACCATACAGGAACACAGGGCGACCTTTTACGACATTTGAGCAGGCTCATCCGGTCCGGTCCCACCGGGCCCCGCCGGGTCCGCCTAGCACCTGCCCACCAATCGACCTTCCTTACCAAAACTACATAACTGGCGGTAAACATAAAAAAACTAGATTTTTACCAAGCCAAAAAAGGGTTAAGTGAATAAAAACATTTTGAATTTGAAGCAAGCACGAATTATGTACAAAAATAATTAATACGTGTATCCAATTTGAATTATAAAAAAAAACGCCTATTTTAGTTACTTTATTTTTAGGTATGGTTAGGTGGTTGTTTTGTGGAACTAATCCTGAAATCACGAAAAAAAAACAAAAACAAGTGTTCCCACAGACTTAAAAAAAAAATGCAGACATCCTAAATCTATGAGGTTCCATAAGTTTTGTCGAGTGTCAATTCCCGTTTTCTACGAAACACCAGCTGATAATATTTTGGCGATTTCAGGGCAAGTTATTGTTCATAATGATGAGTGCTATGATCATCTTTCGGCTTAGTACAGTCTATATTCATAACCTTGTATACGAAAACATGAAAAAACATGAAACAAGGAACTTAATTATTAATGTTATTTATTCTGTTATAGTTTTCATAAGCCTCGACATATTTATTTGAGCTTAAAAAATATTTTGCATGGTCTACTTGCCTACAAAATGTCATGTTGACCGGATCAATGACGAAATCAATATCCAAGTAGTTTTCGAACAAAATAAATAAAACCTAAACGATTTTTTTTCTTTTCTGTGCTTAAAACGCATCAACTAGTAGATCTGTGGACTTAGTACGAGCACTTGCGAAAAAATTATCATTACGTAAACGATAGCAACATGTATGAAAAATTGAACAGCGCCTCTATCGGACGTGAAAGGAAGCTGAATTTTTCATACATTTTGCTATCGTTTACGTAACGATAACTTTTTCGCAAGTCCTCGTACTAAGGCCACTGGGAGCCAAATGAGAACGCGCAAAGAGGCTGATAGCGACAGTTAGAAATAAAAATATTTTATTTTGAAAAAAAAAAATAACTTGACTAAAAATACATACAGGTTAATAAATAGTTACTATGTTCAAGGCCGACTGCAAGGTCTAGCTAGAGCATGGACGAAAAGTTGCATCGGTTTTCTATCAAATACTTTTTGGAGAGTTTATTGCCCTGGAATTGAACAACGTGATTACAGCTGCCCGTTTCTTTTATTGGACGTCCAGACAAACGTGACCAAAGCACTTTCCGTACACGGGGGACATTCCCCACGTACTTACAAAGTTGCTTCGGTCTACATTTTTATTCGCACTGCAAGGTGTCAAACTCTACAGGATTTTGGGTTCACAGAAATGTACTAACGGTGTACCTTTTCATCTAAATAATGAAATTTCAAATCATCATCAGTCAGAAGACGTCCACTGTTGAACATAGGCCTCCACCTTTAACCTCCAAACTGAACGAAATCCTGCCATCTGCATATACTGAATGCCCGCGACTCTCACAATGTCGTCGGTCCATCTAGTGGGAGGCCTACCTACACTACGTCTTCCGAAATTTCAAATGTATTCATATAAATAATGAATCTCAAAGAATCTTTACAGTTTACTATGGCGCAGTTTTAGTTTTTTGTATTGACTTCTGACGTGCTACTGCCAAGACTACGGAGATCGAATTGAATTATGTGGCAAGCCAGTTGGAGCAATGATCCAACATAAGACAGACAAAGTTGGTATGCTCGTGGAGTCTATATATAGGGTTGTGATCCTAGACAACGGGAGCTCATGAGCGATGTAACGAATTTTCGCTGAACCCCAATTTTATATCTTTTTAGGGTTCCGTAGCCCGACAAGGAACCCTTATAAATTTATTCTGTCTGTCTGTCCATCCGTCCGAATTTTTAAGAACCTTCTAATATTTATAATTATTAAGATAAGTGCATGAAACTTTGCATAATCTTAATTATAATATAGATCTCAATTATAAAAGTATAAAAATCATATAATATTCAATTTTAGGGGTGGCCCTGGTACATGTGAAATCGGGATGAAAATTTTTTTTTTCTCCACCTGCTATTGTGGGGTATCGTTGAAAAGGTCTTTTAAAATGAAGGTAAGGTTTTATACATCACTTTTTTATAAAGTCTATGCTTTGCGAAATATGACCCACAAAAGTGGCAAAAAGTCTGTCCCCCCCTGCATTTCTAAACTATAAGTGTAAGACATAGAAACTTGTAGTTTCTATGTCTTACACTACACACACACTTACACTATATACAGATAGGTCGTATTTAAAACCTTAATTCAAAATTATTTCCAACATTATCTGATCATGACTTTTCATAATATATATCCGTACGTACAATATGTTCCGGAAACCGGAACAGGTAAACGATACAAAATACCGCTTTCAATATTGATAACAGTTCACGAAGACTAAAAAGGGTCAGAAGGATAATTATAACAAGAAACCAAACAAAAGAGCACACTAACAATGCTTTTGACAAAAATAACAGACTTAGAGCTTTTATAACTAATAGGTTAGGCTAGGCTTAAAATTAATAACGCATAAAGGTTAAAAAAATTGTTAAAATTTTACGGAACTTGGTGAGAGCTATTTCTTTCACATATTTTCACAATTTTTGAGAGATAAAAAGTCACTGAAAGGCAGTTGAATGGAGATTAAATAAAAATGGTCAGTATTTAAACTTTGCAAATGCTCAAAAACGAGTAATGTATTTCCTATTTTGTCCAAGAAGAACGAAAACTGCGTTTTTATTTAACGCATGAACGAGATAACTTGTGTAAAAAAGCCGGCTTTTAAAATACCTCAAGTGCCACCAGTCACGTGAAGAGTAATTTGGAATGCGCTTTTGAAAGCACCGTGTCATGATAAAATAAGTTTTTGTATAAAATTCACCCATTTAAAGCATTTTCGTTACACATAAAGTTAAGTGTGTGGTAAACACTATAGTTATAGCGTTTAACTTATGGCACCTTATTAAATCATCAAGAGTTAAGTATCTATCCTTGCTTAACCCGTTTCACCCTCTTCTTTAAGTAATAACATCAGCTTCATCTTTCGTAGATCGACAGATTGGTTCCTTCTGATTACGGAATGCACGGACCAAAGCGTCGGGAAAATTTGGTGAAATTGATACGTTCTCGTGTCAATCTGGTCTAATCTGGTCAATGCGAGTTACCAAGTGAATGGACAATACAGATCGGATAATGGAAAACAGTCACGTTGCTAGCAGAGAATAAAATATTAATATAAAGAATATTTTCAGATCCAAATAAAACCAATTTAACAAATAACAGATAACATATAAAGTATGGATAGATTATATTATATAATGACATAAGATTATTAATTAAAAAATGCGTAGATTAGACAGTTCCTGAAACATTAATATCCAAATTGCTATAATAATTCAGTTTCCGGGGTTGTCCCTCTGGGGAACGTAAACCCTTTCAAATAGTTCGCCCATTCTGTCCCCGTTCAGGCAATACCCGGTCATCACGGTATCTTCCGCGTAAGATTTATTGCCAAGGCAAATATTTCCGACCTTATTGCCCCGTGTGAGAGGTGTGATTCCACCGTCGTATGATGAGTTATCAGTGCGCATTGGTTTTGGGAACTGGCCGTTAGTGCCGGTTGTTGAGTTGTTGTTTTCATTTGGAATGCCGCAAGCGGCTTGAAGTATCGATTCCAAAGCAATTTGGTCTTGCATGCGCCTCTGTATAGCGGTCGCTTGCACGTTCGCTACTATCTCTTTGTATTTAGTCTCTAATTTGTCCAGAGCTGTTGAAAGCTCCGTTTGGTTCTCGTCAGTCACTTCGTTAACCACTTGAGCCCTTTGACGGACCATTTGGAGTTGTAACGAACACTCGGCCAAGTGCTTTTCTCTCTGCGCTTTTGCCACTTTTGCTTCGTAAGCTCTCGTGCATTTAACTTTGTTCTTTTCCATCCTGTTCAAGCGTTTTTCTAACTGTTCTGTTTTGTATCTCATACTTCCATCTTCGCTATGATTGCATGTCGGCTTATCAATAAATTTTTCGAGAACAGCATGCAAATGGCTTTTTAAATCATCCACTTGATTACTGAGTTTCGATATTTCTTTATCTTTTGCCAGTATTATTTTATTCTTTTCTTCTATCACGTCGTTCTTGGAACTCGATATGATTTGTATGTCACACGATGATTTATTTTTTAAACCATCAATTTTTAATTCATAATCTTGTTTTATTTCTTCGATTTTTTTCTCATACATCGTCCTGATCTCTTGCCTGATTGCGTCTTTTATATTTATAATTTCTAGTTTGTGCCTTGCCTCGAAATCTTCAATTTCGTGTTTTTTCATATCTTCAAAATTATTGATAACTTCTTGCAAGGAAGCAATTTTTTCGATTAAGGTATTTCGTGAGTCTTGTACTTCTTGTAACCTAAATTTTAATGATTTTAAAGTGGTATTACTTTCGTTGCTCAGTAGAATGGCACTCGTGGCTACATCTACTTTCATTACATCTTCTTCTGTATTAAAACTGTAATTTGGTTGGTTTGCAGATTCTTGTTTGAGGGCTGAAAGTTCACTTTGTAGTAATATATTTTGTGTTTTAATATCTCTTAGCTTTTTGATTAAATTGTTTGCTCGATTCTCGTAAATATCAGTAGATTCGTAGTCGACATAATCTCTTAGAACTTCAGGACACGTGTAGCACAAGATTGTCTGTTTCCGACTTCGTTTGCTGCTAGACTTTGTGTAACTACTGCAATCCTGACTTCCAGCTTTAGTGTTTTCATACTCATTACTCTGTGAGAGGCAATCTGTGTCAGTCAATGGATCTTGTTTGCTATCAAATAGGACTTCAGTGCGTGGGTTTTCTGGATTCACAACGTAACATTCCACCTCCGATGAAACTTCGCTGACAATACTCTCGGAGATTCGAGGTAAGTTGCCTCTTGGAGGATGTTTGGTAAAAGGTTCTTCGAGGGTACCTCTGGCAAGCTGATAACATAGAGAAAACACGAATTTATTGCGTAATGTCTTCTCTTTCTCACTGCACTGTGTCAGTTTTTGGATCCAAGCGTTGCAAATTCTAATAACATTGTCGTCTACTAATTGAGCTATGTAAGGCTTTAATATTTGAAGATATCTCTTAAATTCTAAATCAAGGCTATCATTTTCTTCCATTGTAAAATTTTAAATAAAAAACTTGCAACTGTTAATAACGTAGTAAAATTTTAAACGTTTAAACGCCAAAGTGACGTGCTTTGAAATAACTTGTTTTGAAGTTATTTCCTTGTTCTTTCTGTAATTAAAAAGAGGTTCAAAGTGAATTAATGCAAGTAGTTACAAAAAGCGCGATAAATAAAAAGGTCTGATAAGCAGCGAAGTTGGATAAATGATAAGATCATTTAAATAAATAAGTTACTGACACACAGACATACAAGTAACAACTAAGTTTCTTTTTTGACAAGATAATTTGGTTATGGTATTTTATATGCAAAAAAGATTTGGATGACTGCCTCGGTGGCTCAGTTGGTAGTGATCCTACTTTCTGTGCTTGGGGGCGTGGGTTCGATTCCCATATAGGACAAACATTTGTGTGATGAACATTTGTGTTTGTTCTATGTCTGGGTGTTAATATCTATTTAAGTATGTATTTAAAAATATATATGTATGTATATCAGTCTCTGGCAGCCATATTACAAGCTTTGCTTAGTTTGGGGTCAGATGACCATGTGTGCAACAATGTCCCAGATATAGATATTTATTTGGTCAATATAACGAGTTCTTAGTAAATATGTTTTCATATTTATCGGGACTTATCGCGCAATATTAAATATAGGTAAAAATAGATACCTTTCGCTCGACGTTTCGACCATGTTACAATGGCCGTGGTCACGAGCTGACTGAAAACTGCGGGTGAGTCCGGAGGGAAGAGCGGGTATTTTGTTCTCCTACCCTCACTTTATCATGAAAAATTGCAGGGTTGTCACTACGACACACAACACTGACAGTGCGCGACTGATAGTCGGGACGATAATCGGGACGATAAGTCCCGATAAATATGAAAACATGTGTTCAAATCGCGAAAGTTTAAAAATTTCTCAGTAAATAATTCTGAATTAGATATATTTGATCCTAAGTATACTAGTTACATAAGAACCATAAAAGGTATCCTCCATCTTATTCTTAAACCAGACTGTTCGGACACAGCAGCTGTGCTGCATCTGAATAGTCCATCTCACTGTAAGTTCTTTAGTTTTTGAACTTTTTAATTATCTAGGCTTTTAACAGGCGGCCTTATCGCTTAAAGCGATCTCTTCCAGGCAACCGTGGCAGGCAGGTACTTTCATCACGTTTGTCTATTCCGAATTCCTTTATTAAATTTTTTTGTATGCACATGTTTTGGGTTGCAATCCAGTTTAGATTTTAGTTACTATTTATTTAATAAGGATTTTTGATTGTTATCTGTTTTGTGTACCTATCTAAATAAATAAAATAACATTCGAATGCTGTGTCTCGGTGATGACGTCGTCCTGCAGTAGGTATTGATATAGATAGATAGATAAACTCTTTATTATTTTTTTCCCTTTCTATCTTTATTTTTTATAGAGGGTTATGTGGAAAAGGTGTCTCAAGACAGACCTCTCACGCACAAACCTGCCGTGTGCGGCGAGTCATAATGAACGAGCGTTGCAATGAATTTTACGTCAGGAGTTACCACCTTCGACCAAAATAAAATGAATGGACGGGCCCTAACCATTGAACTTGATCAGTAAAAACGAGTCAAAATCGTCGGACATATACTTCAACACCTAATTATAAAAATGTACAGTATATTTGTTACAAAAAATAGATATCGGTTTTATTTGTGTATTTACACTTCGGTAAAGCATACGAATTCATAATTTTGTCAGATGTTTCGTTATCGCGTATCAATAGACTCGTGTTTCACTTCCTACGGCTAGAGACCGACTGAAACGAAATGAGAGCTGGCGCTCATTTTGTAATCTTCAAAAATGCGCTTCTACTGGGCCCGTCCATTCATTTTATTTTGGTCGAAGGTTACCACTACATTTTAAGCAGACTTTACGTTTATGTTATAGTATAGTTTTGTTAGTGATAAAGTTATTTACGAACGTACTAATACTTGGGTAACTACTTGGATAAGTATGTTTTTACTGCTGAACAAAATTATCTCCATAACGATCTCTTCTGAGAGCATTTTACTTATTTTCTTTGTGAGATCTACCTTAGTTTTATTGTATATCATTATCCTAGCAAAAAACAACGAACTGTCCCAGAACTAAGTATCATTACACAGTATTATTGAATATAAAAAATCTAATCCTAATATTATAAACACGAATGTGTGTTTGTTAGTTTTCCCTTCAAATAAAAAAAGTAGATTAGACATTAAACGGTAAGTTGTTTTTATTTCCAGAACTAGACTCAGGATGAGCTGCATGCGCGCGTGACAGATGGGGAGATGATAAATCTACAATCTATACTTTTTCACAACACAATTCGGGTCAAATTCGATTATAGGGCGGCCTGACCATACCAAACATAGCATTTGTTTCTAATCCGTACGGCCAAGGATTGGAACAACCTGCCGGCTTCCTTGTTTGAGAGAGATATAATCTGAGCCTTCGCAAGGCGAGAGTGAATGAATAGGTATCTTCTAAGTCTGCGTGCTTCATCTTCGACCACATCGTCGCTTACCAACAGGCGAGTTGGTCAATAGCAGACTCGTTCACGATAAAAAATATATATACCTGAAGTAAAAGTAACTTCTAAGAATTCTGTTATTTACGTACTAAATATAGACTTATTGTAAATAAACTCAAATTATTTATATGTTAAAATATGGTAGGTACTAACACATGCTTTTAAAGTATCATACAGGGTTGAAAATTCTAACGTATCTCATGTCCTTGCTTTGTTTATGGCGCATCAGGGCGCTGTGACGGCCCTGGGTTCGCTCTTGAAGTCTCTCATCTTAGTTTATCTGAAATTAGAAAAAATATTACTGAAAGGGCACAACAATAGCACAAAATATGTGTGTTTTTCAAGAACACTACTTCTATTATGGCCTGTGCATTGCAGTACGATTTCTCAGTTGCTTTTTTGTATTCTGGCCTGTGTATTCATTAAACCATGTACCATTTTCAATAGCTTAAATAATAATCATTATTTATTTAACCATTTTCAATAGCTTAGTTATTTTTAATTACTCGGAACGGAAGTATCCTTAAGCGGTTCGTGTGAGATATTCCCGTGTCTATCTATATATCTTAAAGGCGATGTGTGTATGTTTTCTATGGACTTCAAAACGGCCGGATCGATTTTGACGGGATTTTTACTGGCAGATAGCTGATAATATGAGAAATAATCCACGCGGGTAAAAGCGCGGGGCGCAGCAAGTAAAAAATATAATTATACGTGAATGCTATCCCGAAAATAAAAACTAACACGTTTCTCTAGTAAGTTTCCTGTTGGATTGTTGACGCGGGAGATATCGACAAAGGCAACAATGTTGCAGTTTAGATTACTGTGATACCTGAGTAAAATCTGGCTATAGAAATATACTTCGACGAAAACATTAAATAAACGATGGGCAATAAAGATACGAGTAAAATTACTGGAACCTGCGTTTATCGGGCACAAAATAATCTCGGCTGGTACTTCGCCGCTTCACTGTAGCTATGGTAAGAACAAAAGCTTATTAATTACTTACTCCACTGCCGCATTGACCCGAAGTGGGTCTTGACCTCAAAGCCAAGTGTTTGAACAAGAGAACACATCAATCCCAGTCTCGCACTGTCTCTCGTCAGTCGGGAGTCGAGCCTATGGCATCTTCAGCGATATCTGGGCTGGTCGATGGGTCGGCGGCCTGCTGCAATTCCTTCGCCTTCCTGTCATTAATATGTTTTTTAATTGATCCTCTCCTATTCCCAGCCGGTGGCCTATCCAACAGGTAGAAAATCAGCCCATTACCACCCATAGACCGGCCTATCCAACAAGTAGGAATTCGGCCCATTACCACCCATACCTTGTGAACTTTCCTTGGCTACGTACAAGCGTTTAGATTCTACGTTTCTAATCCGTACGGCCAAGGATTGGAACAACCTGCCGGCTTCGGAGAGATATATAATCTGGGCCTGTCAAGGCAAGAGTGAATAGATATCGTCTAAAACTGCGTGTTTCATCTTCGACCACATCGTCGTATTGGTATACGACAGGCGAGATGGTGTAAAAAAGAAGACTTATTTGCGATAAAAAAAAACCCAGCTGAGTCTCTGGGCTTTGGCTAGCAACTATCATAATATAAATCTTAAGGCTGTAATCACCGGGCAGAGAGAGAGAGAGAGCTATATGTTAAGTATATCTTCAACTATTTATAAGTAACAAAAAAGTTGATCAGATGTTGATGTGTATTAGGATCGTAGCAAGTAGAGAGAGAGATGTGGTATCTGCCTCTTTCCTATTGCGGTCAATAGGAAAGAGGGGTGATTGTATGTAAAAGTTACAAAATTCACTAAGTATAATAAAAAAAAAAACGTTAAGGCAACCACCCGCATTCTTCAGTCTTCCCGTGAACATGGTGCATGTAACTGCGCCGAAATATCGGGAGCTCCTTCCACAACCTTACCACGGTAAATATCCCGTAAATAATCATATAACTTTAGTGAACAACCGTGATAGTTTAAAACAGTAATTTTTCTGTTGATATGTACATTATATAAGGTCGGGGAAAAAGTTTCTTCGTATTTTATAAACAAATTCAAGACATATTTTTTTCAAGTTTAATTACATTTAATTATAATATATATGTGCCATTTTGTTCGATAACTTGTTGCCATCTTGTAGGTAGTGACATGATCCCGTTGCTGAAGAAATTCTGGGAATTCTGATCAAAAAAATGCAACAAGTAGTTTTGACAGTCCTCTCTGGATGTTAATCTAACACTACCCAAAGAATTCTGAAGAGACCGAAACAGGTGGAAATCGGAGGGTGCAAGGTCAGGGCTATATGGTGGATGCATTAACACTTCCCAACCAAGCTCTCTCAATTGTTGCTGAGTGGCCAAAGATGTGTGCGATCTGGCGTTATCATGATGAAAGACCACGCCCTTTCTGTTGATCAATTCCGGCCGTTTTTTCTCAATTTCTTGTTTGAGTCTCATCAGCTGTTGGCAGTAGAGATCCGAATCGATGGTTTTGCCCGGCGGTAAAAGCTCATAATGAACGATGCCCTTCCAATCTCACCATACACACAGCATCACCTTATTACGTGTTAATCTGGGTTTCGCTACAGTCTGTGGTGCTTCACTGCCCTTTGACCATGATCGTTTGCACACATTCTTGTCGTAGGTGATCCATTTTTCATCACCAGTGATCATCCTTTTCAAAAACGGTTCGGTTTCGTTACGTTTTAACAGAGAATCGCAAATGAGCACACGATTCATTTGGTTTCTTTCAGTGAGCTTGTGTGGCACCCAAATATCGAGTTTTTTTTAATACCCAGACCTTTTTAAATGGGTCAAAACTGTTTTGTGGTCAATCCTCAGTTCTTCAGCTACGTCGTAACTACTAATATGCCGATCTTGGTCCACTTTTTCAGAAATGGCATCGACTTTATCCGTAACAGGGCTACCAGAGCGAGCTGCATCTTTGACATCAAAATTCCCGGACTGAAAACGCTTGAACCAACATTGTGCTACTCTTGATGACACTGCATTAGGTCCATAAACGTCACATATTTTATTCGCGGCTTGTGTCGCATTTTTCTCTTTTTTGTAATAAAACTTCAAAATATATCGAATTTCTTCGTCAGATTCACTCATTTTATCGAACAAAAAAACAATTGAAAAATGGCGGGAAATTGCTTTTTACTTTTTGTATTCCTTTTTTAAAATGTCATATTTTTAATGATATCAAAACCAGCCAGATACAAACAGTACAACCGATGAGATTTGACTACAACTTTATACATACAAAATACGAAAAGACTTTTTCCCCGACCTATTATGTTGCTTATTTTGGCGCAAAAGATTTTTTTCTTCTCCATCATCTTGATTTAGCAATATTAATAAATGCCAACTTATTTTAAAGTCGGGTTTTTAAGAGATAATTTATTCTTTGTGACGTGATTCTCATTGAAAAACAAAAGTTTCCTATTACGGAACTAAAAACAGTTTGAAATGTGCAACTTAAACTTTATCGTAGGTATTGTAAAGTATCATTGAAAAAAAGTGATTGTATAGATAGTGCAAGTAGCAAAGGCGCTTTACCTTAAAATCCTCGATGCATTTTCCCGATCCCTGTCCGAGCTGGCATATCGTAAAATTTTAAGCACACTAGAAAATGTTATCCGGCTCATCCCTGGGTCCAATACCCAAAGCGCCGGGGGAACCCAAAATTGCAGCGTGAATTTCAGTTATTGTTATCATCGACTATGATTTTTGTTCAGTTATTTGCCGGTATACGTTTGATTCTAATCTATGTAGTATTGAAAGGTAAGTCGATTATACCACTAAGTTTTTATGTTCTTATGTTATGTTCGTTTTTATGTTGGGGATTTGTTTTGTAGATATATAGGTATAGATATCAAGATATTATGTCCATTCGAAGATTAGTGCCCAAGATGTCCGAGTACTTGAAAAACAAAACAAATTTTGCAGCAGTCCTGGATATGTCAATAGGCCATAAAGGCCGCGGTCTAGGGGCAGCAGATCTTAGAGGAAGCTCAAAAATCATTATTTTAGAAAGGTACATGAGGCGGCAGAAATAAAGTGGCCTACACTCGTAAAAATATAAATCCGGCACTGTATTGCAGTAGGGAGAAAGAGAGAGAGAGAGAGAGAGTAGGGAAGGAGGTAAGTGGCTAAAATTCTGACTGTCCCAGGGGTTTTATAAAACACCCCGATCCCCGTATAGCTGATCTTTTATGAAAAAATGGGACGAACGCGGAAAGGGAAAGACGGGGGTAGAGTGGATTGCTGGTCTGATGTGGGACTGGAGCGGATAGGGCGAGTTAGGAGTAGAGTGGATTACGGGACGCATACGGGACTAGAACAGAAATGGCAGGACGTGCGTAGAATAGATTACGGGATGAATACGGGACAAGAGAAGAAATAGCAGGACGCGAGTAGAGTAGATTACGGGATGGATACGGGACTGGTACATAAATGGCGAGACGGGAGTGGACGAAATTTACGTTCTCGAGTGGATCGCTTTCTTCTAGGCAAGCTTGCTCCATCTAGACCGCATCGCGCTTAACATCAAGCGAGTTGAAGGCAGTAGCGGATTTACCAGCAGGCTGAGTAGGCTGGAGCCTAGGGCGGCAGATTTTAGGGGCGCAAATTTGGGGCCACAGTTATTTTTTATCTTACTGAAATTAAAAGATTCATATTTATATACCAAAATGTTATTAGATTCACAAAAAATTCAACATTTAATAATTATGTTTCAATACTTAGATAATTCTTTCTAATCTTTATTATGTAAGTAGTCTAGACTATTATACCTAACCAAAACTATTTCTTATACAAACTGAATCAATGGGTTGTAAAAATAATATAGGAACTGACACATCGATTCCCTATAGTTTACAATCATAGGTATCTATTATTTACGGCAAAAAGTTAACATAATTAGGACGATAGTGCTCAAAATCATAAAGTAACGATTCCTTGCACAAAAATATGTAACTAATGTGATTGTGAACTAGGGTATCGAATGTAGAGGTCGGTAGGGGCGGCAAAATTTGAATAGCCTACTGGCGGCAAATGTGTAAATCCGC
This sequence comes from Agriopis leucophaearia, assembly GCA_949125355.1. Taxonomy (NCBI): domain Eukaryota; kingdom Metazoa; phylum Arthropoda; class Insecta; order Lepidoptera; family Geometridae; genus Agriopis; species Agriopis leucophaearia. The sequence goes on along the minus strand of OX421262.1, from coordinate 19,318,898 downwards.
CACTGGTTGAAGGTCAAACGCAAGCCTTTTACTGAATAAAAAAATAATTAAAAAAACGTCGCTACACGCGCGAAGGCACGCGAGTGAAATAAATAATAGCATTATCTCAGTCTCGCAAGTCTATGACTTTGATAATATATAGTTTGGATCTGCCTTTAAACTCGAGCTAGTACCGAAAAAAGTCTGCCAAAACTGAAGGGGGCGAGGTAACACGTATTGCACACACTGACATACTCTTACTAGTTCTACAAACGCACACTTCAATATTGAGTGCACATAACTGCAAATGATGTGATCAAATGGACGACCAAGGGGGGTGGGTGTAATTGCCAGAGGAGAAATAGTAGATATAACGCTTCCATTTATTTTTTGAGCCCAACTCAGACGCTCAATGTTATTTCAGCTCTTCCATTGAATACCTAATGCACCATCTAGATGTACCACGAGCTGGCTCCTAAGCGTAAGTACGAACTACTCGTAACACGGTTGGGGGGTTTATGACGTCATTCAGTGCAATGTGGCATTAGAGCCGCATTTCGGATGTAATGGGACAGTTTGCTGTACCACTTTCAAAGTAGTTTTTAGAAATGGTACCAATGGATACGTGCTTAGAGTTCTGTTTTAAACTATCACGGTTGTTCTTGTGATTATTAGCGGGACATTAATATATGTGTTTTATCGGGACTTAGGTTCGAGAGTTCCAGTGATAACTGTAGCAAAATACTATGAAAGGGGGTATAGGCTTTTTATTGGTTACTGGGCTCTTGATTAGCCTATGACCCCCTATGAATCTCGAGTGAATCGGTTCCTTGACTGCCTCGGTGGCTCAGTTGGTAGTGATCCTAGTTACTGTGCTTGGGGGCGTGGGTTCGATTCCCATCTAGGACAAACATTTGTGTGATGAACATTTGTGTTTGTTCTATGTCTGGGTGTTAATATCTATTTAAGTATGTAAGTATTTAAAAATATATATGTATGTATATCAGTCTCTGGCTGCCATATTACAAGCTTTGCTTAGTTTGGGGTCAGATGACCATGTGTGCAATAATGTCCCAGAAATATTATTATTATTATATTCTAGGCAAGCGTGCTTGTTGACGTTGTTATTATTTATTTAACTATTCATATTTATATATTCAATACTTTTATATATTAGTATATTATAGTAATTTTAAGTGAACTATGTAATTCAGATATTTCTCCAATTCACGCCCGCCTTCTACCTCCTGTATGAATCCTCTCCATCCTAAGGTTGCCTGGAAGAGAAAGGCCGCCGATTGTTACGCCAGTTTTTTTAAGATGTTTTATCTTGTTTTATGTAATTTGTGGTTAGTTTATCTATCTATCTATCTCACTGCTTATCTGACGTCGAGAGACTGAACGTCACCCAAAATTAAATGATAGTCTCCCAATAATGCATTTCCCCCCACATTCATGAGGTGAGGATACTTCCATATTCATAGGCGTAAAGGTACCTCGAATCCTCATCTCACCCTTAATTGGTGTTTTGGCATAAAAAACACCATATAAGGATGAGGTGAGGATTTGAGGTACCTTTATTTACGTCTATGAATATGGGGGTTAGTCTCATTTACCTTATTTACGAGACGAGCCGTGTAACATGGTCTATTTCTCTAGTACATAAATATATGCAATGGGTCAACGCGCGGGAGCCATTCTTCTTCAGTGCTCGATGCTAACGACACCCCTGAGCTATTGCTATTAAATTAAACGTAGGCTCTGTAGCTACAGAGAGCTAAATTATTATGTTTCAGCAGAGGTAGTCTGTTCGGGAAACTTTTTTAGGGAGCATCATTATTGTATCCTGTAGGTAAATACTATTGAAGTAAGTAAAAATAGGTTATTTGAGCTAAAAATTTATGTTAGAAATGGTGAAACTTATGGTAGAAATTCAGTCTTCCCGTGAACATGGGGCATGTTACTGCGCCGAAATATCGGGAGATCCTTCCACAACTTTACCACAGTAAATATCCTGTAAATAATCATATAACTGTAGAAATTTATGTTGTTTTATTCAATTAAAAATAACTTTTAATCTCGCATTAGTTATTTGGTTTTAGTCCAGAATATTGAACCAAAACAATTCATAGTAAATCATGTCGTAATCAATCAAACACTAAACAAAGCGTAAAATATGAAATACACTGAAAAGATTTTTATTCCAAAGAAAAGTTCGAAAATAGCCATTTTATTATGAAGAACATTTGTCAAAACATTTCGAAGAATTGATTGAAATTCTTGTAAGCTTTCATGACACTCCATCAGTTTTAGTAATTGCGTAAGAAGATAACATCGTACAGAAGCGTATCTCCGTTGTACCTAAAAAAACAATTACTTGAACTGTCATTCTTGCTTGTAATTACTTGTCATGTCACTCACACTTGCCCACGAGGGTAGACAGGCTTTTTGAAAATGATACTGTCAACAACAAAACCGCGTTGTGGCTTTGATAACTCTACATAATTTCATTGGTCAGTCATTATATTCAGAGAAAGTATTTCAAATAATCACAAAATTACCGGCTTCATATGACACGTGTGTCATATTGAAGCCAGCAAGCCTTCAAAGTGACACAATAATTTTCTTAAGGTGCGACTAATTGTTTTAGGAACTAAATGGAAATAATGACAATGCGGTGTTCTAGAAAAAGTTGAGCGATTCCAAAGTTACAAAAGGTTTATGCTAGCAAGCAAGTAGTATCGTATGATAGGTGAAACGTGAAACCTTTGGCTATAGTGCAAGGTGCAAGAGAGAGATGCAAGAGCAAAGAGGAAATAATTGGCCAAGAGCGTGTCGAGACATGCATATGGTAGGGTTCCGTAACTAATGCCATATAATTGAAGTCATAGTTCAGAAATTGATAGTTATAGAAAAAATAGAACGCACGAAGCTCTGTGGACTTAGCCAAATTTCAGAGAAGTACCATCCCGACATAGCATATTATACTTTTTATGATTTAAACATAGAGAAAACTGATTGAGAAACATTATTTGTCAAGACCATTTCAAAAAAAGGTCAATGACCTTTGAGCTACAACGCTTTGAATTTATTACAGTTTTATCGCTGTTACTCAAAAAGTCATCATCAGATAATGTTCAAAATAATTTTGAATAAAGGTTTTAAATATGACCTATTTGTATTGTAAGACTCAAGATTATATGTCTTATAGTTTAGAAATGCAGGGGGGGGGGGCAACTTTAAGCCACTTTGGCGGGCCATATTTCGCAAAGTATAGACTTTATAAAAAAGTGATGTATCAAACCTTACCTTCATTTTAAATACCTTTTCAACGATACCCCACACGAGTAAGTGGAGTGAAAAAAAATATTTCATCCCCATTTCACATGTACGAGTGCCACCCCTAAAATGTAATATAATATATGATCTATATTATTACTGTTATTATGCAAAATTTCATTCTATTATCTTAATAATTATAGAAGTTAGAAGGTTTTAAAAAAAATTGATGGACGGACAGACAGACAGACAGACAGACAGACGGACAGACAGAACGAATTTATAAGGGTTCCTTGTCGGGCTACGGAACCCTAAAAAGCTAGAGAGAATTTTGCCTACCACTGGGACAGCAACGGCTGAAGAAAAGTTAACAAGCTATTTCCGCATTATGCATCTATGAGATAGAGGTACGATGAAGAGGCCTATGTTGATCAGTCGCAGCAGGACGTCTTCCGGCTGATGATAAAGATGCACGTAACGTAGGCAACTATTTCAAACCTACTTGCCCGGTATCGCTTCTAAAGGCCTGAATAATTTATTGACTAATGGTAATTGCTTGAATGAATTACGAGTTTGTTTTAATTGAAAACGTCTTGTTTTATTGTCCGATCTTTTATAGACTTGAAGTATCTCTACAATTTGCGAAAGCTTCGTTGACAATAGGGGCTTACGGATATTTTATTTATTGGATTCCCGCCCAACGGCCGATCAAAATAAGAAAAAGATTTGCTCGGCAGTAAAATAAAGTTTGATGAAATGGGGAAATAAAACTTTATAGGTCTGTTAGTAACAGTGATTGTTATAATGTAAATAGACCTAGTACCTAGTAGGTAGTACCTAGGATAAAGACTGAGTAAATTCATTGATTAATATTGTTTTTGAGACGAATTTCTAGTGTACCCATGTCCGGTTTAACGTCGTATCAAGTAAAGTAAGGAATCAATTATTTTGTTTTTAATTTTAGGTTTGTTAATCATGTTAATTTAACCTTTAATTAATCTGTAATGTACTTATTAACATATTTTAATGAAATTTATTTAAATCTGAAACATGAATGTAATTAGTTAAACCTGTACTCGTAAGTTTGAATTGATTTTGTTATTCGACTAAGAAACAGTTTTGAAGATAAACTTTCGCAAAGTACCCCTGATTCAAATAAATATCATTCATTAAGTTAATGATATATCTTTTAAAAAAATAGGCACTCATGGAGACTCCCGATCTCAGAAGAAGGCTGAACTGCCGATAGAAGTGAAAAAAATTACGTTAAATTTGCATGTCGGTGACGCGAACCCAAGTTTTGCCTCTACTGAAAAACGTTCAACGCGGCTAAAAAAGTTTTCACTTCTAAAAAATTGTGTTGTATTTATAATCTTTATTCACGAAATTAAATGAGCAAATTCATTGTGTCAACCCCTAGTTATAAGTTTATAGTCGAGTACAATATAATTGTTAAAATTAAGCCATGGTTTTGGCCACGGGATATGCAAGGTTTGATGGTAAGCATCACACTCGCCTAGATAATAAAGTAAATACATAAGAATATCATGCTGGAGATGATTCAATAAAATAAATAATAGTTCAGCGCTACCCAGAATTTAGATTGTAACAGTTTAAAACCCTGCACTGCATTTTCTGGATTTTGGATGGATACTTAAACGATTTTCTTTCCGTGATAGAATCCGGAACGTGGATATTCGCCGAAGAACCACAGTCACCGACAATGCTGTTAAATTTTTTAAGTTGAAGTAGCAATAAGCAGGCCTCAGCGCTTGAAGATCTGATAACCCATTAGGAAGAAAGGATCAAGAGTTCGGTTCCAGAACCAGAAGACGCAGAGTAAATAGGACAACCACTAGATGGACTGGAAGACATCGTGAGAGTCGCGGGCATCCAGTGGATGCAGATGGCTGGATGTTGTTCAGTGTAGAGTTCTAAGGTGGAGGTTCAGTTCAGTTGTTCAGCAGTGGACTGCTTCTAGCTGCTGATAACTTAAACGATTATTATATTGGTAAATACCTATATAATCATTATCAGCCTATCATATTCCCAAGCTGGGACACACACCATCTCTTTAAATTCTCAGAGAGAGATAATGGGCCTTAATCCACCATGCTGGCTCAGTGCACGTTTACCTATAATATATCATACACTTTACCTAATTATAGTATTATGGCATGTGAAGGCACCCACTAAGTTCTTGTTATATCCTTAGTGAAAGTACAAAGTGTAAACTCGTAGCTAATCTTGAAATCATGGCAAGCCGAACCAAACGCGATAAGCTCAAACTTTTCGAAGGCGCACGTGGAATACGGAACTTTGATAATTTGCATTATACGTATTAGAAAATTATACGAACTTATGATTATTTCATTATCTAATAATAGAGTTCACGTAAATACAATATAACGCATGCATATTAATGCTGTTGTAGCAATAGTACATTGTTATTCTAGGGGTGAAAGTAACTTATTTAATCCCGAGACGGGGTTTGGCGCTCGAACGTAGCGAAGGCGCTAATAGTTCGAGGGACTAAATAAGTATTTAGCCCCGAGGTAAACACTGTGCTTTTAATTACAAATACAAGGAAACGGAAAATAAAAACATGAACTGACACTGGCAAATGCACGAGAAGTGCGGGACCATAATCCTGAGACGAAAAAAAAGTTAGAACATGGTTCAATACAAATGTGAAAATAGAACTAGTTTTCTATTATAATATAATAGTCAGAATATATAGTAGTAATGTTATAATAGTCTCGAAAGATTTTGACGGGACTTTCACTGGCAGATAGCTGATGTTATACGAAGTAATCACTGCGGGTGAAACCGCGGCGTGCAGCTAGTATATAATATAATGCATTATAGCCACTACACAACACAGTAAGTTTGTGTAACTTTACCATACTACCACCGAATGGCATTTCACTTCATAACATGATTGTATTTACGACGGTATTTGGCTCAGGAATCGAATCCACACTGGGACTGAATCTAGTTCAAACTTCGGAACTCGCAATACTTTACTACTTGCTCGATATAAACTTTGAATAGTTTTGGAAGCCCTTGGGAGTTTTCAACGATTGGTTTGCCTCTAAATGCTTTTATACCTATAATGGAGGCTTGGAGGTTGAATAATAAGATATAATAGGCCTTTAGTTCGCTTCAAACTGGCCTCAAGACAAGATAGATAAATCTTTTCAGGGCTCCGTAGTACTACAAAGAACCCTTATAAGTTCGTTCTGTCCGTCCGTCTATGCGTCTGTCCATCTGTCCGTCTGTCTGTCTGTCCGTCTGTCCGTCTGTCTGTCTGTCCTAATTTATTAAGAACCTTTTAACTTCTATAGTTATTAAGATAAGTACTGCACAATTACAGTTTCGGTATGGATCTCAATTTTAAAAGTACAGGGTTACGCATATACGTTGTACTAAGCTGAAAGGAGGCTTAGAACAGGGTAAATGCGCAACCTTTATAAAAAATATAATTTTGCATTCATGGAGCTTTACTGGTACCTACTTGTGAAATGGGGTTGAAGAGAAAAAACCCTCCACCCCCTCGTGTGGGGTATCGTTGAATAGGTCTATTAAAATAAAGGTAATGTTTAATACGACACTGTTTTATCAAGTGTATCTATTTTTTCTGGTCTATTTTAAGACCAGATGATACTAACCATACTACAACGTAGTACAGACGTCTTCAATTAAGTATGTAGTTGACAATAGTTCTAACTCAGTCACAAACGATCCAACTTCTGTAAGCGAGAGCTCTAAACTCTAAAGCTAGTATAACTTAAGAGTCAAGTTTCTAAGCCTTGGTAGCTATTAGATGCAGCTAACTACAGAGTATGAAGTTAACTTGTGACGCGGAAATTAATTATTGACCCTTTACAGAGTAGAGTCAAAGTTAGTGTGAAGGATCGAGGGCATTTACTGACATTGTATAAATAATTGTATATTTTATACATCTAACTAGTTATCCTATCCAAATTAGTACGATAGAGTTATGATACACACAATACCTGGACTAACAAGAGCGTGTCGAGACACGCATATGGTAGGGTTCCATAACCAAAACCATTTAATTGTAGTCAAAGTTCAGAAATTGATAGCTATAGAAAAATTCGAACGAAGCTCTGTGGACTTGGCCAAATTTCAGAGATGTACCATCCCGACATAGCATATACTTTTTATGGTTCAAACATAGAGAAAACTTACTGAGAAACATTATTTGTAAAGACCATTTCGCAAAAAGGACAATGACCTACTAGCTAGAAAGCCTTGAATTTATTACAGTTTTATCGCTGTTACTCAAAAAGTCATGATCAGATAATGTTAGAAATAATTTTGAATGAAGGTTTTAAATATGACCTATCTGTATTGTAGTGTGCGTTGCCAGTGATGACATATGGTGCTGAGACGAGGCCCTTAACTGTGGGTCTTCTGGAAAAACTCAGAGTCACACAACGGGCAATGGAGAGAGCTATGCTCGGAGTTTCTTTACGCGATAAAATTCGGAACATAGATATTCGCCAAATAACCAGGGTCACCGACATAGCTATTAAAATCTGCAAGTTGAAGTGGCAATGGGCAGGCCACATCGCTCGAAGAACTGATAACCGATGGAGAAGAAAGGTTCTTGAGTGGAGACCGCGAACCGGGAGACGCAGCGTAGGTAGGCCTCCCACTAGATGGACCGACGACATTGTGAGAGTCGCGGGCATCCAGTGGATGCAGATGGCAGGATGTCGTTCAGTGTGGAGGTTAAAGGGGGAGGCCTATGTTCAGGAGTGGACGTCTTTTGGCTGATGATGATGATCTGTATTGTAAGTTACAAGTTTCTATGTCTTATAGTTTAGAAATGCAAGGCCGACCAACTTTTTGCCACTTTGGCGAGCCATATTTCTCAAAGTATAGACTTTATAAAAAAGTGATGTATTAAACCTTACCATCATTTTATTTATTTATAGGAAAACCAACAGCTTTTTACACTAAAATATACAATTAATAAACTATAGAAAGCCAATTACAGGTTCTCACGATTAGATTGATTTAAAAGACCTTTTCAATGATACCCCCCACACAAGTAGGAGTGAAAAAAAATATTCATCCCTATTTCACATGTACCAGAGCCACCTCTAAAAAGCAATATTATATATATTTTTTATACTTTCTATATTAAAACTATCATTATGCAGTTTCATGCACTTATCTTAATAATTATACAAGTTAGAAGGTTCTAAAAAATTCGGTCCAACGGACAGACAGATAGACAGACGGACGGACAGAACGAATTTATAAGGGTTCCTAGTCGGGTTACGGAACCCAAAAAACCCTATAGAAAAAGAAGCGTTCAGTTTTTTTATAAGTTTCCGGGAAACTTTTCCAATTTGTCGTTCCACAATATCTATTTTTTAATAGAGTACTTAGATCTTAAGTTTCGCCACCGACTCGCCTGATGGTTGGACAATTACAAATATTTTAAAACAAACGATCCAGCTGTTCTCAAGTGCGCTTACCAACGAACGGCGTCTCATTTTTATTTATAGAGGGTTGGAGGACGTTTCTCTTTTTGCACAGACTTTACTAGCACTCACTGATCTAGTAGCCATTTATTCATGCCCATTCGGATTCTCTTCGTATAATTACCACGTCTACAGAAAACTTTCACAAATTTAAACTTTGGGGGTTCGTATCAGGGTGTAATATTCCTTGAGGAAGGTATTATTTTGAGAGCATTAGTTTAATGCTAATTATGGATAGTTCATGCTTGTGACGTAATGTTGATTTAGTGGTGAATTTCAGTTGATCCCATTCTGATTCTGAGTTATGGCTGCAAGTTTTTTGGGATTATGGTAAGCAAGCTGCGCCTCACAGATGCTCTTATCTGCGCCCGCAATTAGACTAGTTTTTGTAGGATTGCAGCTCAATTTAAATTACGAACTGTAGATACGAGCTTACTTAATTTTATAATAATGTGTGTTCTTTATCTTATAATAAGCACTTTCTTCTTACTCCACCGTTCAGTTGTAAAAAGGTATAAAAACAGAGACGGCAAAGACTGGGTTTTATCGCATTTACCAGCATAACCGTGTAATGTTTTGTTTTTCTTTCCTTCTGAACGGATTTTGGCATTGCACTTCTTGTGTATTAGCCTTGATTATCAAGTTTGATGAAATATTGCCAAGCAAGTCATAAACAAACTCAAAGTAAAGCAGAGGAAGTCACGGATAAGTGATTGTCATGCCCTAGTAAAATCTTGGAGACTACATGAGGCTTCTATGGAGCATTGGATAAACAAGAAAAAATACACGTTTCACCACGTTGATATATCAAACACGTGCTCTCAAGCACGTCCAAGAATCTTCATAAATAATAACCAACTATTATTACGCAAAAACACTCGTAAATACACAAGATTCGGAAAATAATACTACATTTCTTTACTACACTATACTAGGAGACGACATGTTATTTCACGTTGGCACCAAAACTTTAGTGTAATGTGTTTATAATTACGCGCGGTATTTTTGACATCGTTTAGCAATTAGCACTTTGTAGGTAGGAAAACTATGGAGCAGCTGTTGTAATTGAATTTGTGTAGTTCTGAAAACTGTCAAGGGTATCAATTTTATTTGCAACTACTCGTGTTTAGAGCCTCGGGGAGTACGCGTGGTTAGTGAATATTATTCAGATGTTTATGACTGATGGCAGCCATGTCTACCGCAGAAATTTTACACGGACACACAGAGTACAGAGAGAGTACACGGGGTACAGCCGCTCCATAGTATATCTAACATGAATAAGCTGAATAAAATGGATTGGACTGTGTTTACTGCAATATATGGGTATAATCATTCTCTCATTATTATCTTTCTGCTCTTATCCCGTGAAGTGTGGTAAGCACAGCATGTTTTCTTTATAAATAGTCTTTAGTCCTCTAAATCTCTTTGAGTCTAAGTAAACTGTCCTTAAATCAAAACGAATGTTTTTTCTGTTCTTTTGATAAAGAAGTTTATAACGCCATTATACACTTATAACCGAACGTAATTTTATTTACCGACTGGTACTTTTTATAATTATACCAACCAAATCATAAATAATATATTATACAAAAAATTATGTAACACATTTTCTGAAAACAAAAGCTTTCCTTCGTGTAGACAATTCCGTATAAGCAAATGTTACTCCAACATTAACTGAAGTAAAGCGCTCTGATATCTACGCTTTCGGTTCCGTACACATAGCAAAGTTAAATAACGTAATTAACATACTAAATAGGCAGAAATGAAGTCGCGGGATTCCACACTAATGGGGTTGCATACTGTGTATCTAATGTGGAATTGTAAACGGGTCAAATCTTTTTATCGCGAACATTTTCGCGTTTGACCGCCAAATCGCATATTGATAAGCGACGATGTGGTCGAAGATGAAGCACGCAGACTCAAAATAATAATAATTATCAATATAAAAAAACCAACTTCACAAAAATGTCAGAACTGGACCAAATTGAAAAGGGAGAACGAGAAGCTTTCAAATTACAAAAAAACATCAAAATTGGTTCACCCAGTCGAAAGTTCTGAGGTACCAAACATAAAAAAGTCGAATTGAGAACCACCCCCTTTTTGAAAGTCGGTTAAAAAACGTATAGGAAAGAAAAACTACAATGTAGGTAAGGTATGGATGGTAGCGGGCCGACTTCCTACTTGTCATGTAGACTTATCTTACTTAATTTTTAAGCTATGGGTCCAAAAGTCCAGGATTTAATTGACTAAATCAGACGTTATTTTGCGGAAGTTCTTAAAAACTGTTTCTTAGATGATCACTTTTGTATTTCTACTCCAATGTTTTGTATTTCTACTCCAGTGTTTTGTATTTCTACTCCAGTGTTTTGTATTTCTACTCCAGTGTTTTGTATTTCTACTTCAATGTTTTGTATTTCTACTCCAGTGTTTTGTATATCTACTCCAGTGTTTTGTATTTCGACTCCAGTGTTTTATATTTCGACTCCAGTGTTTTGTATTTCAACTCCAGTGTTTTGTATTTCGACTCCAGTGTTTTTTGTTCTTAACCCGAAATGGAAGCGGAAATATATTAGAGATTCATCTAAGAAACAGTGGTGAATTAGGTTTCCTATTTTTTACTAGAATTAATTTTTACGATACTCATTTGTTTCTTTTAGGCTGTTCAATAGATGGTGGCCACAATTTGGGTATGCAATATTTTCATCGTATAAAACAACAGTTTAATTCCCAGTGTATAGGTACGTAAAAGAGAGATATATGTGGATAAGAAAATTCCCATGGGATCTGGATATAAATTTACGCAGAGAAGAATTGATAGAATGAATAGGTCGAAAAACATTGATTCTCAGTTTTTCTTTACTATTTTTTTTTTGTTTTATTCCGTTCTTGTTCTATCGTGGTCTTCCTACAAACGTAGCAAAGTAGCGATTCCAACAAAAGCACGGAACACACCGTATCCCACTGCAAGTATGTAAAACGCAGAACACAATACTATCACTGCAGAAGAGTTATTGTTCTCCGTTGGAAAGTACTGAAACTGATAAATGGAATATTTTGCAGAAAGCGGAGATAAGTATAGCAATGGACGTCGCAACTTTTCATAAGCATGTTTTCAGTACTTTATTTATATTACACAGGAATTACTCACGTAACATTAGGCCGGATACTCTGACTATAGTTTCAACCGCATTCGGCGGTCTTTATCAAGGTGAATGCGGTTGAAACGATAGTCGGAGTAACCGGCATAATCTTACGTGAGTAATTCCCGTGTAATATAAATAAAATGTGTGAATACCACGTCAGTTTCCATAATATAATGTTTTCAGTACTTTTACCGAGGTTAATCGACAAGTAGATTAGCAAGTAGAGTCAATTGGTTTATAGAGAATGTACGTCTGTGTGATTTTTGGCATTTATCTGCAGAAATAGGCAAGAAAAAATCACATTCACTTAGCTTATCACTTCACTCGCGTGTTCACTTAGCTTGCTGCAGGTGTATTATGAATCTTTGATCGGGATCGCGACTTGTCAAAATTATGTAAAAAAAAAAAGCGTTGTCTATTTCCAATTTCGTAGTATGAAATTTGAAATAGACAACGCAGTTTTTTTTTTTTTTGCGTCATAACCCCTTTCAAGTGTCAAAATTCTGTCAATTCTGACACTGACTGATCCCGATCAAAGATCCATAATACGCCTGCAGAATAGACCGGCAGTAGTTGGAGATGGTGCTCTAGGATCCGGCCTAATGTAAAGTCTATTATCTATGCACTCCACGACCAGTTTTATTATGAACGTCTGTATTTGTGTAACACAATCTCCAGTGAGAAATGCGAAGTGCTCTGCATTACTGCGCGAAATAATGCACTGCACGTAAAAGCATTTTATGGTCTTAGAAAGACACAAGGAGATGGATTCACCCCATTTAGGACGGAATGCTTGAGCACCATGGGATGGATGGGTAACAGTAATGCGTAGCAGGAAAAGTAATGGGCACCCGGAAAAGTAACGGGTACCGGAAGATGTTATAAGGGAATGTTTGTTATCGTGTTTTTAATGGAATCTTGAGTATTGTAATAATATACGAATTGAAAACTCCCCTTTTTAGTGTTCCGTACCCAAATTTGAACGAAGTTATGAATAGTTTTTTTATATCTTGGTTCCAGACAAATTATCTATTTAGTTAGTCTCCAGACAAGCTATCTAGTTAGTTAGGGTCTGATGTTTTTTTTTGGATGGAAAAACTTTAATTCATACAACGGGCAACGGAGAGAGCTATGCTCGGAGTTTTTTTGCGCGATAAAATCCGGAACGTAGATATTCGCCAAAGAACCAGAGTTACTGACATAGCTATTAAAATTTGCAAGTTGAAGTGGCAATGGGCAGGCCACATCGCTCGAAGAACTGTGACCGATGGGGAAGAAAGGTTGTTGAGAACACGAACAGGAAGACGCAGCGTAGGTAGGCCTTCCACTAGATGTACCGACGACATTGTGAGAGTCGCAGGCATCCAGTGGATGCAGATGGCAGGCTGTCGTTCAGTGTGGAGGTTAAAGGGTGAGGCTTATGTTCAGCAGTGGACGTCTTCTGGCTGGTGATAATGATGATGCTGAGATGTATTTTTTTTTGCGATTTTCAAGTCAAAGACAAGCAAAATAAAGTAAGACATGGCCAAGTCCGTAGTTAGCTGGCCATGACGGTAAATTATACATATTTATTTCCATCTTTTACATATTTTCAGATAAAAGGCTAAATGTGGAGACAAAGTCAACCCTTAGTCCTTTCAAATGTGTTTACAAAATGGTAACAATGGAATTGGCATACAAGATTACATTACTGTAGTCAAAACAATACACGAGTATTTTATTTAAAACTCACTCCAAACAAACACAAAAACTTGACATAAAATTCAAACAAAGCCATTGAAATGTGAATAAAATAGAAGCCCTCCTATTTCAACCATTGCATTTGATTGAAGGCCTTTTCAGTCTAAGCTATAATATGCTCTATAGCTTATTGTTTGGCCTCTAGTACCCTCGCTACCTAAATACCCCATGCATGATACAAAGCGTGAACATGGTCCTTTTTGTATTTTTTTTGAAATAGGCTTGAGTTTGATCACTAACTTGCCTGATGTTAAGCGATGACGGTCTACGATGAAGCACACTTGCCTAGACGAAACCGATTCACTCGTGATTTGTAATTACCAGGGTAGGCAGCGCATTCCATAGACTAGTATTTCGCATAATAAAAGTTGAATCAAAGCGCTTCGTACGCTTGGGCTTGACTATATGTTTTTTTTAAGTAACTTTAAACATATTTTGTTAGCGGCGTCGTGGAATCCCATTGCAAGCAACTGTACAAACCGCGGTGTAGGTAAAACTGCTTTAGCCGCGTTGAGCGATTTTTGGTAGGGGCAAAACGTATGGGTTCGCGTCATTAACAATCTAATGTGACATATTAGTTTTAGTTTTCACTTTTGTTGGCAGCTCCCCACTCAGAAAAAGAACTAAAGCATAGAAGCAAAGCTTAATTAGCATAAACGAATTAAACATGTTACATTCTTTGTTCATATATGCCAAAACTGGTGTTACTAGAACGAAACAGATATATTTTTGAGAGGACGGTAAATTGTAGGGTTGTACACTATTTTAATGTACTAGAGACCTATAAAAGGCTCCAAAGCCTACATACTATTTGACAGACGGCCTTGTACGCTTTGTAAATCACGTGACGGATTCTGTGCTCTTTTTTATTCTGTCCCTTGGAAACACGACCCGTAATCAACCTTCAATGTCCTTTAGTGTTTTAATAAACTACGGGAGCACTTTTCTATTAGCGGCACAGAGCTATGATGATATATATTTTAGCGTAGTCTGAAAAGGTCTTGATACATTTCCCACACAGACTGCAATGGGCCGCATCTGTTGCAAAGCAATTAAATTCATCATCGAATGGGTCTGGATTCAGAGATTTGTAGCTGTGACACGGGGATGATTAGTTTATGTGACAATCAGGCTTCATTTCAGACGACCTTTTCGCTCTTTTTAACTCACTTCCAAAAAAGAAGAGGTTCGACTGTTTTTTTAAAATGTTTTTTACCTAAGAACTTTCGACTGGGTGAACCGATTTCGATGATTCTTTTTTTATTTGAAGGCGGGTGCTCTCCGTTGGTTCCATTTCAATTTTGTCCAGTTCTGTCATTTTTATAAAGTCGGTTTTTTTGTATCAATAATTATTTGCATGTGGACTATTAGTTAGTTCATTAGTGTAGCTACAAGTTCTTAGTGTGCCTGAAAAATGAGTAAATTAGTACTTCAACTTCAAGCAAGCAGTACTTACAGTTATTACGTTAATAAGTTAAGTGGTTCAGTGATTTTTAAAAATTAATAATGAAGACATTGGATTACGAACTATGATTCTACTAAGGCATATCCCCCTTGTTTATCTGATTTGAAGATAGGACCATACCTACTTGAAATCTCGGATCACCTGCTCCAAACATCTTGTCAAGTGTGTGTTTTTCAATGCCATAGGTGGCAAATATGCTGACGGGCCGCCTGATGGTAAGTAGTCACTGTCACATATAGATACTTGCAATGTTGACAAATACGTTGCCGACCCTTTAATACTCTACTAACTCGCCTTTTGAAGAATGGCCGTTTTCTGTGAAACAGCTGTTTTTTTTTCGATTTAAAGGATACTCATATAGTAAAACTTATTCATAATGATGAGTATGCGACCCCTTTTAGCCTATTACTATCCCACCTAACCCAGTATTAGTTTTTTCTCAAAAATATTAAATTTCACAAGAAAATTTTAAAGAGAAATATAAAGCATCATGTTAGCAACAAATTGAATCCGAGACGTCCGAGCAGGCTCGCAAATTGATTCTAGTTTCGGCTGGGTTTAGGAGCTCCGGAATATGTATTGTAAACTATTGGCTCGTAACCGAAAGTCATTTGCGTGGATCCAACCCGCCGGTTCACCGAGCTATGTACTCGTATCAATAACTTAAGGGCTGGCGTTCACAGACAGCAAGGCATGTTACGGCATGCCGTAGTATGTCTTGCTGTCTGTACATTACACACATTACATTACACTGTCTGTACATTACGTCTGTACATTACATTACACGGTATTGTATTCGTTGACTAATAATTTTCAACCTTATGCCAATTAATTAAGCACTTTAGTTCCCCTATTTCAACACAAATAGACCGAAACTTCTCGTAATGTCGCGGAATGCCGCGGCACGTCGCGTTATTCCCAGGGATGCCTAGGCACGTCGTGACTTTCTATGGGATACCAAGGCACGCAGCTGAATCATGCGAAATACATACCTAGGTGATTTCATGTCAGTAAAGGAATATGAGTGCTAAGTAATTGAAACAAGGTTGATTCAATCTTTCGTCACGAGATCAGGGTCCTCGGCATCCATCGGCATTCTAGGACATGCCGAAGGGTGCCGTGCCGCGCCGTCCCACGCCTCGTCATCTGTGAGCGCTGGCCCTAAATGAACAAGTTATGAGAGTTCTGCTGTACCAATCTATTACAATGAATTCATATTAAACTGCCTATATTTTGTCTGTTTTTTTTTTTACTGACCGAGCGTAGTGAGGTCTAGGGACTGGGAGAATTTGGCGTTTAAACAAATTTATGTTTGTATGTTTGTTCGACGATAACTTGAGTGCCGTTCATTTTATCTTCATGAAACTTTGTAGGCAAGTAGTTCAAGTAAATGGAATTTTGGAATTCATATATGAGTTAATCCGATCCAAGGGTTGTAAAGATATTAAAATAACAAGGTTATAAAATATAGTTTGTTAAAGTAAGGAGTTTCTAATGAATCCGATGTGAACTTATTTTGCACAAATAATGTCAGTATGACAGAAGATTGTCAGTTGATTAGCCGTTAACTGTCATATTTTTCAATCAAAATCATGTTAGGTAGGAAAACTATGGAGCGGGTGCACTTTAGTGTAGGTGAAGGTAAAAGCTTGTAAAAACGGAACGGAACAAAGCGACGTCTCAGTGCGACGAAGTCGGGACGAACTACTAGTTTATACTATCTCTAACTTTGCTCTAGCTGTAGTTAATTATATAAAATAAACGATAAAATAATTGAATGAAAACCGCAAATTCTGATCATTTTTGTTTCTGTTTCAAACGTAAAATTGTAAACATTATACATTCGGAAAAATAAATTCGGTGTCTTAAATTGTTACTACGGGTGATAGAGCTAAAAAACACATCAGTTATAGGACTGCACGTCAGAAGTGAAAACTTAAGTAGTAATTTAACTATTCTACAAGAGATGGCGCTGTTTTAAAATACACGGTACTGTGTATTATGTGACAGCGTGACGATGACGCAAGTTACATGATTTTTGTTCACTCAAAAAGTGCTTAACGCAGAAGTTTTCATTTCAAAAATCTTATTTGTGTAAGTCGCTCGCCTGTAGGTATAAGCATAACGCACAGTTATAGTGTGCAAAGCAGGTGCAAAGAGACAATAGATAGACAATAGACAGAATGAAATTTCAAAATTTTATTTGGCATTCATTAACCTGTATATACTACAAAAGAGGTATGTACATGGGATCCGTACCTACGTAGTTGCGAAGAAGTCGAAGAACGTTGTTTTGACGCAATACAGTGGTATCAGTTGGTATCAGTGCAATGGTCAGTGGTCACATTGAGGCACAGAAAAAATAAAGAAAAAAAAACTGATTTCTGAGGTAATTAGCTGATAGTGACCTCAATGAAAATAATTATGGGACCCTGTTAAATTATGTGTTATGTGTATGCCCTGTAAGAACACTGGAAACGATGCTGGAAAATGTTGGCATTTATTTTCGGCGATTGAATAACTGGCAAAGAGATGGTTGCCCATGCAGACGGGTATTTTCGCTACACTACCGTATTTTTTCGCATGAAAACGTGAAATTGGCATGGCACAATTTTCATTGGACAATTTTATTTCGCTTAGCTAACCTGCTAGCTCCTCCAATATCCACACGACGATGTATAAAATAACTCTTGTAATAACTAAACCCTTGCTGTTCCGGAATTATTACTAATTCTTTGGTTGCGTGGAGTGAATTTTGAGGCTCTTTTTCAATACTCCGCCTTCTATTACTAGCTAGAGTATTTCACATTGAAAATATCTGTCATTGGCCGGTTTCAGTTTCAGTCACTACTTCATTTCATTATGTATACATATGTCTAATCAAAGCTTGGATTATATTCAACTATATTTGTATCAAGTCTCTCAGTTAAACATGACACTACCATCAATTTCTGACCGCTATCTGAACTATGACCATCCATTAAAATATTAATTCTACTTCATTGGTTTACGATCTAAATCTGCGACGTAAAGTACGTTAGTGGTGAAATACAGAGGCTTAGAGCAGTGGAACAGTCGAAATACAGGAATTGGGCACAGTAATATTGGCCGAACAAGGGATATTGGATGTCTGTTCCCTGTGGAATGTGGGAAGTAATTGCAACAAAATTGTCAAAAGGTTTAACTTTGGAAAAAATCAGCCGTATAACTGAATCTGCTTGTCCTATTACATGGTTTTTAACACGCTTTTATTAGCTTGGTATGTATCTATGTAACGGAATCTTTGAACGTGATTTTCAACCCTTTCAAAACGACGGATTGATTTGAAACTTTGCACACTTATCAAGGACTGATGACAATGCAATAATTTGTATAGTTTTTCCCATTATCATTACAAGGATCTTCAGGATTAGTGATTTTAAAATGTTTTTTTAACTGCGAGAATTATTGGATGACAATGGCGATAAAAGTGAAATATTATATTTTGGCATGCAAGGTGGAAAACAAGCTAACGGGCAGCTTAATGGTAAGCGATCACCATCGCCTATGAATACCTGTAACACCAAGGGCATCACAGATATTGCTGTTCTTTCTGCATGTAGCAGGTCATCTGAAAAATTTGTGTTAGGTGAGCAAATTTTTTTCTGTACCTATATAACTTTAATCGTTAAACCTACCTTTAACGGAAAACCAAGACGTTTTCCCTACATATAAAAATATTCATACATCACAAATATACCTACCGAAAGCAAAAAGAGCAAAAGTATTTGAAAGAAACTACCAATGTTTTGACCTTTCGTCAGCCCGGCCCTGTTTACCGAAGCAGACCTAAGGAATGCCCCCAGATATGTGTTCCGGACAAATTGATCCCGTGCCTTCCATGAAACATCAATGAGCATGCCGACACATCACGCTGGAATACAATTTAGTTCACGTATTTTAGGGTTCCGCATGTTGAACTTGAATGCGATACCTATAAGCAGAGTCCAATTTTTTTCTTAATGTTATAGTTGGCAAACAACCTAACAGGCCACCTGATGGTAAGCGATCACCATCGCCTATGGATACCCCTGTAACACCAGGGGCATCACAGATATATTGGCGACCCTGGAATACTCTTAACAGCCCTTTTGATGAACCCATATTAAAGCTACTCGGATGCCGCACAAGGCTTATTCTACAAATTGCAGGTGTGAGGCAAAAAAGATCGCGTATAACGCACAGTATGCGATTTTCACAGATATATAATATTAGGATGAACTTTCAGGCGGTGACAAAACCTCAAGGCTGGCATCAGATCGAACAGTTCTTCAGAACATTCCCCGTTGTGAATGCGATAAAAGACACAGAGACCCAACGTCTGTGCGCATGCTGAGCGGAGTTTATTTTATTATTTAAATAAATAACACTTAAAAATATAACATTGACATAGTAATTCTATATCCCTTGTTGCACGAATTACCCGATAGACTAGCGGGCGAAGAACAAAATATTTACGTGTGTAAATATGTACCAAAGTCCATACAAATTTCAATTACATGTGTAGGTAAACTAAGACAGTAGGTCGAAGGAAAATGGACACTGGGTCTTACGAAACTAGGACACTGGGTTCTACAAACCTAGTACACTGACTTCTACAAAACTAAGATAATGGGTACTAAAAAACTAGGACGCTGGGTCCTACAAAACAAATTAACTGGGCCCTAGAAAAATATAACATGTCCAATAAAACTGGAACTTAGTTTACTCAGACATATTATTCGGTACCCGTAGCTAAGAAGTTTGAAAATTATAGTAAATTGGTATGCAATGTTTTTTGCAACAGATACATTTTTTTTGAGGGAATTTATAAATTACTGCTACGGAACCTTAGTGTTCGAATACGACACGTTCTTATCAAGCGTACCTTCACGAGAAAACGAATTTTGCAGAGACCCTGTCAGGCCGATTCAGTGACCCGTCAAACGAGATATTTCCGTAACAATTTTCTAAACCACAAGGCGGGACTTTGGCTGGTCATAGAAAATAATTTATTGATACATATCATAATCAATCATGTTATAGTAAATACTTATATATTACCAAGAACGTTGTAAGGACGTCCTTTGATATTACATCGTTGTGTGTGAGACATCTTGCCAAAATCTTGAGTTAAGGCCCTCTTTTTTTCTCTTAGCAATTTTAGTCGTTTTGTTTGCCTACTTGCATGGTTAGCTTAACATTATTAAAATGGTGTCATATCAAAATTGAATATTTTATCTGGGAATCCGTAAAGACTGAAACATGATTAAGGACATTTCGCTTGATAGAAAAAAATTCATTTATTAGCGCTTTTACTTTTTTTTATTTTATTTAATCAAATATCTATTTACTAAATCCTGTCTGCGATATCTTGATATACATAGAGTAAAGGTAATCTACTTGGTCTTACTTAAGTTAATAACTATATAAGTAAGACCAAGTAGATTCCCTTTACTCTATGTTTACAACTTTTATAGGTACTTAGAGGAAAGGTATTGAAACCGTCAAACCACATCGGTCTTAAAACTGTTCACCATTTTCATTAGACTATCACCATGTAATAACCATAGATTAAGACCAAATTAGAAATAAACATTTATTATTATTATTTATTATTATACAGATTTGATAATCATTGAGACCTCAATAATAGAAGTACCGAAACGCACGGCTGTGTATATGTGCCATGGTTTTGTTCACTAAATGTGACTATTAAGCAAATTATAAATAACTAGCCGCCCGTCCCGGCTTCGCACGGGGGTAGATATTTAACATTCTAGTAATAAATATAGCCTATGTTACTCAGAGATAATGTAGCATTCTAATGGTGAAAGATTTTTTAAATCGGTCATGTAGTTTTTGAGTTAATTCGTTACATCCAAAAATACAAATCTTTCCTCTTTATAATATTAGTGTAGGTCGTCTTAAAATCTATTCTTCTATTATATTACTATTACTAAATCTATTATCTTATTTGATGAAATATTCCTCGTAAAGAAAGCGCAGATCATTTTAAGAAACTACTCTACAAGTCTGTGCTCTTAAATTTCACTTCGCGAATATTATAATGAAAAGTGAAAATGTTTTTTTTTTCTAATTTATGTTTCAAAAGTTTTCTGCTTTGCAATGTTCACTTATTACTTTTGACGTTAAATTTCGATCTACAATGTATTTCTACTTCATCAAACTTAGTTTCGTAAATGAAAAATAAGTTTTGTGAAAGGTTTTTTGAAGGGACGTGATTCCCAACTTTTATCTGGCTTAACGTAGTGCCATTCAGTATGATAATGCTAGGTACTCTGCCAACTGGTAGTGGGCTTGAGCATTTACGCTAAGCCGTATACCCCTGACGCAAAAATAGGGGTGTTATAAGTTTGACGTGTGTATCTGTGTGACATCGTAGCTCCAAAACGGCTGAACTGATTTGGATATAGTTTTTTTGATAGGTGACTTTATCGTGACTGTTCTTACCTGTCATTCAAAAAAATCTGTTCCGTCGTATGAAATTATCAGCTCTATTATCAAAGGTTTTTTATTTGCGAGATATAAAAAAAAAATACGTACGGCGTCTTAAAATAAGCAGCTGAACACGTTAAGACAGTTTTTAGAACTTTTGTCTGTTTGTTTGTTTGTCCACGCACATCTCCTAAACCATTGGACGGATTTAAATGGTTTTCACGAATATACTTAGCTATGACCAGATTGAAGTATAGGCTATGATATTTTACGCAAGCGCCAGATTAAGGGAAGAATAAAGGGTTGAAAGTTTATATGAAAATCTACGCGTAAGAAGTCGCGGGTAAAAGCACTAGTTTAGGTAATACAAAAAAAAAACATACAGACGAACATAGAACCTTCTCGTTTTTAAAGGCGGTTAAAAAGGGTTTGCCTGCAAAAAAGTTTTGTTAAACAAAAAAAAAAAGAGTAAAAGTAGCAGTTGTTTCACAAAGCGCCCGCACGTTAACCTTTTAATTTTGTACACCCGTGCAAAGTTTCCTGGATAGAACAAAATTTTATCTGGTTTCATAAACGGCGAGAGCTGTTATGACATAAATGCAAGCGTTCCCTTAGGTACTGAATTTTAAATGAAATAGTGCAGTTCTCATATTATAAGGTTGTGGCAGGTCGTTTTTCACGATCAAGTGAGGGTAGGAAAACAAAATACCCGCTCTTCTCGCCGGACTCACCCGCAGTTTTCAGTCAGCTCGTGACCACGGACATTGTAACATGTTCAAAACGTCGAGCGAAAGGAACCTATTTAAAGCTAAAGCTAAACATTAAAACATGTGTTCAAATCGCGAAAGTTTTTTTAATATTTTTTTTATCTCATTGAATAACGTATGCTAAAAAAAACATGTAAAAATTCATAGGTTGTGGCAAGTTCTGGAGAAAAGCAAATAAACATAGCTACTTATTATGGTTTCACCTCGGTAATACTATAATTATTCACACGACTATACAGCTGTAATAATACTAAAAATTCCATCCACAGACCACAGCAGCCGAATTACAGAACCCTTTTGCACCTTTTATTTTTCTCTAGAGGTGGCAGGTTAGAAGGTTATCTGAAGCTTCGTTTTGACGAATATAATAAACGAACTTTTTGGTCAAAAGGTTGGGAGTTGGGACGAGAGCCGCCAACTTTGTTTTCGCCACGGTTTGTTAACTTGAGGACGTGTGCTAGATGTAGCTATTTTTCCTTGTTTTATAGTTATTTAGGGTTCCTTGTAGAATAATAGGACCTAGGACAAACATTTGTGTGATGAAAATTTGTGTTTGTTCTATGTCTGGGTGTTAATATCTATTTAAGTATGTATTCAAAATATATGTGTATGTATATCAGTCTCTGGCTGCCATATTGCAAGCTTTGCATAGTTTGGGGTCAGAGGAAAATGTGTGCAATAATGTCCCAGATATTTATTTATTTTTATCAGACGCAAACAGATGTATTTCTCATAAAACTGACAGTAAAACGGGCATTGCTATAGATAGCCTGCATTATCACAAATAAGTTAGTAACATTAGTTTTAAACCTAACATAGGTTTTAAGTTAATTTCATCATCATTTCAGCCTATCATGTTTTCATTGCTGGGACACAGTCTTTCTCTGAGATAAAGAGGATGGGCCGTTAATCCACCATGCTGGCCCAGTGCATGTTGATGAACTAAGATAACTTACTAACATAAAATGTAACGTATTATATTTGTATTAAATAAATAGGCATTTATTATTAATAATAAACAGTTTCTAATGAAAAATATCGATTCAAATCGTTGATAGTTTTTTGGGGAAAGGTCACAGACATGATACACACTTACCTCTGCTGGTTTATTCTGCAAGCTAAGTGAACACGTTAAGTGAAGTGATAAGCTAAGTGAACGTGTATTTTTCTTGTCGAATACTATAGAGAAATGTCAAAATGTCGAGTGATCACCCTTGACTGTAGTCCCTTACCCTTGTAATTCGATGTTTTAACATTTATCTACAGAAATAAGCAAGAAAAAATCACATTCACTAAGCTTATCACTTCACTTGCGCGTTCACTTAGCTTGCAGAATAGACATGGGATCTTGTTTCAAGTGTCGGCCGTGTCGATTAGAAACATAGAATCGAAACGTTTGGACGTATCCAAGGAAAGTCCACTTTGTATTGGTAGTTGGCTGATTTCCTACTTGTCCTGTAGTAGAAAGTGTATTCTTTGAGAAGAATTCATTACGGCTATTCTTATAACCGGTACCCTTTATGTGACTTTCACCCTTGCCCGCTTTCTGTCTGACTTATCGCAGGAAAACTGCCGGTCAGTCTCTACGTTGTTACGGTAATAATTTAGTTAGTTCACGTCTGTTGTTGTGTAATATGTTGGGTATAAGGTTTTGCTGGTGTGTTTGTAGATCTTGTTTTGTGGTGATAGTTGCTACTAAGGAGTTAATAGCAAAAGTAACTTTTAAACTATCGCAATTTGAACACATGTTTAAATGTCTATCTGCCGGTCTATTCTGCAAGCTAAGTGAACGCACAAGTGAAGTGATAAGCTAAGTGAATGTGATTTTTTTCTTGCCTATTTCTGCAGATAAATGTCAAAACATCTAATTATAAGGGTAAGGAACTACAGTCAAGGGTGATCAATCGACATTTCTCTATAGTAATCAATAAGAATAATACACGTTCACTTAGCATATCACCTCGCGCGTTCATTAGCTTGCAGTATAGACCAGGTGGACTTATTGCGTATTATTTTATTAACATAAAAATTGGTAGTTTGCGCTCAACGGTTCGACTATGTCACAATGGCCGTGGTCGCGAGCCTCAGGTATTTGTGTTCTGTGGTCATGAGCTGACTGAAAACTGCGGGTGAGCCGGCGGGAAGAGATATCATTTCTAGGAATAATTTGACTGACCTGATCGTGGTCTTCGGAGACTACTATTGGAACTGCTGGACGGATAAAGCTAGACGTGCTAAGTTACTATTGATCTTTGTATTAAAAGAAGAGCATATATTTAAGGGCCAATGAGGGTGGCATGGTCATGACTGACCTGACCGAAACCTGAGCTGACTGAAACCCTGAAGATTCCTCCAAAAAAAATCTTCAGGATTATCACCGTAATCAGCCCACCTTAGCTGACTGTTGGATATAGGCTTGTCTTCAGGCACGCCACTCATCTCAATCTTTGCTTCCGGCCACCGCCAGCTGCGTGTACTATCGCTCCCTGGAGTCTTAGCACGTCCCACGCAACGTTTACCATTTTGTGAACTCCAGAAAACGTTTAAACAAATGGTAAAATTGTAACAATAACTACAGCCTAAAGATATTACTATAATTTCCTAAGAAATATGTTGCTATCCATTTAATAAAAGGCAATTATGATATTTAATGTTGCTTTTGGTTTTTTTTTTTACTAAAATGGCAATGCAGCGATTTTACGATTTTGCTTTCCACGTGTTTCCGAAGGATACCTACGGATTTGGCATAATTACGGGAAGAAGTAAGTTTGTATATAAATTAGTTAATTTAACAGTTCGTCTGGTAGAACTAATCAAGTAAATTGTCTGTTTAATGCGTTCGTAGAGCATTTAGAATTTAAATCACCTGTTGCTTTATAACTTAATATTTTGTTGAATGTTTACTTAGCGTAATTACTTTATTAGCAAATTAATGTGATTGCTTTGCTTTTGCACTAAGTTATCACACATGAATAAAGTTTAAAATGTCATTTACACTTTGATATAATCAAGGCATTTACATTTTGTATTTTAGGAATTTTTTGTGTATTTTTTTAGTTTTGGCACGCTTTTGGATATAAATATCTCCCATATAAGTTTTGATCCAGTTACATGGTAATATGACGTGTACTTTTACATTAACGGAGCTTTTTATTCCAGGTAAATCTGTGAAACAAAAAATGAATACATTTGGTGGTTCCTGCGATATTAGTTTTGTCGCCTGTCACTCTGATTCAAATTGACATACCTACGTGCGACTGGGTAAATCACCGAAGAGGTTTTTTTTTCTTTCTATATGGTAAATATTGATATTGCGCAATGAAAACGCGCTCGAACCAAAAAAATGATTATTGGATTATTGGAACTGGTTAAAAAACTGCCAAAATGTATGAAATTCTTGTGCAGTGGACGTCTTATGATGATGATGTTGACGAAACAATCATTACGAAACATGTGAATAACCTATATCTTATCGCATGAAATGTCCAAGTTTATAGCGCTGAGTCAAAACTATTCGTGAGTCATTTAAATATAACCGTTGATAACAGATTACGGCGTGTACATATATTTCTAACTAGCTTTAACCGGCAGATTTGACCGCATAGTGAAATAGTTATCAATATGAAAACCACAGAAAAGAAAAAAAAAAAAAAGCTTTTCTGTGTTAAAAACCGAGTTCATAAAAATGTCCGCACTGGAACAAATTGAAATGGGACCACACGGGAAGCACCAGCTTTGAAATAAAAATGAAACGTCAAAATCTCACCCAGTCGTAATTTCTGAGGTAACAAACATTAAAAACGAACAGTCGAATTGAGAACCTCCTTCTTCTTGGAAGTCGGTTAAAAATCATAGCTTATTTGTATCTAACTCTAAGACACATGAGCAGACGTAATGAGGTGTACAGCAGTAACCGCGTGGTACCCGAGTCCAGGTTCCAGTGGAACCCGGCCTAACCGAGGATGAGGTGGACCGATATCAAAAGAACTGTTGGAAACGAGTGGATGCTTCTGGTGAGAGACCGGGGAGAGAGACAAACAAAAACAGGCCTATACCCAGCGGTGAGTCACTTAGGGCTGATGATGTCGATAATGTCCCAAAAAATAGTGTGGATCCACATCAATAAAAGAACTGATGAATAGCTCGAAGAACTGATGACCATTGGGGAAGAAAGGTTCTTGAGTGGAGACCACGAACCAGAACACGCAGCGTAGGTAGGTCTCCCACTAGATGGACCGACGACATTGTGAGAGTCGCGGCCATCCAGTGGATGCAGATGGCAGGATGTCGTTCCGTGTGGAGGTTAAAGGGGAGCCCTATGTTCAGCAGTAGGCGTCTTCTGGCTGATGATGATGATATCAGTAAAAGAGTTTTCGGAATCGGTCTAGATGTTCTGGATATTACCTTCTACACAGATACGAAATCTCAACCTTTACCTATTTAATATCAGCATCGTATCAGTGTGTATTTAGTTACCCATAAATATATGCATCGTCGTAGGTCTGTGACCTTTAAAATGGTACCACACAAAATGACCGTCTGCAAGCGAGTTTCGAAAATAAAGCTCCTGCACTAATCCCCGTCGCATCGAAACTTACGAAGCTTCCAATTCGCTACGAAGGGACACGTAGCGTATATCTCAGGAGGGTTGGTCGAGGGCGCGTGACCTTTAAGATTAGGCTATCTACCTAACAAGGAATCCAAAATGTCTTTCAACCAAGTATTTAATCTTCTTCAGTGTTGAAAACCGCGGCCGCTAGACCCGACACGTCAAGACCTGGGACAAATCACTGATCATAATATATGTATGTGCGTACAATAATTTTAATAAACTTAACTTTAAACTCCAAGGGTCGCATATCACCAAAACCATTCAATTACTCAATTACAAGACTATCACAAATTAGTTATTTTCAAGATAATAGTTTTTTTTTAAATCTAGGATACTGCTACCCCGGTTGTTGGGACAATTTGCCATTAACAGTGTGGGAGGAGATCATTGATAATATATATATATTATAACAAATTGGAGGTGATAGTGAGATTGTTCCATCATCATCATCAGCCAGAAAACGTCCACTGCTGAACTATATCAAATCAAATCAAATTATTTATTTGTCACTCAAACATATTATATTATGTCCACTTGCCTAGTCAAAAATAAATCTAGCTGGTTCGAGTAAGAATACGGATTTGTTTGCAAACTCAAAATTTGTTTGGTAAAAGTTTTGTTGCAGACTGCACGATACAAGGTAGCCGTCATTATTGTGGTGTGGGTTTATAACGTAGGTATTGGGTTTGCATATAAAATACAGTAAGTGGTAGAAGAGATTTTATCATGGAATGTAATAAAACTCATTTTTTTGGGCTAATCTTTTCATCTTTGATACTTAGGGCCGGTTTTTTGATCCGTGGTCAAAATCGAGATAACCATTTGTTAAACTGACTATAGTTAACTAGCTAACCAACGGCTAAACCAGGTATTCGTTCTTTGATCCCATTTTAACTATAGTTAAAGTTGACTATGGTTACTAATGTTGCCAATACAAGAAACACTGGTATACCACAAAATAAGTCGTAAATGCGCTAGGGAGGTGTTTTTTTGCATGGCAATACTTAATAAAACTTGTCATTTTTGACGAAATTTCTATATCACTGTTAGTTTGTCGACTATGTAAGTCGTATGTCAGTGTTTTTTTTTTTTGTGATAAGATGATTACTGATTTCATGTCCGTGCGTGGTATTTTCTAGTTGTTAAAAAAACACTTGTACCTACTAAAAAAATATTAACTATCATTTCTTCAAGCGTGCGTTGCATTACCTACAATAAAATCTTTAAATTTGGGACAAATTTGCCGTGAATAAATTTTGCAGGCAGTTGATTTTGAAACTTCATACACTTCTCCGTAGGAACATTCCTGCATATTGCCTGTAGCCTTAGATGAAATAAAAAATACAGATAGATTACGGTGTACTGCTAAAGTGAAGTCAAAATCGGTTCCAAAACTACGTGAATTCCCAGTATAAATACACGACTCACGCACACATCCGCATTCAAAACTACGTGAA
Source organism: Agriopis leucophaearia (assembly GCA_949125355.1). Taxonomy (NCBI): domain Eukaryota; kingdom Metazoa; phylum Arthropoda; class Insecta; order Lepidoptera; family Geometridae; genus Agriopis; species Agriopis leucophaearia. The sequence goes on along the minus strand of OX421262.1, from coordinate 19,290,457 downwards.
TTTCAAACTAATAACATCAAACGACTACGCACACATGTTTCAAAAATAAGGGTCAGTTGTCGTGTTTTTTTTTGTTCGCCGTAATCCATCTGGCTATTTATATTTGATGAGCCGGTAGTATAAAATCTTAATGTAAGAAATAATTGTTCCAGTGGGTGTAATGCCATGATTCCTCGTGGTTGGTGTGCTTAAATCACTTTCTATTTCACTTACGATTCACATCACACATAGGTTTTTTTCGATAATCTATAGCGCTTTGAAAAATCGTCATCCCTGTGGTCTAGAGGCAGATTTCTTGGTCTAAATATCTTCGGTCTTCTTATTAAAATATAATCACATTTATTATTACATCTTCTGATGAACTCTCCGAAATAGGTATCAAAGTGACACACAATATTTGAATTCATTATTAAGTACGTGGTTATTAAAATCACACGAAACAGCTGTTGCAACCTCAGTTAACTAGCCGCCATCTTGGTTAACCCAACCTAGAGCGGTGGTTAAATATTGTAACTAATGGTTACATTTTTGACCACTGGTCATGCTAACTATGAATCAAAAAACCGAAATATTGGGATTTTAACAATTTGTTAACTTTTTTAACCATTAGTAGGCTTAACTACGGATCAAAAAACCGGCCCTTACTATGCAAATCAAATCTGAACTTTAAACCGCTTACATTTTTTCATTTATTTATTTAGGTCAGAAAATTAGCATTTGCGATTGGTTCGCCTCATTTAGTATGCTGTATATATTAGACGCTTCAGTAAAAAATATTTAGTGGTTTTAGTTTGTGACAACTTTGGGACAGACATCTTAAAAATATGAAGAAGACTCGGATTTGGAATTTAAAATGGTGTCTAAAGGGATTCAAATATTCTGATATTAATGGTAAAGAAACCAGGCGTCACTGCAGGATGCCATGCTACTTTGTAAGGTAGGTTTAATTATGTATTTTAAAATCCAACGTCATCACACTTATCTTTATTTAAATATTTGCTATATTATACAAGTTATTATTATAAAGTGCTAAGAAAATATGCACGCATCGGTTTTTCCTTACGATAATTGCAGGTGAGTGACTTTAGAATAGTACTTCTACTATAGAGTGAGTATTACATCTACAAACATACCTATAAAAAACATTATCATCACCAGCTTTTGATAACCAACTTCGCCAATCTCCTCCACTGACCTAATTAAGTCTTGGTCTAGTAATCTAGTTTTCAATTGACTTAAGTAAAAGAGGTTTTCGATTCCATTCTTTGCCCGTGGTACAGAATACATATTAGTTTAAGCCCGTGATCCTACTGCGTAGTTCTACTGGTAGTACAGTGGGCATTTATTTTTGTCTATGGTTCTACCAGTAGGACTATGGAAAAGTACGTAGTATTGCCCGTAGTTCAATCAGGAACCGCGCTGAAATATCGGGAGTTTTTTCCACAACCTTACCACGGTAAATTCCCGTAAATAATCATATAATAACAAACGTTTCGATTCTTCGTTTCTAATCCGTACGGCCAAGGATTGCAACAACCTGCCGGCTTCCTTGTTTCCTGAAAGATATAATCTGGGCCTTTTCAAGGCAAGAGTGAATAGGTATCTTCTAAGTCTGCGTGCTTCATCTTCGATTACATCGTCGTTTACCAACAAGCGAGTTGGTGGTCAAACGCGGACTTCATCATTATTATCATTTCAGCCATAGGACGTCCACTGCTGGACATAGGCCTCCCCCATCGATTTCCAAGAGGACCGGTAACGCGGACTTATTCGCGATAAACACAAAAAAACAACTTTTTTTGATCAGATTTTTATTTTGTATTCTTAATTAGCTATATTTATGGGCTATATTTTAATAGGACAGTAATAATGAAAAACAGTAATTTAGCCTTTTAACGATAAATTGACCCTATGAAAATAAATATCAGTCTAGTCATGTAGTTCAATTTGAGTTACTATATGTACTGAAGCAGATCTATAGCGGAATTGTCCGTTTTCATTCTCAATAAATAATTTGACTTGTAATATTCGATCAATATGAATCACATTGTAAACACGTGGTTCCAGTAAAGCCATGTTTTGATAACTAAACATAAATATCTACACAAGTTATAATAACTAGACGTGTACAATGCTTGATTTCTGACTCACGCCGTGGAATATAATGTGGCATATTGCCGTTCAGCTCTATAAATCGAATCAATTCGAATCTAGAAATCTGGAATGTTCTTACATATTCATGACTTTATTGATGTTTCTTGTTGACGCTCAACGAAGCGTATTGTTGTCATACATTTTTTGACCATCGACGCAAACAGTTTAACACAAGTTTAACGTGTTTATCTATGTGTCTGTCTGTTGCATCGTATCTTCCAAACGGCTGAACCTTTTTAGGGTTCCGTAGCCCGACAAGAAACCCTTATAAATTCGTTCTGTCCGTCTGTCTGTCCGTTATTTAGAACCTTTTTACTTTTATAATTATTAAGATAACTGCATAAAACTTTGTAAAATGTCAGTTGTAGTAGATCTCAATTTTAAAAGTATAAAAAATATATAATATTGCAATTTAGAGGTGGCTCTGGAGATAAAAAAAAATTCACTGCACCTCCTCTTGTTGAAACGGTCCTTTAAAATGAAGGTAAAGTTTAATACATAACTTTTTTATAAAGTCTATCCTTTGCGAAATATGGCTCGCCAAAGTGGCAAAAAGTTGGTGTCCCTCCTGCATTTCTAAACTATAATATTTAAAACCTATCCCAGCCCACAGCTGGACATAGGCACGCCACTAAGCACTGCCCTGGAAACAGACTTTCGACAGATCTTAAGAGTGAAACCATCCCGAAGCATCGTGTTCGTTGAACATGAAAAACTAATTTAATGAAAATTTAAGGCATAAGTTATAATATTTGGAAACAAATGAAAACCTTGCTCTAAAAGTCTTCACATCGTGTTTTTGTTACTCGATGTTGTAATGTGTACTCTAGATTGTCAATAATGATGTATTTAAAAGCAGGCCTTGAGGCCTGAACTAGCTTTACTCACACAAATTCAAATGAACCGCAATTCATGAGAATTTGATCCATTTATAACCATTATTGAAATCACATGCAATTCATTAAATATTACTTTGGTCAAATACTGGTTTGGTACTTAAAATGTGAAGTTTTTGTGAGAATAATAAAAACGTACAACTAAATAATCATTTATCCCAAGTATTTGAAAACGATGTCTTCTAATGAACGATGATTCCTCAATAAGTGCAGCTAAAGTTGTCAGCGTCGTTTTTCCGAGATGCTTTCACAGAGTCCAATAATAAGTTTTGAATTAGTCAAGAAAATGGAGTCACGGTCAAATCTAAAAAAATGCTTCTTTTATCGTTTTCTCATTGGATGAAAAGAAGAGTGTTAAATAATATTTACATCACACCTATTCGAAACACGACAATTGGCATTAAAGGATAACGGGAACAAAATCCAAGTTTACTCCTGAAGGCGAATAAGTTTCTCTCTCCCGATTGTTCCGCGTTTGTGCTTCTGATAGATTAGCGTTGATAATTAGGAGGACCTCTCGTGAAGGTTAAATATAAAAAAGTCACAAACTGACAACTAAACTGTAACTGTAAAGTCATTTTTGTGACCAACATTTTAGTTTTTTGTTTTACGATTGTTTAAATAATACTTACTCTATGTTGACTAGTATGTGAAATTAACGAAAAAGGTCGAATGGAGAATTTATTGGCCGGTTAGGTTTTGACGGCATTGCGTGTTGGAAAAAAACCGTAGCTAAAATTCGTACTTTGCCTACTGATTATTCTTCTTTTTAGGGTCCGTAGCCCGACAAGGAACCCTTATAAATTCGTTCTGTCCGTCCGTCTGTCTGTCTGTCCGTCCGTCCGAATTTTTTTGTTTCTTTTTTCTCAGAACTACGCTACTCTTCGCAATGTTGTTGTAAGTAAATAATAATTAAAAATGAGTTAGAGTAGTGATAGTGATATAATTATTAACTCGTTGGTATACTATTAGGTTCTCGTAGCTTTTTCTTTTATCATAGGTAGTGATGAAAAATAGTGTGTTTCACTCAACCAAAACGTTTTGTTCTCGGGCGGCATATATTGAATTCCTTGCTACGCTCAGGATTCTTCTGCACTAATAGAATCCTGCGTTTCGCTCTAAATTTAAAATAACGCCCTCGACGAACAAAATATAATTTTGTCCCCTTGTAATACAATAACACAAAGAGTTGATTGAATCAGGCGTTACTTTGCGAAAGTCCATCTTCAAATTCCTTATTGTACTTGAAGCGACGTAGACGCGGAATTACACTAGAAATTCATCAGAAAAACAGTTTTTAACACATAACTATTTTCCTCGGGCGACAACGACATATTCTATCGATTACAAGTTACTCCCTTGTGTAGTATTAGTATATACTACTAATATGAAATTCAAATAGGAACATTAATAAGGATGACTCAAAAGAAAAGTGTATTCCAAATTTTTAAAACAATAGTTTGAGTCATTTTCCTTGTTACCATGACCACAAAGAACTTTGTTCTAAGCGTGATATCATGTTACCTACCGGTGATTACTCAGGTGGTCACGTCTAACTGGTCACGAATTTACTACTGTAATCATAGATTAAAAAAAACACCAATGCGGTCTGGTACGGTAGGTCTAGGTCTAGTACGAAATTCACAAAAACAAGAATTCTGACAAATTAAGTAAAAATAAATTGGTTTAATTTTAGAAATACTGACAAACTAAATTTGATTTTTATGACATCTCAATACCTAATTTAGCTTGTATAAATTGTAGTCTAAATGCACAAGGTGATAAAATAGTCACTACGGTTTTAGTATCTTTGCTTTGGACATTTTTGAGCGCTGTACTGACATCTATAGCTCTAAATATCATTGACTGTAATTAAATTATTAGTTTAAAAATGCCATTAGAATAATTTTGATCTGTACTAGATTCAAGATAAAAAGTATTGAGATTTTTTATTTTCTTATTTTTAGTTTTATCCAATTCGCTGTTTTTAAGTAATTATTGTAAAAATCTTATGACTGTCTTCGTCTTGCGCACTAAGGACTTTCTTGTCAAATTTTATTATTATCAGTCGTAAAAAAGTAACAAACAAACAGACAAGCAGTTAATTTTGCATGTAATAATATGTATGTGTATATAATTATTCGCTTTTGCTTCAAAGATGTCTGGATTTTAGAGCTCGTCACGTCAAAAGAATTTCAACATATCTCTAATACTTCGTAACATTTTAAGATTGCCAAAATACGACAATCCGTGTTTCTCCTTGTGATTGTGTACATCCTAATAACTGAACAAACTTATAGGAAAGCTGTAGAAACAAACAAACCGATTCCAACTTGGTCTGTAATATTAATTTGCTAGTTTTGTTTGTCATGTGATACGGACCTTAACGATGGCGATTCAGAATTAATCTGGAACTTGAGGGCTCAAGTTTCTGGTCGTTAAGTTATAATTCGGTTATAATTCGGTTAATTTATCATATTATCATTTTTACCGAAAAGACAGTTCCCATTCCGGCTAGGCGTTTTTACCATCTTTGATTTTTTTATAACCATATTTATTACATGACAGCACCCGGTAGCTTAGTTGGTAGTGTACACCTGCCTTCTGCGCTTGAGGGCGTGGGTCGATTCCCACCTAGGACAAACATTTGTGTTTGTTCTATGTCTGAGTGTTAATATCCATTTAAGTATGTATTTTAAAATATATATGTATGTATATCAGTCTCTGGCAGCCATATTACAAGCTTTGCTTAGTTTGGGGTCAGATGACCGTGTGTGCAATAATGTATTATTTATTATTACGTTCAACAGCCGTAGCTATTAATTTATCTCTTTCGAATGTTTTCAAGATTTTTGAAGATAAAAAAACGATTGTTTTATTGGTTTTAAATTAGCATCCATAGATGTATTCTTGTCCATCTCTACATAGTATAAAATCAAGTCGCTTTCCGCGCGTCTGTTTGTATATCCGCTAATTTCTCCTAAACAACGCAACGGAATTTAATGTGGTTTTTACCATCAGCTAGATAATTTTTCACGGAAGGTTTTTATATATAATAAAACTTACACCCGTGTGAAGCTAGGGCGAGCCACTAGTCTATACTAATATTATAAAGAGGAAAGATTAGATTCTTTGTTTGCATTGAATAGGCTCCGAAACTACTGAACCGATATGAAAAATTATTTCACTGTTGGGAAGCTACACTATCCCCGGGTGACATAGGCTATATTATATTTTTTCGCGAGGCTGAAGGCCGAACTTACACCCGTGCGAAGCCGGGGCGGGCGGCTAGTGTATTATATTTATGGATGTAAAATGAAGAAGTATTTTCAAAATTGTGTGAAAAGGCGTTGTGTAAATGTTAACATTCAGTATACAAGTTAAATTTAATTACTTATAAAAGTTTATTAAAATACATTGTGGACACAGCACTGTTGAAGGTTAATTGCACTAAACCACAGAATAAATACAAGTACTTTACTAAGTCTTTCAAACGTTTGAAGAAGCAATTAATTTATGTGCTGCAGCTGGCAATTTTAAACTTTTCCTGCATTTTACGGTATGACAAGTAAAAATGCTTTGTGAAATACACTGATTCTTTGTTATTTATTGAAGTTAAAACTTCTTTAGTTAAAGCACTTTTTGGGTGAACAAAAATCATGGAACTCGCGCCATCATCATGCTGTCACAGAATATATAATACACAGGACAGTGTATTTTAAAATAGCGCCATCTCTTGTAGAATACGTGAATTACTACTTAAGTTTTCAGTTCTGACGTGCAGTCCTATGACTGATGTGTTTTTTTACCAGGGACAGTTTAGCTATTTAGTAGTGAGACGGTAATAAAGACGCTGACGATACTTCTGGTTCAATCTTTAGACGACTTGTCAAGTAATTCAATTCCTCTGCAGATAAAATATTTACTACACAACTTACTAGATATTCTCATTAAGGTGAATGGACTCGATGTAGCCATTTTCTTGCTTCGGGCAGTAAACTCGTACCTACTGTTACAGCATCCAAGGAATATCCTCTCAACATTCTATAAAAAAGTTTTTATATTCAATCTGAGTTAATCAAGCTAACCGTATTTTTACGAGCACTAAAATAAGTGTATATTACGTCAATCAAAACCTTAATAAATAATTTTATTAAAAGTGACGAATTGGTAAACGTGTAGCGTGGTGGTCACTGGTCATGGACTTTACGATGTGCCCACGTTTTTAACCGACATAAAGAAGGGAGTTCTTAATTCGACTGTATTTTTTTAAATATTTTTTTATGTTTGTTACCTCAGAACTTTCGACTGGGTAAACTGATTTTGATAATTCTTTTTTTATTTGAAAGCTGGTGCTTCCCGTGTGGTCCCATTTGGTCCAGTTCTGACATTTTTATGGAGTCGGTTTTTTATATTGGTATTTTTTTAAGGAATAGGCTTGCTTTTGGCCGCTGACTCGCCTGATGTTAAGAGTTGATGCGATGTATACCATGGAGCACGCTTGCCTGGAAGACTAGTTTTTTTTAAACCTAGTTTTTCACTGGATTGTAACGTTCAGATTTACAATCTTAGCCAAGTAATTTTCCTCATCATATTTTCTTATCAAGAGAGTTGAAGTTCCGTTCGCAGACCATCGGCCAGAATGGGTCGGCGACTCCAGGTATATGGTAGGAATACGCGGATGAGATTAATCAGAGTCAGGTCGTACTAGCTTTGTTTACTTTTATGGATAGCTTAAAATTATAAAAATGATGTCATATCAAAATTGAATGTTTTATCTAGGAAACTGTAAAGACCAAAATACGATTGAAACCATTAAGCTTGATAGAAAAAAAAATGAATGTAATACGGATTGCCCCTCGCTTTTTTTTCAATTTCGTTTACTTGGATTTTTTCCAGTTATTTTGATGTAAAAATGTAAAAACCAAACTACTGAACTGATTTTGAAGAAATTAAATTTTTAAAGGACCAATTTGAAAGTATATCCTTTTAATTTTTTATTTTCCAAATCTGTTAATAAATGAAGTAATTCTGAGGTAATAAAAAAAAAAAAAAAACAACCACAACCCCTCCTATCTTTGAAATCATTAAAATTGGCGAAGATATCGCGTAATATACGCACACAAAAAACAATTGAATTAAAGACTTGTTTTATTGTAAAGTCAGATGAAAACTCAATAATAAGTTCATGCCTTAGTCATAAGTAAATTTATTAATAAATGACAATTTACAAGTCAATAAAAAAAATTACTTGAAAATTGAGAAAATAATTAATTAAAAATTACAAACAACTACAAAAATAATATATTAAGATAATGTTAATACATGTCAAACAATTCAATAATTTAGCTCATAATATAACAAATTTATAAAATTCGCTAAATATATAATAAGACTGTTCAATGAGCCATCTTTTAAATGTATATTTGAAAGATTGCAGACTCATGACTGCTGTTATTTTAACCGGTAAGTGGTTATAAACCATCAGGTCCATGACGTGCGGTACCCTTATGCACTTCACTTACATACGTCACATATGCCAGCCTTCAATACCAAGGTAATATGTAAGGGTACCCCTATAAAGTTCATAAGTCCCATAACATAGCACCTTGACCATTAGAAGTGTCGAAAGATTTACAATGCCAATTTCAATCCTACTGTAATGTAATAAAATAATATTCTTTACGCATACATAAAAATACGTGGAGCTTTTTGTGTATTTGCATTTTTTTTTGCAAAAAAACAAAGTAAAAGTTTTCTGATACGTCAAGGTATGTAAAGTCGTGGTGAAGTCTTGTTCAAACGATGCCATTTAACTATCTAATGATACTAATGCTCAATGCTAAGATCTGAATGTAGGAATTTCAATACTTTTATGTAAATACAAAAGTTACAAAAAAATCTGCATTATTCTTTTTGTTTCGGAAAACGCAGGAATTCTGTAAATTTTAGGGCACAATTAGTATCTATATCAGGAAATTAACTTGCCCATCTACTTCTTTACATTAAACTGTATTTTATTTAAATTTAATTATAAATACGTAAAAAACTCAAACAATAAATGTAACTTACCACTAGGTTCATGTAAACAGGGCATTAACAGTCGGCGCCAAGTCTTTCCACCCACACAAAAAGTACAAAATTTTAATGAAAAAATATTGGGGAGCGAAAGAATGCAGATTTTTATTGAATAAAGAAAGAATCGCTTGAAAAATGATCCCGAAGAATGGAACAAAAAAGCCTACGCGTGAAATGCAATCACCGCGTAGGGTTGGACACATCAAAAGAAATATAATTTAAAAAAACTTGGGAGAACGTTAAATTTGACTGAAAACCTCCTAAAGCCGTACATTGTTGAAGTAACAAAAGAAAAGACAAGTTTTTAACTATAAAAAAAACATATATTTATATGTATAACGCGGTCATCACTTACAGCATCAAACTGGTCTACTGGACGCTGTGATCTTGAAAACTAAATTGAAACCAATACTCAATATGTTAATTGGGACATATTTATTGCAGATCTTAAATAACTTATTTCAATACATCTTAAATAACATAATATAATACTTATGACTCTTTTAGGTTATGGCATTATAAGCTCGGAACGGTCCATTTTTACATCGTCCAAATCGACATTGTAAAATTCGTCCAGAGTGTAGTGCCATTTGGATTTTATGAAGTTTTGAGAACGTTATATTAGTGAAGCTGCTTTATTTTTCTGTCTTTATTTTATTTGGTAGTTTATTGAAATGTTTTTTGGTCATAGATGTAGGGCCAGAACCATGAAGTGCTAGATCTCTTGCGTCGGTACAAAATTAAAATGAATATGTTAATACTTGTACCTAGTCTCTTGGCAACCCTACTCTCTCAATTTTCTGTAATCCAAGAAATTTTAATTCTATTACCTTTACCATTTAAGTCCAATATCTCTCATCTCTGGCTGAATCTCGGAGTCAAGTTTAGGCCCTTGACCTCACACACCTTGGGCCTTGCGAATTTTACGAGCAAATGAGACGTTTATTTTTATTTACTGCGATGGAGACAGCTTTAACATGTTACGGCTTTTAATCATCGATTTGTGTGGAAAAATCTTGATAAGAATTGTCTTTAAATGTTTTCTTTTTCCACCAACTCGCCTGATGGTAAGCGACGATGGAACATGTAGATCTAGAAGAAATCTAGCCTAGCCATGTCTTCTAAATTATTTTTTTCTAGATTAAATAACATAGAGAGTCACTCTAACCATGGTAAAGTTTGTTGTAAATAAATGTCAAATATACACACACTGATGGGCATGATTGTGTCCTTTCTAACTGTTGTTAGAACTATGTTTCACATTAAAGATATATATAAAAATATACATATATATATATATATATAATATTTTCTTTCTTTCTTGAAGTACACCAGACGAATCACCGAGTGTACCGTAAACACTATTTGCGGCCATCCATTAAAACAGTGACCAGTGACTTCGTTTACTTGTTGAGAGGAGGCAATCAAACTACACGAATGCTTCTTATCTCACACAACGAGAAACTTCTAGTGGACAAAAACGTAGATGTTTTCAATTTAGTGAATAATAACCGAGAAAGAACATGCCCCATAATCACGTTTGAAGGCAGAAACCATAACATCTGATTCAAGTTACGTGAGAAAGTAGTAGCGCGCGATTAAACCCATGTTTTGTGTTTACGAGAACTCTAGAAGCCGGCTTTTCAAGGCTAAACGTAATTCCGTCATAGAGTATGTGTTTACGTTGTTTTACGTACAGAAGCGTCACCCGTTTTATGAAGCTTTTGTCATTTCACATAAAATCAAACTTAATAAAAAAAGTAACAAATAAAAATCTGCTAAAACTATTGCACCTATTGAATGTAAAAAAGATGCTTCAGAATATTTTAACACAAAACTGTCAAAAGCGTGTCGTGACGCACTCAAAGCAAAGTTCTGTTTCGTAGTGTTCTGTGTGGTGAAAATAAATAACCATCACCAGAGAATTGTTAACATACAATTTGTATTTTTTTAAATATCTCGTTAACTATTGAACTCGAGCAAGTCACGATAATAATAGTAATTTCAGTTAGTATTTCCAGATGTTTTCAGATATTTATTTCGGACATTTTCATTTCAAAAACGGCTATTATTAAAATATTTATTTAATAATAATTTAAAAAAACTGGGACATGTTTAAGTATTTTCCTATTTGAATTCCTTCTTTAATTACACTTTACTCGATGGACTATGTTTATTATATTTTTTGGTAGAATTATCTATGCAGCGCTATATACATAGTCTATTTGGAAAAAAGGGGCCGTAATACATACAGACGGTCACGCGGAATCTATTACGGTTCTTTAGCTTACTACGGAACCCTAAAAAGTGGCAGATTGACAGATATACTTAGCTTAAATGCCAATAATTCTTTTTAACCTTGGCAAAGTGTCTATACATTTTTTCACCTCAAAAATGAAATATCATAAAACTCATTTTCATTCTATTCACTTCTTTAGGCTTCATAAATCAAATGTTGAGAAAAATAAAATAAAATATTATGTTCAGTTAAAGAATCATTTTAACTTGGGTAAAGTGAATCAATTTATACCAGACAAAATTAATTTTTATTAAATGAGAACGATTCGTGAAAATGTAGGTACTTGCTAAATGAAGCCATTGTATAAACGAACTCACAAAATTACTTCTAAAATTCCAACAGATGTATTAAATGATGTTAGTTCTGAAATTCAATTAAAAATTCGTTTGAAATAAGTATAAAAGACAATGGTCCCGATCCATGCCGATTTCGTTATTTCAAAGTTATACTAAAATAAATACTAATTCAAATGAATTAACATCAAACGTCAATTTTCAGTACCAAAATGACTTGTTAACAAAAGGGCTTGCGTAGGCACTGTAAGTTAAAATAAATCATCCAGTTCGCTTGTTCTATGTGTTATTGTTAACGCTCATTACCATAATTGATTTTAGTTTTTAGTTTGTGTTTAGTTAGTGGCGGTTGTCACTTCTGTTGACGCTAGTCTATTTCCGCGGTGAGTGCGGGCAGCGATGCGCTTACGCAGCCCCCACCACGTCTATATAGCCCCCAGCTCGCGCGCTGGCCTCAGTTCTCATTGCAGCACAGCACAGTGCTTACGGAACGTGCAAACATGTTCTCAACGCGTTGCCTCGCCATCCTCGCCCTTGTGGCCGCTGCGTCTTCTCTACCGGCGCAAGAAAAACCTATCCCCCAGCCCATCACAACGATAACAAATGATGACGTCGCCCCACCCATGCCAGGAGCCTGGTTCAACGTCCCCTTTTTCGGCGATATCACCAAAATCTTTGCTCCACTCTGGAAACTGTTCCCTACCTTCGAAGAGCTCGGCCCGAGAATACTCGCAAGCGATGAGAAGTTCCAAGTGATCGTCCAAGTTAAGGACTACAAGAAGGATGATTTGAAGGTCAAAGTGAAGGGAGACTTCATCTTCGTGCAGGGCTCGCACGAAGCCAAGCTGCAGGAAGACCATGATCTGTTCGCCAGCCAGTTCTTCCACACGTACACGTTACCGGCGAACTCCAGCGCGAACAGCGTCACAGCCAACCTGACTACCGATGGTTTCCTGATTATCAACGCACCCATCAGCGGACCCGTTGACCGATCAAAGGAAACCGACCGGGAAGTGCCCATAGTATCAACCGGAACTCCTTACAAGAAGGAAGAAACGTCAGAACCAGTAGCGCCAGAAGCAGTAGCGCCAGAAGCAGTAGCACCAGAAGTAGTAGCACCCCAAGAAGTAACGCCAGAAGTAGTGAAAGTTGAATCTGCGGCAGCTCCCGAAGAAGACCGAAAAGAACCGACGACAATTCCTCCTGAAAGAGAAGAAGTGACGGAAAAGGATAACGTGATCCCCCACGGAAACGAAGTAAATGAAGTTTCGCCCTAAAGTGATATAGGTTTAAGTATTTTTAACTCAGTATTGTAATAAATATGTTTTATATTTTAAAAGTCAGTGTTTTTGTTTGGGTCGGTATGCATTAGCACTGCTCTTATAATGGTTGAGGCATGGGATGAATACAGATGTGTCGCGGACGTGCGCCGGCCGGCTCCGCAAACAATGGAGGTCGGCCTTTTTTGAAACTAATTTATGATCAGAGAAGACAAAGGAGTTTCAATCAACGCAATAATATAGATATAACCACACAGTTCATATAACAAACCAATCAATATTCCAGAAGGTTCCAATACGTTTCACTTCACGACATTTTAATCAGCCCATTTTACGATTTAATCAAAGTTTGTCATTAATAAGTCTAAGTCACTGATGTAATCGTGTCTTTGTGTCCTGTTACCTAATCGTATTGCTAATTTATACTGCACATCTGACATTTTGAATCCAAGGTTAACGAGAAAAAACTCTTGACAGGTTCCAAATTTAAGGCAGATGTTTTAAGCATTTTAATTTCGATAGATTGATTCTTCAGATGCCAAATGGTGATCTTTGCTGAATGGGTATAGATCTTTTTGTTTGCTTTTGGTTTGACACTGTATGTTCAATATTCATTTGAAAATATTTATAAGAATATTATATCTATCAACCCTGACTCAACAAAGTGTAAGCAACAAGTGGATTGTGCAATTAAGGCATGATAACTCGATAGGCACATATGCAATTGCATTATACTTTCTGTTGAAATATAATAGCCATACAACTACATCAATTTATTATTATGAGTATACTCTTTGTAAATTATTCTGCACGTCTCGTTAATTTAGTTTATTCAGTTTTTTTTTTCTCTCGCGAAGATTGGCTCCTTTCATCATTATTGGCCTATACTCATACACAAAAAATGAACTATGTAGTACTAGTATCCGAAATACGTACTATGTGCCTATGACTACAAAAACACATTTGATACGGATAAAGTCATTGCCTGGGATATGATTTAGGTAAAGGCATGTGGAGAACCTGCGCAGTGCCTAGACCCAGCTGACAATCACGGTCGGTACAGTGATCAGATTTGGTTACGTTTATCCCTCATGATTTCCATTAGATTTCCTAAAGTTTAATAAAAACTCCTTACGAGTAAATAATCGGAGTTTTATTGTTGCTTCATTTAGAACCATAATGAGGAAACATAATCTTGGTCCGCATTTGCATATATTTAACATTCGTTTGGCTTATGACGTTCAATTAGACTATATTTTAATAGGTAGGTTGGGTTTCCTTCGTTTTATATTTTCTCGAGAAGAATTCATTTCCTTAATTATATAAACCGTATCCGTTGTATTAAGATAAGTTTAATGGAGGAAATTTAATTATCAATGTTTATGAATAGAGAAGCTTCTCGACATTACTGCCTGGAGAATCACAGTTTCAATTATAAATAAAGTTTTTGATACTGGCAATGAATCAGCGAAGTTGGATTCACTGCAATGAATAGCTAACTGACTACTGTCTACCTTAGTTCCTGCAAATAATCTAGGTATCTTCAACGATAAGAAAAATGCCAGTGTTGCAACTGTCAAGTATATTTTTATAAATATAAATTGCTGCCTACCACCACCACCACCTACCTACCTTTTACCTATATATAATACTAGCCGTCCGCCCCGGCTTCGCACGAGTGTAAGCTCGGCCTTCGGCCTCGCTACAAAATATAATATAACCTATGTCACCCGGGGATAGTGTAGCTTCCCAACAGTGAAAGAATTTTTCAAATCGGTTCAGTAGTTTCGGAGCCTATTCATTACAAACATACAAACATACAAAAATAGGTACAAATCTTTCCTAATTATAATATTAGTGTAGATTGCGCGATAAGTCCCGATAAATATAAAAACATATAAATCGCTGGTCAAATGCAAATCATGTTGCGACTATTATATCACGTTATAATAGATTATGATACAATAGATTGGGTATACCGTGATATTATTAGTCGGCATTGTTACTATGCAATGGATTAATATTGCCAATAACTTAAATAACATGCAACACTAGTAATTACATCATTGATATATAAATACCGCATTAAATTTCATCACAGGAGTACTTTCAATAATATATTTATGTATTAAATGTTTTATTTATGTTTACATTAAGCTTAGTGTCATTATTTTCAATTTGTTTTTATTCTCCCTATAATTTAGAGATTAGTGAGTAATTCATTTTATCTAAGTATCTTTTTTTTTTGTTAACATTTACATATTTATCGAAATAAGTTTGAATATATGTTGATAACATGGTGAGTATAAAAAGTTAAGCAACATTAATAAAAAAAAAGTAGTTCAAATAATGATATTATTAAGACAAAATAAAGACGTTATGGCAGCTTTTAAAAACTCTGACCTAGGCAAGGGCTCTTTGGCTAAGTCTACACTAGAAATTGACTCAATATGAAGAAAACCTGATGCTGATAATTACACTAATATAATAAATGCGAAAGTGTGTCTGTGTTTGCTAGTGTGTGTGTTTGTTACTCCTTCACGCTGATATGGTTGGACGGATTTGGATTCAATTTAGAATGTAGATAGCTTATGTCCTTTATTAACACATAGGCAATTTTTTATCATCATCATCATCACAATTATTCATCACCATGCGGTTGAAACCGCGCGGCGTAGCTAGTTAATGTTTAAATCTTTGCATGTTCGTGTGTCATCAATTTAAAGTTTTAATTTGTTAAAACATTATTTAACATAATGCTATGGCCTTGCGACCGGTTCCGGAGAAAGGTCTAGGCCAAGTAGTGTTTATATTATTATGCATGAGTCATTAAACTTGAGGAGATGAGACATGCTTGCATCTTCGGATGAGTTGAGTCATCCCTGCGAGGGAGTATGAATTGTAGTTTATCTGATTCCAAAAACGTTTTTTACACTTAAATATTAGGATTTAAAATACATAAGTATGTTAATTTTAAGTCTGTAGTCCGAGTCTGCTGCATAATTTCAAGTTTTATTTTTTCGAGAAAGTGCTCTGAACGTAATGGTGTGGGCCAAGGCCCTTTTCACTAAATAAAATAAGCATGTAACGCGACGTTAAATTAACCTCTAAAACTTTGGCCTCTATTCCCAAAGAAATAAAGACCAACTTTTAGAGTTTTGCTTAACGATCTGCGTTATGAGCTTTTTTGTTGAGTTAGTGAATCAGGGCCCAGAATTATGATCATAATTAAGCATTTTTTTATGATACTGAGTGACGAGACGAGCGAAGTCGGTCACCTGATGACTCTTCACCCTTGCCCATAACAGCTCAACGCCACTCAGAATTTTGAACATCAACAGTTCAAAACCCTGGATGGCAATACACTGCGCTCGTCACCCCGAGATACGTCTGTCTGTACGTCTGTCCGTCTGTCCGTCTGTCACCAGGCTGTATAGTTAAACGTAAAATATTTAGTTAAGCGCCACTAGCCTAGTTTTGGTGGACTAGTGATGGAAGTGGCGCCATCACTGGTGTAACGCTGGTACCGGATGTTGTTGATGCGGCTCGCTGATCGGTTGTTGGCAACCAATCAGCGCTAGCAAGTTTGGCATACCATCCGGAGAGGCGCTAGCGAAAACGCACGGACCGCGAGGTTCGGGGAGCACTATACTTTTTGATTTGACGGTGCTACGTTCGTTACTAAGCGGAATACCTAGTCCCCAAGTAATTCCAAGTAATTTTCCATTGTAAGATTAATCATAGAGTTACGGAATAAAACCTGTTATTTGTACGTGCGATGTCACATTTTCCTCGCCTGCTATACCCATGCCGTAGTACAATGAAGTCTGATGCGGATCGGCCTGCCTACTACCTACTATACTACCTATTGCTTGACGATTCGACATATACATTAAATTAGAATATTTGTACACAGAAAAATAACGCCCATAAAATAACGTCTGTCAATAGACTCCCAACGCCCCAAGTACCAGCTTGGGGCGTTGGAGTCTATGGAGAGACGCGCCAAGAGGCTTATCAGCAATGAATCCCTGGTTCAGACTAAACTTCTTAGTCTTGAGCATCGGCGTAAAGTTGTTAGTCTATCTGTTTTTTATCGGATACATTTCGGGGAGTGTGCATCAGATCTGCATGATCGTATTCCCCCATCCCCCCCCCCCCCTTTTTTCTATCGGACTGCCAGAGTGGGCACGAAAAATCGACAACGCTTCATGGTTGGCACGAAAACCCGTGCGAAGCGCTTTGATTCCACTTTTATTGTGCGAACTGCTAGTCTATGTAATGCGCTGCCTGAATGGGTGTTCTCCGATGGTTACAATCTGGGTGTCTTCAAATCTCGAGTGAGTCGGTTTCTTCTGGGCAAGCGTGCTCCATCGTAGACCGCATCGCGCTTACATCAGGCGAGTTGGCGGTCAAACGCTAGCCTATTTCTGAATAAATAAAAAAATAAGAAAACATACTGCTAGGGGAGCGGGGCATAGCTCCAGTTACTGGTAGTCTGAGCTGCAGAATGAAGAACCTCCTGAGGACGTGCGTAGCCGTGTCGTCGATGGCATTGCAGTCAGTATTGTACGGTCAGTTTTTCTCTTGGTTCGAACCAAAAAATATGTAAGTAGACTAGTAAAAATAAAAAGTGTTGTAAGTGATATCTAGTAAATGCTCTCCAGCGCTAAATATCATATTATAGTAATGCATGGTAAGTTTTTTATTTGCTTGCCAATGGGTATAAAAGGTCTTAAAATAATAAATGTCCATTCATTATGAGCGTGCAAAATTGAATTAGATTATAAATAATCTAATTCCCTTTTTTCTATCGGACTGCCAGAGTGGGCACGAAAAATCGACACCGCTTGATGGTTGACATTCCGAAAACCCGTACGAAGCGCTTTGATTCCACTTTTATTGTGCAAACTGCTAGTTTGTGGAATGCACTACCTGAATGGGTGTTCCCCGATAGTTACAATCTGGGTGTCTTCAAGTCAAGGATGAATCGGTTTCTTCTAGGCAAGCGTGATCCACCGTAGGCCGCATCATCGCTTAACATCAGGCGAGTTGGCGGCCAAGCGCAAGCCTATTCTACAATAAAATAAAATGAAAATATGTCCAAAGAATTACGTAAATTTATTTTATTAACTATTTATGACAAAATAAATTCATTTATTTTATCGACAAGCTATGTCATAACAATATAAATGATATGCCATTTTCTTTAGGAATTCTTCTACTAAGTACATAGAAGCACGCCTTTACCAACCCTCCTTATATCTATCTTTAGATACACACTATAATAAAAACGTAGAGATAAAAAAACTGTAATTGCGAGATATCAAAAAAATAAACACACAGGATGTCTTAAAATAAGGAGCTGAACACGTTTAGACAGTTTTTAGATTTTTTGTCTGTTTGTTTGTTTGTCCATGCACATCTCCTAAACCACTGGATGGATTTAAATGCGGTTTTCATGAATATGCTTAGCTATGACCAGATCGAAGTATAGGTTACGTTATACACTGTTTTAAACTATCACGGTTGTTCACTAAAGTTATATGATTATTTACGGGATATTCCACAACCTTACCACGGTAAATATCCCGTAAATAATCATATAACTTTAGGTTACGTTATTTTGCGCAAGGTCCGGATTAAGGAAGGAAAAAAGGGTTGAAAGTTTATATCAAAATCGACGCGTACGCAGTCGCAGGCAACAGTACTAGTATCCTATAAAGTAGCTTTCCACGGAACCTCTTGCACCAGTTCAGGTACCCCTGACGTCTCTTCATGATAATTGTACTTATTAGTACTCGTTCAGAGAGTCACATTGGGTAAATATTTGAAAACACTTCTAGACTGGGTTTGTTAGCAACTTGTTTTCTCAAACGGTTTGTAGAGATGGAGTGGGTTTGGCCAGTGCCCTGATTTGGCCGGAGACGCAATTTAGCCGGAACGTAATTCGATCATTATCAACCTTTCATGTTCCCACTGCTGGGACACAGGCCTTCTCTCAGAGAGAGAAAGGATGAGCTCTAACCCACCATGCTGTTAATAGAGTCTTTAAGGGTCGGCAACGTATCTGTGATGCCCCTGGTGTTGCAGGTATCCATAGGCAACGGTGATCGCTTACCATCAGGCGTCCCGTCTGCTTGTTTGCCACCTATGGCATAAAAAAATGCCGGTGCATGTTGGTGAATGCCATAAATGTCTTTGAGCAATGGTCTTTTTAATTAAGATAATTGTGTTGCTGTTCTTATGAATTTGTCATTTTAAGCAGGACAGTCTTCATATAGATCACAAATCAAGGTGATCTAGTTTTTCAGAATTTTTGTGTGAAAATATTTCAAAAGAAACAAACTACAGACTAGAAAAACAGATTATTTTATGCAGAATATAAATTTTTAACACGTTTTTATTAGCTTCTTATGTCAATCCTGTCAATGTCATCCCTTTCACACTTATCAAGGACCGATACCAATGCAATAATTTAAATAATTTGTCTCATTATGCCTACCAGGATCTTCAGGAATTTTAAAGCGTGTTTTTTTAACTTTTTAAACTGCGAGAATTATTTTAAACATGGCATCGTTTTAGAACAAATTATCAAATACAGTGCAATTTGGCCGGAAAGTGGACGGATTCATTGTTCATCTCTATTTCATATACAGCGCAGAATACTTGGAATTGAGCGCTTGTACTTATACCCATATTAAGTATTATTGTATGGGTATAGTCAAATTAGCAAGATTCAGTAAACAGAGAAGGCGATGCGCCGTGAATTTGTTAATTTTGAACCAAAATAGTAAAATGTATGATTAGTCACGACTGTTACGTGTAAATATGTAAACTATATGGGTAATGTAATTAAATTATCACTATAATTTGATATTGAAAGATCTTTACTAAATTAATTAAAATTAAATTGTGTAGAACTCAGAGTTAGTTAAATTAAGTCATGATTAGGTACTACTTATGTTTTGCTATTTAAAACTTTTATAACTTAGCACGCTTGCGCCTCTCTGTTATTTATAATATGATGATTCCGTGTTCCCAGAATAAGTAACTTGATGTTAATCTGGGCTTCTGTTTTTTCCTTATGAAGATTATGGTTGATCTCAAAGTTCGGTTTATCAAGTTTCCTACAAAACTTTACCCGAGATGAAAAAGGTTTCTGTGTTCTATATTGTACCCTGAAGAAGTCTGGTAAATGCGTATAATGATGTTTTTCTCGTTGTTTTGGGGAACAGTTCCGTTGATTTCTGTGAAACATGACTACATGTTGTTTCCGTCAGACTCTTTGTTAATTGTTTCCAAGTTGTGAGTCTTAAGACTTTTGTTTGTCACCTTTTGCGGTGCGGCGAGTCTATTGACTAAAGTGTTCACGTAAGCATTCATTAACTTGCTAGTATTGGTTTGTTTTGCATAATTTAGCTCCTGTATTGGAAGACCATCACTTAGGTGGATGGAATTTTAAATCACTGTTTTAAACTATCACGATTGTTCACTAATTGTATGATTAATTACGGGATATTTACCGTGGTAAGGTTGTGGATGGAGCTCCCGATATTTGGCGCAGTTACATGCATCATGTTCACAACCTCAAGAAGACAACCTTTCCACAACCTTACCACGGTTAATATCCCGTAAATAATCATATAATTTTAGTGGAATTTCAAATGTCTCTACACACGGATCTCATCAGGATCTCACAGCATAGAACAGCGAGTTGGGCTGCTTTTCCTTATTTCATCAAACTAATAATATAATTTTCTCTTCTTATTCTTATTTTCTCATTCTAGTAGGTTTCTTTTAAAAGACTTGCGCTTGATCGCCACCTTGTTTGATGTCAAGCGATGATGCGGTCTATTTTGGAGCACGCTTGCCTAGAAGAAAGTGATTCATTCGCGACTTTAAGACATACAGATTGTAACTATCCGTGAACACTTATTTAGGCAGCAAATTCACAATCTAGCGGTTTGCACAATAAAAGTGGAATCAAAGCGCATCAGGTTTTTGAACCTATTATATAATTATTTATTAATTTGCATGCCTGATGGGCAAGAAAGGTTCTTGAGTGGAGACCACGAATTGGAAGACGCAGCGTAGGCAGGCCTCCCACTAGATGGACCGACGACATTGTGAGAGTCGCGGGTATCCAGTGGATGCAGATGGCAGGATGTCGTTCATTAGTATCATCAGCAAAGATTAAGATTAAGCTTCTGAGCTTTGTACATCGGCGCAAAGTTTCTAGTCTATCGGTTTTTTATCAGATTCATTTCGGAGAGTGTGCATCGGATCTGCGTGATCTAATTTCTTCCTGCCCATTTTTCAATGGATAGGTAGGACGGATAGGAAAAGGCCACACCGTTGCATGGCTGATATTCCAATTCAATTCAATTCTTTATTTGCTAGTTCATGGGTCACATTGATCTTATATTGGGATTGTACAGCCACAACAACCTTAAGTCAGGCATCATCATCATCATCATCAGCCAGACGACGTCCACTGCTGAACATAGGCCTCCCCCTTTAACCTTCACACTGAACGACATACTGCCATCTGCATCCACTGGATGCCCGCGACTCACAATGTCTTCGGTCCATATAGTGGGAGGCCTGCCTATGCTGTGTCTTCCGGTTCGTGGTCTCCACTCCACTCAAGAACCTTTCTTCGCCATCGGTCATCAGTTCTTCGAGCGATGTGGCCTGCCCATTGCCACTTCAACTTGCAAATTTGATATAGTTCGTGTCATCATTTAAACATGGTCAGCATGATACAAAAGTGCATTATCCCAAGTCCGGAGCGTGCGTGGCCGCGCAGTAGGCCATGACGGCGTTTCACCATGTTGCATTACACCGTCCGTCCCTCGCTTTGTGCCGTTATCGTATATGCATAAAACCATTACAGTGTAATTATGAGTAAGTAGTAAAATGTATATTGCACTGAGCGAGGCTTTTTACTCTTTATTTACATGCCTCTATTGGTTTCACTTCTATACAAATTTATGAGAACATATATTTTTTTTTTATGATACTTGGTGACGAAACGAGCGAAGTCGCTCGCCTGATGGCTTTTCACGCTTGCCCATAACAGCACAACGCCACTCAGAATTTTGAATTTCAGCAGCTCAAAACCCTGGATGGCAATGCAGTGCGCTCGTCACCCCGAGATATAAGATGTCAAATCTCTGTGTGCCCTGTAATTTCGCTGGAAACATTGCCCTTCAATCCGGAACACAGTAGTGTTTGCACACTACTGCTTGGCGGTTGAATAACTGACAAAGGTGTGGTACTTCCCCAGGCGGACCCCTGCAAAAGAGTCCTACCACTACAAAACATGCTTAGAAAGTAGATTTAGCCTAATTGTAATTGTCGTTGTGATTTGAAACTTTATTGCTTTGTAATTTATTGGTATAACTACTATTGAAAAGTTCCACCTCCTGACTCCAGCGTCAGATCAGTTTTTGATACCAAATAAATGTGTTATTATCCGGATTAACATAGACCGACAAAGTTTCAAATTGATACAATAATAAGAAGTAGATAAAATCGATTTTTAGGATTTGCTTACATGGTCACAAGTGAAACTGTAAGTTTTTTTCAGTTTTTCCTCTGAAATATGACTTCAATAGCTTTTAATGAAGGATGTATAGAGTCCTTAAAGGTAGGTAATTAACTTTCTTCTCACTTTATTGTGAATAACTGAAGTAAATTAGTTTAAATTGATAAAATTGTAGTTAAATATAACAAAAGTCACGTGGATTAGCAATTTAAATAAGGTGGAGTGTTGTAATTGCAACTAAAAATATTGAAGTCCTTACTTCATCGCTTGATAATTCTATATTTATAAGCACAATGTTTTTTTTTTGGAATATTCGTTGATTAGTAAATTTTATGTAGATTTATAGGACCGTCACAAATAAAGAAAGGCTAAAAAGATCAAAAACCTATTTCATTAAATTCTAACACAGGCAGCAATAGTTGCAATTACCTGTCCCGGTGGATAATTGCAACTAATTGCTTATTTTACTTTTTTTTCTATGGGTGTTACTACTGTAAAATTTCAAAAACATGACTTGAATACTAATTCATATGATTTTAATAGCTATGCTTTTGATATAACGCCAAATTTTGCATAAAAATACTTTTTTGCCGTGGGACGGGTAATTGCAACTATTTACCTACAAATAGTGATGAGAACCTTATCGTGATTTTATCGACTGATGCCAGTCGATAAACCACCATGTGGTAGAAAAATTAAAAGTCAAGGATATACAGTTTCATAGATGTTTTTATTCATCTTAATCACAGTAATATAATACAAAATATAGCATTTTAGGGGTGGCTCTGGTACATGTGAAATGGGGATGAAAATATTTTTTTCACTCCACCTGCTCGTGTGGGGTTTATTTTTTTTAATGAGAATATTTCCTTTTATTTTGTATTTGTAATTTGACATCTAATAATCCTGCTTATTTCCCCCTTCCCTTTTAATAAAATATTATTTATCGACAAAGTAATTTTACTGTCACATCACTAGCATTTTCATACTTCATACAAAAACGGTCAGATATTTGCAACTAACTTAAAAAAAAAAAATGTTGCAATTTCCAGACTTTTGATTATTAGTCTGGTAAATGTAACTGCAGCCATAACTCAGAGTAGCTTAATCGTAGAATGAAACACATACGTAAAAGGCAACTTACCGTTGTTGAAAATCACTCTCCTTGTGAACAAACCTTCGAAAAACCACAAAAAAACAGAATTTTACGTCAAATTACAATCCACGTGTACTCGTCGCCACTATGGAAAAAATGGCGGTTTGACAACAAGGCCTATCATTCACACAGTTCTGGGTATTTTCAGCGCCATGTATATTTGTCTTATTAATACTTAGTTGAAGAACATTATCACGCCTGTCGTTGTTCAAAACGGTGATCCTAGAGGGTGTTATTTAAGTTAGTTGCATTAACCAGATAGTTGCAATTACAAGACTCCACCTAAAAAATGTAGGTAATGTCCCGTCAATGCTCTGGGTACTATAGATGTCCATAGGCGATGGTGACCACTCACCATCAGGGGCCTGTCGCATGTTTATCTACTATTACTTTTGAATAACTTATTATGTATAAAAAGTAAAGCAACTAGGATTGGTCATTGCTTCGGCGACAGCAATTTGACTGAAGATAATAAGAAGATTGACTTCAGTTTTTAGTCTCTAGTTTTCATGAGCTCGTTGCAAAATCTTAATACGCGACTCAGTTCCAAAGCACCTGTTCCATTTAATTAAGCGTTAATGAAGGCCAGAGGATGGTTGGAACTGCGCCAGCAATGGACGTGGTTACGTAAGAAGCATGCTGATGAGAGCAGATTAGCTTAATAACATGGTGCATGACAATGGCTTGGATAAAGGCTTATTTAACGATATTAGATGCAGTTTTAGTCTTGTGCTTGTACGTTTTGATATGGGTTTGATCTCAGATCAGACAAACAAGGGAGTTATGGTGGCGTGGTGAGTATGAACGCATCTGGCCTAAATCAGGCTTGGTGCCTTTAGACGAACTCGCGAATTAGCTCATCGAGCGTTATGCATTAGAGAGTTAGTAGCTAACCTTAGTGTAAGAATGATTAAGCTAACCGGAATCATCAAACATTGCCGATGTACTTTTTCTCTAATAAAAACAAGTTAAACAAATTCCAAGTCAATACGAGTCAATAAAAAGGAAAAGACAAGGGTCTTTGATCAATGTGTACCAGTGATGACATACGGTACTGAGACGTGGTCTCTAATTGTTGGCCTTTTGGAGAAACTCAGAGTCACACGACGGGCAATGGAGAGGGCTATACTCGGAGTTTCTTTGCGCGATAGACTTCGAAACGTGGATATTCGCTATTAAAACTTGCAAGTTGAAGTGGCAATAATAGGCAGGCCGAATTCTCGAAGAACCGATAACCGATGGGGATGACAAGTTCTCGAGTGGAGACCGCGAACCGGAAGACGCAGCGTAGGTAGGCCTCCCACTAGATGGGCCGACGACATTGTGAGAGTCGCGGGCATTCAGTGGATGCAGATGGCAGGATGTCGTTCAGTGTGGAGGTTGAAAGGCGAGGCCTATTTTCAGCAGTGGACGTCTTCTGGCTGATGATGATGAATTACTGTGTTCAATCTGCTCAGGCCAAATTAACTCAAGTATGCTGTTAAGTTCAGCCTCTCCATGTTGTGTTGTCAGTATAACTAAGACAATCGTGCATTGAATGTACATAAATCATGTAGAGCCACATTATTACTTCCATGTACGAACTATTTACATAATTCTCTCGTCCAGTGTCCCAGATGAGCGATGTATTCAACTCGCTCAACCAGATTACATGAAAAAGCCACGACCAATTTGGAAAAAAAGCTTTAAACAATAATAAAAGAATTTAATTAAACATAGGTAAGAACCACTACAATTTAACGTGCTTGCAAATAAAATAATCAAATCTGTCATTTAAAAAAGTCCAGCTGTTTTGGAGACACCTCCGGTGATCGCTTACATCAGGCGGCCCGTGCTTGTTTGCCACCTATGGCATTAAAAAACCTTCGAGAGCTCCAAGTCGCCGGTTGGCAAAAGGCAGCGCAAGACCGGGCCGATGGCTCTTTTATCGGGTCCTGCACCAGCGGAGTAAGTAAGCAAGTTATGGAGACAAATAGTAACAGAAATACCTACCACAACTTCTTACCCCAAATGCAAGTACGAGTGTCTTCTTGGCCACCAACTCGCCTGATGCAAAGCTATGTTGTGCAGCTCGTAGACCTAAAAAATGGAAAAGCTTATTCATTCTGGCCATTCTTCAGACCATAATAAGATGCTAAAGGTGGTGGCTCGATTTCATAAATTTTCTGCTCTACTTCGGTCTATCCTTGACATTGTCATGTGTAATAATTTATTACACATAATTATGATATTATGTATGTAAGTACTGCGCTACCTTTCAACACTTTAATACTTAAAAAAAAGGTTTTCTATTTGACTGTACATTACGGGATTTTTTTCGCCGATTGTGAGAAGATTCTAAAGATCTATTTACTAAAAAGGCTTTATTTAGAGGGTTGTATCATATAAATAAATTAAAAAAAAACTACTTTCAATGTTGGGAAATTAGAGAATATATCCAGTTTATTGAACTTCCCGTAAGTCGTTTTTTAAATGTATTATTTAGTCCTATTATTCTACACATTGTGTAAGTACTGCTATTATTTTTAACTTTAGCGCTGTGTCGTGTCGTATCGCATCGCGTGGTGTAGCCGAGGCAGGACATCGCGACAGGCACCGTCTGTTTACAGTGGACAAGTAACAGCATTGTTCCGTTGCTGTCGGTGAGGAACAATAGGATTGCCTGTACTCGTATACTTCTACATAACAATGAATGTTCGAGAAAGTTCATGTCTCCGGGTAAGAGAGAGAGAGAGAGAGAGAGAGAGTAATAGATCTCTATTCATAACCAACTGCAAAAGGAGAAAGTTAGATAGATAGATAAACTCTTTATTGTTCACACTCCAAATTACATACACAAGACACGATAAAACAGCTTAAAAACTAGTGCAACAATCGGCGGCCTTATCGCTAAGAGTTATCTCTTCCAGGCAATCTTAGTTAGTTCTGTTTTCGGTTGTTTTTTGTCGTTGTTATCTTGGTCAATTGTGGTTAGTTATTTTATTCATAGAGCGATGGTGGTTTAGCGGTTTAATTTGCGCTATATAATCTGACAACACCCTGTTCAATCCTCAGCCCTGCACAACTTATTAAGTACCTAAATAAATTATTTACAATTTAGGTGTCATCGCTTTAAAAAGATGAAGGAGTTTTTCTTTGTGCAAGTGTGAGTTTTTTATATATATTACTAGTAAATTTTGTTTAGTTAAAAAAGATTATTCTCAAAGTTATTTTTTATTTTAGTTGTATTTTATACCTAAATTTATAAAAGAAACATGTTAATTACTATGTACCTATATTAGATCCCAAATTAATATGATTATGTGCTACACAGAACAGCCAAAGGAAAACAGTGTCTGGCCACTAAAACATTGTTTTACGTATTGAATTTTACATTCATGGTTTAATTAAAATCGTTAGTAAGTACACTTTCCAGTATAATGGGTACCTATCCGAAATAATCTCCATTACAACGGATACCGTTTCAAATTTTCCTCGAAAGGCGGAGAGTGTTAATGGCTTATCTACACGGTCCCAGTAAGTAGGCGATCTCACTAACAAGTTTCCAGTTGGCTAGTATTGCATCAGTCTGAAAATAAAATAAGAGTTTATAAGCCACGAGTAAAAATGTTTCTTCAAGGCAAGCTTGCTCTACAACAACTGCGTTGAAGATTCCAGGACATAGTATATTTATAATAGTATTTTAGTAGTTTTTTTTCTGCTGTAACATACAAAAAGGTTCTATCTATTTAAGGAAATTGAGCCTTATATTATTGAGTTACGTACATCATTTTAAGTGCATAACGCTTGAGAATTCCAATGCTTAGTTGTTATAGTTTGCTATGGACTTTGTCAGTATAGGTTGAGGTCAATAAGAATATTTATATATAAGGGATATCCACGACCGCTACTTTTTAATCGACTTCAGGAGGAAGGTTCTCCGATTACTCCGCCAACTGTTGAACGATTTAATTTTTTTGAAGTGACAACTTCTTTAGGCGCATTGAGCACTTTTTGGGTGAACAAAAATCATCGTCACGGTGTCACAGAATACATAATACAACAAGTATTTTAAAACAGCGCCATCTCTTGTAGAATAAGTGAATTACTACTTAAGTTTTCACTTCTGACATGCTGTCCTATGACAGATGTGTTTTTTATTTTATTTTGCTCGGTAGGGTATACTTCCAATTTGCTCCCATTGTCACCAAGTTAGGATCTGTTTTAGGATCCCAGGGGAATCGAGGGCAACCCTCAAGTTTTATAGGCACTTATTACGTTTTTCATAAATTTTTGAAGTCAGTTTTTAATGTGATCCATTTATACTCCTTTAAATATCCTAAATAGTTTGAAAATCTGCAAGTATTAGAAAAGTAAAAGTATTTTGTAATAAAATATTTGTGGTAGAGAAGAATATTCCATAATATTTTCCTTGAGCTATATTTTGCCCAGTGTGTCATGTAAACATATCTTGGTTAGTGTAGATATATCTTTTGTGTTTCTGTTATACGGTATTACAGTATCTTTGTTTCATTACGACGGACGGACATTTAACCGTGTCCGTCTGAAATTAAATATTTATTTCATCCGTTTGCGTAAAACAGTATTTACTTACCCACTTTAGGATTAGAGATGTGCCAGTTATCTCGTTTAACCGAATAATAATTTTATGCAATTGATCAACTCGGCTGTCTTGTATATTTTTGAACTACTTTCTACGTTAAAATCTGAGTTCAAAATAAGATTGAGTATATTAGTGACAAGCAGTTTCACCAGCGTGGCTTATACTCTTTATAACATCAGCTATTTGCCAGTGAAAGTCCCGTCAAAATCGGTTCAGCCGTTCGGGAACATACATACAAATCAGATTTTTATATGTATGCACATTATGTACTCTACATGGCCGTCTTGTTGCAAATATTTTTTTGAGTTTAAAAAAAACTTGTTTCGGATGAAAATAATTCTTTTCCGACTTTAAATAACTGGCCAAGAGCATTATCAAAACACGCACATGGTAGGGTTCCGTAACCAAAGCCGTATAATTGTAGTCTTAGTTCAGAAATTGATATTTAAAGAAAAAAATCTAGCGAACGAAGCTCTGTGGACTTTTTCAGAGCAAAATTTCAGAGTTTTTTCCGACAACGAATACTTGTAGCTTCATGCCTAAAGTATGAATTGTATATTGTTAAATAAAACCGGCCAAGTGCGAGTTGGACTCGCGCACGAAGGGCTCCGTACCATTATCTATAAAAATGGCAAAAAAAAACATGTCTGTTGTATGGGAGCCCCCTTAAATATTAATTTTATTCTGTATTTTAGTATTTGTTGTTATAGCGGCAATAATAATACATCGTCTGTGAAAATTTCAACTGTCTAACTATCACAGCTCATGAGATACAGCCTGGTGACAGACGGACAGACAGACAGATGGACAGCGGAGTCTTAGTAATAGGACCCTGTTTTACCTTTTGGGTACGGAACCCTAAAAACATACAAAAATTGTTTATTGTTTGTTTTATTCACGGTTTGTGTTTTTTTAAACTCCCGCAAAAACGAGGGGTGTATTTGTGTACCTATAGCCTGTATCGTCTGTCTGTGACATCGTAGCTCCCTAATGCTGAACCAATTTTGATTTAGTTGTTTTTTGTTTGAAAGATGACATGATGTAGTGCTTACACTCTCCAAAATGTATCCGATAAAAAACAGATAGACTAGCAACTTTGCGTCGATGCTCAAGACTAAGAAGCCTAGTCTGAACTAGGGCTTCGTTGCTGATGAGCCTCTTGGCACGCTTCTCAATTGACTCCAACGCCCCGAGCTGGTACTTAGCTGATACTTTTCCAAATAACAAACTATTTGTAAAACGTTTTGAGATCACGAAATGTGTAACATCTCTAAGGCACCTAAAGGATAATTTTTGACAACGGTAAGTGGTTGTATCTTCAATTGTTTTCGTTACGTATTGTGCCTACGATATCAACTACCTGCATTATCAAAAATATCTTTTTTATTGAAAATTGAACCTTCCAACTCAGGACATAACCGTGAAAAATGCGCGACATTATTCATACACACTAGTTTTGTCGTAACAGCAAATTTGCAAACTACTTTCGTTTGTTTGTGGTTGAAAGTTGATCTTAAATAGTTCAACTTATGCTAAACTGAAGTGGCTTGAAATTGTAGGGCTTTTCACGTTTACATCCAAGACTCATCTACAAAAGTTCAGGATATAAAAATATTTGTACGAATAAAGTAATATTAACGTGCCATATCGGCAGCACAAAACTAGAAATTATTTTTTAGGTGCACGCAATTATTAGGTTAAGACAGGAACCTTAGAAAAATCTTAGGTTCTTGCTTGGGACCAGTCATCAAATAAATAAAATCTCAAGCCCAGTTTAGAA
The DNA here is from genome assembly GCA_949125355.1 of Agriopis leucophaearia. NCBI lineage: Eukaryota > Metazoa > Arthropoda > Insecta > Lepidoptera > Geometridae > Agriopis > Agriopis leucophaearia. The sequence continues at coordinate 19,260,365 of OX421262.1, read as the reverse complement.
CTGCAAGACCTCTGGACACGGTGCGGTACTGCGTAGTGAACGTTTTGGTAAATGAAAAAATTATTGGCGGTACTTGTAAATAATTTCATAATATATTTTGAGACACAATATTTTTGTCTGCAATTAAAAATTTGTCTGTTTTCTATATAGGGCCAGTGCATAAAAATTTACGAGCTAAAATTAGACCTATAGATCATACCAACTAACGATGTATACATAAGACATATGATTTAAATTCATCTGTCCGTATTCCTAAAATGTCTCTAAATTTATATTACGTGCTGCTGGTAAGCGCAGTGTAGGACCTCTGCCCACAAGATGGACAGATGACCTAAAAGAGACCGCAGGAAAATGCGTGATGCAGGCCGCTTCCAACCGGTCCTTTTGGAAATCGATGGGGGAGGCCTATGTCCTGCAGTCTTTATGGCTGAAATGATGATGATCAAAATTAATATAAGTAAATAACCCTGGACACTTTTTTTGTTAATTTTGTACTAGACCCACGTTGAATAGTTAATGCAATGAACCAGTGAAACGCCAGGATTTTCTTTAGGTACTTGTGTTTGTAAATGATATCTCGCGTTACATGGGTTACAAACACTTTTGAAGAATATTATGCGGGTTCATGTGCACGATAAATTGCCATGTCAAGAATGCAATTATTCTACAAAGGATTTATTCTACGGTTGTTTAGAAATACCAGTTCCTTATCGGACTAGGTAATGTTGTGGTGGTGTTAGGTAATCATATGGATCCATTAATCACACTACGAATAGTATTATAAATCATACAATAGCATATTGGAAGCAATTGTTTTTGGTTCAATAAAAAATTGGTAGCAATTATTGACAAAAAAAAAAAAATAAGTTGACATGAACACAGACACTGAATTCCGTGGAGTTGCACTACAGATATAATCACACTAATATCATATATGTGAAAGTTTGGATGGATCAATCGCACGCAGAAACAGCTGGATGGATTTGGATGAAATTTGGAAAATACATTGCTTATGTCCTGGATTAACATATATCCCCACCGGGGTGAAACCACGGGGCGCAGCTAGTAAAAAATAAATGCGAAAGTGTATTCGAGGTACATTAGTTGCGTTTATAACTATGGGGGTTAAGGCATATTTGTTCAACTCAACTCCGTGACGGCTAAATGGATTCGAAATTCGACGTGGAAGTAACTTGTACCCTGGATTAATAAATAGGCTACAGTTTTATCCCGAAATAATTTACGGTCCCTGAAAGATGGCGGGCAAACCTCAGGCTGATGCTAACTTTTTATAGAGACGCCAAAGTACCGCAAATTACATGACTTTTCCCCATTCCCGTTTGCAGCGTTGACTTTCCCTTACCTTACTCTTAAGGTTCCCTTAAGTCGCGTTTTGGCATTTTTAGGTCGGGTAAGATAGTGATCGCTCTTAGCGATAAGGCTGCCGATTGTTGCGCTATTTTATTGTTTTTAAGCTCTGTTATCGTGTGTATGATGATGCAATTTGTGTTGTGAATCATAAAAAGTTGATCTATCAATCTATTTATCCAACCTTAAGGTTCCCTTACCATAGAACGACCGAAGGATGGGCAGCAGCGTCCTAATAGTACACGGTGAACGTACTGCGATCCCCAAGCCGCCTGCCAAGCGTGGGGATTATGGCAACTCCCCTCTCTATGAGGAAGGCCTATGTCCAACAGTGGACGTTAATTGGCTGATGATGTGATGATGTGAAGGTTCCCTTACTAAGGTTACCTCAATAAAGAATGTCTACAGATCTTATCACGTCCTCTATTACGCGGTGTCTCACATTGTCCTCATTTGAAGTTATTGGAACAACAAGAGGGAACCAACAAATGCCAAACATAAGAAAGATTAGGAGGACCAACAAAGAGATACCTTAACAAAGTGAGCATTCAAGGTTTTCAAGGTCATTCGAGGAACTTTTATTGCGTTTATCAGTATGGGGCATAATTTCTTAACAACAGTTATATGATTATTTAAGGGATGTTTACCGTGGTAAGGCTGTGGAAGGAGCTCCATAGCAAACAATATACAACCAAAACTGGATTCATATAACTGTAGTGAACAACCGTGATAGTTTAAAACTGAGTTTTATAATTTCTTAAGGTTTTTATACACTGTATGACCGTATTTTATCGTATATATTCCATTACAATAATAGTATAGTACCTATGTGTAGTACCTAGTTTTTATAATAATATTAAGGAACGAATCCAGAAACCTCTGAAATAAAGGCTGTAAATGTAATATAGTATTTATTTTTGATTGTTTTTTTTAATATTTTGTTTGTTTTAATTTTATTTTTTATTATGTTTTTTTTCTTTCTTTTTAAAGTTTAATTTTGTAAAAGTTAAGGTAGTTAAATATTATTAAAAACTGTATGATTATATCCATGGGTGGGTGAATTGGGGTCCCCAGTAACTGCCCACCTAATTGTATGTTAAAATAAATAAATAAAAATGTGTGTCACCAAAACTAAGAATGGTTACAAAAACAACAACACTTAGTTAGCTTAGTTTAGGGATCCGAAGCTCATATATGTTTGTGACATACTTAATATTTTATAATCCAATTTGTTATTCCAATGTTTTTGTAACTCTTTCGCCAAATAAATGATTTATGATTATGATTACAAAAACAAAACTATAGTATTTGGAGAGTGACAGGAAAGTATCCATTGTTCAGTGGCTAAGAGCAACGTAGGCGTTTACGTGGATCGTTACGCAGGTTCAAATCCTGTCGGATGGTAAATTTTGGAATTGTTTATAACATTTAAATAGTGTGTGTTGGTTGGTAGCCTCACTAGATAGTTGGGTCTCATTTCAGGTTCATCTTCAGCTAGAAATTCTGGCTGGTGGTGAACCTGAAATCTGGCCCAGAAGACGTCCACTGCTGAACATAGGCCTCCCTTAGATTTTACACTAAACGACAGCTTGCCATCTGCATTTACTGGATGCCCGTGACTCACGATTTCGTTGGTCCATCTAGTCGCCTACTTAGGTACGCTGCTGCGTCTTCCGGTTCGTTGTCTCTACTCAGAATCAGAAAACATTTATTGAATAACTATTAAATTATTATAATATTATGCTAGATGTTAGTACAACAATTGTATTTATCAGTCTATTCATAGGGTATTCAATATTTAAATAAATATTTAAATTTATTTCAAGAACCTTCCTTCCACTTGTTTCCATGGCGGGTTAGACGTGTGCTATCACGAGGCACACTGTGTTTAAGGGTTACATTCTACCATACAGTTGAGGCTCATACATCAACAGTTCAGTTTAAATCGCACTAGTCGCTCCAGGCACCACTCACACGTGCTACGGGTTTATATCAGATCGGACGAAACCGGATGTAAAACTAATCATGAATGGCAGGCTTTAGATAGGTAACTTACATGCCATACATGATAGGTACATGAATGCCTACATTAACTGAGAAAAATCACTTGCATTCACAAGTTGATTCCATCCGTCCCTTTTATCGGAGTCAGAAAACGCCACAAATGCGTCATCCGTACAGCGTGGAAATTCCCCATGTACGCAGAATTTATTTTCATGAATAAAACTGGTATTATTGGCTTTAAAGCAAATTAAGTAAAATACTACATAAGTATTATAAGATTGTTAAGATGTTATTGTACTGAGCGAAGCAGCGAAGGAAAAACGGCGGAGTTTGTATTCCCCAAAAAATACCTACACTATTTAAGGGCGTCTTCAAATCGAGAGTAAACAGGTTTCTTACTCCATCCTACTCCGCATCTTCACTTAACATCAGGCATGATGTACTACAGAAAATAGAAAGGGAAAAAAGGGGACTGCCGGCAGAATTGAAAACTAATACGTCACATTAGCATGTCGGTGACGCGAACCCATAAATTTTGCCTGCCAAAAATCGTTCAAGGCGACGACAAGTTTTTACTTGAAAAACGTAGACGGAGAATCAAATGATTTCAATTAGGCAAATCTACATTTACTAAAGTTGTCTACCTAATCATCTATTACCTCTAATATAGAGCTTTAAAAAGGTTACCAGACAAATTTAGTTTCCGAACAAAAACAAAAAGAGTCCCAAGGTTCGCGGTCTAGTTTCTATTTACATTTGAATAAAAACAACCAAATTATGTTTGTATGTAGTTCTGCGGTCGAAGTTATGAATAATTTTGGAAACTTTATGGTGAATTTGTTAAAGACTACATAAATATAGGCAAAATACCGTTGATTGGCGGCCAGCCGGCTCCCGGTTACGCGCGTTAGCGCTCGAATTGGCAAAGAACCGGCGCCCGAGTTCCGAGGGATGCTTTCCTGTGGGGGAGAGGCTACAGGCTCTGCCACTTGTCAGTGTCAACGGGAAATTAGCGGTGCTATTCAAGGCTTGAGAGAAATTTTCAATTACGACGTTTACAACTTTATCAAATTCATAACAATAAAGGCAAAATATGTAGTAGACTACTCTAATGTATTACATGCAGTTAATGCTGCAACATAAAAGCAGGTTTGTCACCTGATGGTAAGCACTACGCTTGCCCATAACAATTTCGATACCGTCCTGAGTTAAGATAAAAAAGTTTTTTTTAAATCGGTTCACCATTGGCGAAAATATCGATAAACATAAAAAAAAAAACATACAGATGGACATAGCACCTCCTCCTTTTTGGAAGTCGGTAAAAATAAAGAGATAAATCTATGTTCGTTAAGACTTAGAATATAGTATGTATCTATCGGATTTATAATATATGTAATACATATTTATATTATATCTATTTTATATATATTATCTTTAATTATTATCTATTTTATAATATATATCATTTGGTAGTATTTATTTAATGGTATCACTAAAAGTGTTTTAGCATCCCCCGTCGATCCTGTTACGTAAATTCTTTCCAATGGTTGCCTGGAAGAGATCGTTTTTATCGATAAGGCCGCCACTTGTGGCACTAGCTCGTAAGTGTTTTATATCTGTATGTAATTTTTATTTCTGGTGTACACAATAAAGATTTATATCTATCTATCTGTGTGCCATCAATAACGCCGACATTCAAAAGGCAAAATGATAAATGTGCTTCGGCGTGTTGAATTTTATTATTCGAGTACAAGGAACGATGAAACGTGACTGTGTGGAGAGTTGCACAATCTTGTCATCTGCCCCGGTCAGCACGTACTATATAGATATTAAAATAACGTCTCGTAAAATGATGACAACCCATAAACAAAGGCACGTCTGGGTCTATGGGCTCCTAAATTCGGAACTCTGTAAGTATTTCATTCCGAAATAGAGTCAAATCGTTTTCTCAAATTAAGACGTGACCGGTTCACGAATTGCCTAAAACAAGCTCCAGATTATTAAGGATATTTAAAATAGTTCTTATTGTTACGAAATAAAAAAATAAGTAAGGTATTCTTAAGTATTTTATCTAGTGAAATGTTATATTCAATACACAATTTGAAATACTTCGCTCGATAGAATTAATTTTCGAATATCGACCTATTTTAAAATTTAGACCATTTTTTCATATCATTTTTGATGTAGATACTAGAAGACGTAATAATTTTTTGAAACTTTTAAACCGTATTATTCATTATTTGAAGTTTTGATAAGTCATTTTACATTTTACAAAAAATGAAACACTGATTTTATTTGATTTTTTGTACTAAAAAATGCGGCGTTTTGATGTGCGCTCGGCACGCAGTTATTTATGGTGATAAGTTTTGATACAACAACAACCATAATAGTAGATTGTTGCATCGAGCGCAAAGTGAGTTTTTGAGTTGAGTGAGTTTAACACGAGTGTATTAATTGCTTATTTTAGCAAGGTGCGTAATCTACTTTTCTTTCAACTACCAATCTACCTACCGTGATAAAATATACCTACTCAAAATATAAAAAAAAAGTTTTATTCATTTCATTTATTTATTTCATTTTATTCAAGTCGGTTTTATTCCGCAGATTATCATTTTCAGCCAGTATCTTTTTGATCTAATGCATACATTTTATATTAAATTTAATGGGAGACCTTAAACCTCTGTGGTAAATTTATATCTAAATGAAAAACAGTGTATTAATGAAAAACTGTGCAACCATGAGATTTCATATAACATTTCTGCATTGTTTTGGTTCTAAGCAATAAACGTCTTTTGTGATCGCTTTCGTAGTGATTAATGATAACATTACTACGTAGTTGAAAGAAAAGTATTTAATGTTTTTTTTTTCTTCCAAAACCGTACTAAAAAAACAGTTGCGGCCACTGAAGTGAGAATTTTTTTCTTCTCTTTTCTGTGGTTGCGGCACTAAAAATCGAAACAGTTCTAAAGTTCATACGGCCAACTCACTATGCACCTACTCTGAGAGTTCGTGATGCAGAAAGATATGCAGTTGCATCTATTTAGGTATAAATAACAGCATCAAAATTATAGGTCATCCACCTAAATTATTTGCGTCCTTGTAACACAATAAAATTGGATCTGTCCACATCACATATTATTATCTACTCTATTTGTATAATGTTGCCTCGCGGTTTAATCATCATTGTCTAATTTTGCTGATATTTTTCAGAAAAATAAATACGGAACCCTTCGTGCGCGAGTCCAACTCGCACTTGGCCGGTTTTTTTTCTTTAATTAGGGTACGAATCCCGTTTATTCAACTCACCGTGAAGTCAGTTATTATTATTAAAACCCCGCCGCGAAAAGATGGGTGTTATCTGTATCACGAGTGTATCTGTGTTTCTGTGTATCCGTGTACATGTGTCTCTGTGTATGTGTGTCTGTATGTCTGTATATCTGCTCCAAAACGGCAAAACCATTTTTTATTATTATTAGTTTTGTCAATAGTCACTATAACGGGAAGGAACTGACTCCTATAATATAGGTAATCTACCTAGCATAGGTGTCAGAGATTCACTTACATTTCACTACATACAAATTCATAATACAAACTCAACATGATATATTTGTTTTAAATTATCACGGTTGTTCACTACAGTTATATGATTATTTACGGGATATTTACCGTGGTAAGGTTATGGAAGAAGCTCTCGATAAAGAACATGGTACATGTAACTGCGCCGAAATATCGGGAGCTCCTTCCACAACCTTACAACGGTAAATATCCCGTAATTAATCATATAACTGTAATGATATATTTGTATAAAATCGGCTCAAATGCTGAGACACTTTTATAGCTTAGCATCCATTTGCTCATCTACACTAATATTATAAAGAGGAAAGATTTGTACCTATTTTTGTATGTTTGTATGTTTGTAATGAATAGGCTCCGAAACTACTGAACCGATTTGAAAAATTCTTTCACTGTTGGGAAGCTACACTATCCCCGGGTGACATAGGCTATATTATATTTTGTAGCGAGGCCGAAGGCCGAGCTTACACTCGTGCGAAGCCGGGGCGGACGGCTAGTGTAAAATAAGTATTAAAAAACGGTGGCCTTGAAAGGTTGATTATTATGCAATTGTGGTAAGCAGGATATGCGTTTAAATCGCATAATTCTTAGCAGTGACATAATAACAAACTCTAATAAAATGGACGCAGGCAATAATAAAGTTGATGTTTTTATACTGACTACCAATTATTCAGTGTATCAATTAAAATCTTTGAACTGTATATACCGGCGTTTGTTTACTGCTACGTTGGGTTCCGTGAGGTTTTCTTATCTCGCTGAAGGCCTCGCGAATAAAACTTTCGAACTGTTCAAAATCCTCTTATATGACTTGACCAGTAATGGCCTTACTTAAAAACGTTACTCAAGTTGATATATGTTTTAAAATGCTCTGTCAACTTCTCGCTGACGGCAATCGTCACACGCGAAAACAAGACGGAGCATATTTAAACGTATGTCAACTTGAGTAACGTTTTTAAGTAAGGCCCTAATAATCTTTGATTTTTATTTCATGGACGGGAATTTGTTTTTTATTATCTTTAGTCTTGAGTTATTTCATCATCATCAGCCATAAGACGTCCACTGCTGAACATAATAAGCCTCCCCCATTAACCTCCACACTGAACGTCAACCTGCCATCTGCATCCACTGGATGCCCGCGACTCTCATGAATCTCATTGAGTCATTTATTAACCATTATTTGTAATTTATTTTCATACACGGGCCTAGCTTTTGAGAAGCATTGGTGGCCCGAAGCCAACTAATAGCTTTGTTTAATCTTATATATGAAAAGCGACGTGTTTATTTAAATACCTCTGTTCTCTGTGGACTCCAAAACGGCTGGACCGAATTTTAAAGGCACTTCAGTTTTTCGTTTCGTTGTCGATTTTAGTTATCGCAATACCTTGTGGAAATAAACTCCAAATTTTAGAATATAAAACAACCATATTCTAAGCTGATATCCTTATCAGCATAGAATAACTTTTTCATTACTCATACTCGGAAAGTAGTTCTGAAGTTGCCTGAGGAGTGGGTTAAAAAGAATACATTTCAGCCCTAGGGAGAATCACTTTCAACTGACACACATTCAAATTATTTAAAAAAACTAGTTCTATTTGATTTCACATAATTGTATTGAACCATGTTCCAACTTTTTTTTCTCCTCAGAGGATTATGGTCCCGCACTTCTCGTGCATTTGCCAGTGTCAGTTCATGTTTTTATTTTTAGTTTCTTTGTATTCGTAATGAGAAGCACAGTGTGACCTCGGGGTTAAAGACTTATTTAGTCCCTCGAACTATTAGCCAAACCCCGTGTCGGGAAGTTACTTTCACCCCTAGGCTAACAATGTACTATTATGCCTCTACAGTTTTGCCATCATTTGTGTTTATATATTTCCTGCAATGTTTATGGTGTTGTCAGCCACTTCTTGTTCTCGATCACCCTGCATTAACAGACACCGCCTATTCGGAATCCAATTCATAATTCGATTGCAAAACCTACGAGACCCTTCATCGGCAGATCCGGTTCAGGTCCGACCGAGTTTTTGCCGCGGCCGCCACGGATGGCCGAGTAAAAACACCAGTTGTCCGGAAATTGGATGAAATTGACCGCGTCGGTGCTGCAGTGAACTACGGTTAATGCGAGGACGGCGATTGATTGTTGATCGCTTGGCTGTTTGTTTGATTACGAGTTGAATTCTGATAAATAATCCGACCAACACAATTAGTACAGTTGGCTTTATGTAGGACCTCATATCAGACAATCAAGAGAGATATCATCATCAACAGCCAGAAGACGTCTACTGCTGAACATAGGCCTCCCCCTTTAACCTCCACACTGAACGACAACCTGCCATCTGCGTCCACTGAATGCTCGCGACTCTCACAATGTCGTCGGTCTATCTAGTGAGAGGACTACCTACGCTGCGTTTTCCGGTTCGCGGTCTCCACTCAAGAACCTTACCTACTTCCCCATCGGTTAACAGTTCTTCGAGCGATGTGGCCTGCCCATTGCCACTTCAACTTGCAGATTTTAATAGCTATGTCGGTGACTCTGGTTCTTGGCGAATATCTATATTTTTATTTACATATAGATTATATGGCAACAGCCGCTCCAGTCTTCCTACCTACCATGTCTGCGAGTAGAAGTCTGTCATTACGACAACATTACTATAAACGTAATGTTAAATAACAGCAATTAATTATAGATACCGCTCCATGCTTCCTACTTACTATTTACTAATAATTCAATAATAACGTTTGTCATGCATGACATTTCGCTTGACTTATACCAATTTTTTTTTCCTTATTGGCTCCATGGCTCCACACTTCCAACGTATTTAACCAGTGAAAGTAATATATTATTTGCTTGAAATATATTTGAAACTATGGACATGTCGGGATACCTGTATCGAGTCAGATTAAAACTAGACTAAAATCATACTATGACGATAGTATGACAATCCGCATTAAAATGGAGAGCAATAAATCTACAATCATGTCATATGTGTAGGTATTATCTATAAAATATTCAGTATAAAGGTGAGTGCCTTTATTAAATAAACAAAATACTAGCTAAAACTAACACTAAATAAACAGTTAGACTGTCCATAGACCGTTGAAGATCTAAAGACAATCCAAATGCTCAAACCCACTATCAGTTGGCAGCGTACCCAGCATGCTGGCGGCATTACCACGTTGAATGGCAATGCTTATACGTTGAGCCAGATACACGCCAGCATTTTGGTCACGCGTCGCGTTAATCAGACGCTCTGAAAGATTTTTGAAAATGAGGTGAGCTCCCGGTCCCCAAGGGCCCAATGTCTCGACACCAAACGCCTCAAATATGTAACCACTGCCGAGGTTAGCATATTTGCGCCGCTTGTGCTGCTCTGCCGAATTGGCAGCTGCACCAGTATAAATAATCCGATGGATTTGTGCCTATTTAAAGTTCCGTTCGTGTTCGTTAGTGTAACATTTATATTTGGATATGTCAGTCTAATCGTCCACCCACTAATTACTTTGCGCTACGCGTACGAAGTCGCGGGCATTAGCTAGTTTAATAATAAATTATACTACGTCGCTGCATCCTCAAGATTTTTATTCACCAGGTAGTCCACTCCTAGACGTACTGGGCACCGAACACTTTTTTTAGATCTAAAAACCTCAAATACACAAAATTAGTACTGTAACGACCTAACCGGTAGTGGGGAGCGGCCGCTCGCACCTCTCAACCGTTTGTCAAGTCGCCATTCGCTTCTAGTGTTCGGGCATCGAAGCACGCGTCGCACGCGTTATCCGTCTATTTTCTGTCCTATAGATATACTCGTAAATATATTATTATTTTTTCCTCTTTCGTCTCAACAAGTGAAGTGAAGTGATAAAGCTACAGTGATAGTAATGAATGTAAGTACTAAGTACCCTTCGGGTAATTTCTAACGATATCTCCTTAAATGTGCATGAATTGTTGGTTTCTATTATCATAATTCGAAAAAATCTTTAACGTTTTTTACATAACTACCCTCGTTTTTTATATACTTTGTTAGATATCGAATAAATGCAGATATAATCTACCTTTAATGGATATTCGGAAAGCATTGTAATGTACCTACCTGCTGCTTTACCCATTCTTAGTCTTACTTAGGTATCTACCTACCTTTTTGTTGACATCCGAACCGTGATGCGATTGCGGTCATTGTCTAATATTTTGATGGAGCCGTGTTGCGAATATGGCCTACTTATTTAAATTAACCTGTTAACTACCTGCCATTGATGCACTGTAGTGAATAAAATTATATTTTAAATTTAAAGAGTTGTAATGCGATTACAACCAAATTTACTATAAACAACCGTGATGCGATTACGGTAGCTCAATAAGTACCTACTTAGTTACTTTTCCTTGTTTTTTTTTTGAGTGGTGATGCGATTACCACCTTAACGTGCGTCCTAATGACCATTGTTTCATAATGTCTTTACGAATTATGGAAGTGACCGTTCCCATTCGACATATCATGGGATTTGATCTGTAGATCTGTAGGAGTCTGTCAAAGAATGTGGCACAACATCTAAGATGCCGACGTCCGATGTTCTAGCGCCGGAAAATCCGGCGCCCGAAGTACCGGCGCCCAAGATTCCGGCATTGGCTGATGACATTTTAGAAGCCTTAGGCATCTAAAACAAAAATCGAAATCTTTGCGCCCATGATAAGAGAAGAGGTTTCTCAACGTTGGGGTCAAATCGTAGCGGAGGGATTAACAAGGAGGCATTACAAAAAATTATGGAAAATATCCACATTCGGGAAAATTTCAAGTTATCATAGGCTCCAGAACTAAATGTCGAATTGTCGACTGTTTTGTCGGAGTCGACAAAAAACAGGGATAAGCGCTTAGAAAAAGCGCAAACCCATTTAGGAACAGGTATCGAGATTTACACTGCCAAAATGTTCCGTGCAAAATACTTTCTCAAGGATAAAGCTAATAATAACGTTCAGCTTAGACAAAAAGTTTTTGTTGAGGATTGAAGGGGTGAAAAATGATAAATTATTGTTTGGAGATAAACTAAGAGAAAGAATTAAAGACGATAAGAGGCTGAGAAATCGGGATTTCAAATCAAAAGGACGTTTGAGCCACAAACGTCGACGTCGTACCAATCTGGTACGCATATTTTTCAGTCCCAATTAATATGTCAGATAGAAAGTACGAGTACCTCCGTTTTTATTTTACAAATGATCTTTATGAGTATACCGCACTGCCTTTTGGTCTATGTTCCGCGCCTTACATTTTCACAAATATATTACAACCCGTCGTTTCATATTTAAGGTCTCGTGGTTTCGCATCTGTAAGGTATATATAATGATGTACCCTGTTTAGGAAATACCAGAATAAACTGCTAAGAAAATGCCAATCGGACCATAATATGCTTATCATGTTTAGGATTCTTCATTAATTATAAAATTCGTGCCTTGAACCAAGTAATGTTTGCACTTTTTTAGGTTTTGTCTTAAACTCGGGAAAACTGAGCAGCTACCCGATATTAAAAGAAGAAGTATTTGGCAGTGCACTCAAATATTACTGAAGTTAATAATATTCAGATAAGGGAGTTTGCGCGATATCTTGGAACTCTCACCGCAGCCTGTCCCGCGGTTAACTATGGATGGCTGCATACAAAGTCGTTGGAACGAGCTAAATATTTAGCACTACTTAATAGTAATAATAATTATGACAAAAATATGGCAATTCCATCTAGTTTATATGATGATCTTTTAAGCTGGGGAGAAGAATAATTGTGATATATTGTTACGTATCGATAGCTGTGGTAGCTATATCTTACGTTGACAGAATGGGTGGTATACTATTTCCACATTTACACTAAGTTGCCACCATGATATGGAATTGGTGCGAAGAACGTAATATATATGTCTATTATATCAAATCTAAACTTAATGTCATAACAGACAGCGAGTCACGTCAATTAAATGTTGACACGGAATGGCAACTGAATAGAGATGCGTTTGCAAAAAATAGTAAAACACTTAAGTCGACCAGACATAGATCTCTTTGCGTCACGACTCAATTCCAAATGCACTAAGTACATTTCAAAATTATCGCTGTCGGGGCAACTGGAATAGTTATAGTTCCTCATTGTACATCTCAGGCATGGTACCCACTGCTTAGGTCCCTTTGCATTACCAAAATTATATATTATTATTTACAACCAAGTAAATATCTTGGTATATATTTTTGCTGGTATGTTATTTAGAACTAATACGCGAGATTAGTCAATAACAGAACCTAAATTTTCCGCTCCGAGTTAATACGAGATATTGACCAGCAGCTATAAAGATATGCGCGATCCGCGCAGTGCTACCCACATTCTTGGAGCAATAAATGATTTTATCTTTTGCTGTTATGTTATTTAGAACTAATACGCGAGATTAGTCAATAACAGAACCTAAATTTTCCGCTCCGAGTTAATACGAGATATTGACCAGCAGCTATAAAGATATGCGTGATCCGCGCAGTGCTACCCACATTCTTGGAGCAATAAATGATTTTATCTTTTGCTGTTATGTTATTTAAAACTAATACGCGAGATTAGTCAATAACAGAACCTAAATTTTCCGCTCCGAGTTAATACGAGATATTGACCAGCAGCTATAAAGATATGCGCGATCCGCGCAGTGCTACCCACATTCTTGGAGCAATAAATGATTTTATCTTTTGCTGTTATGTTAGTTAGAACTAATACGCGAGTTTAGTCAATAACAATACCTACATTTTTTCCGCTATGTGTTAATACGAGAGATTGACAAGTAGCTATAAAGATATGCGCGATCCGCGCAGTGCTACCTACATTCTTGGAGCAAAAAGTTATTTTATTTTTGCTGTTATGTTATTTAGAACTAATACGCGAGATTAGTCAATAACAATACCTACATTGTTTCCGCTCCGAGTTAATACTTTTCTCTATCTGCATCCACATTATCTATTGATTTTATGTATGATGTAAAGACAAATAGTCGCCGTTTTTTCACATCGCCGTCGTGTTATCGTCTTAAATTTTTAAACGTTTTACTGAAGGTATTTAAAGAGCCATATTTGCAATATCGATTTCGAAACCTCTGACTTGGAACAAGATCACTCTTTTTATGGTTTAGAATAAAGCCCAATTTTTGGAGGAGCTTTCGTGTCACAACTTTCATAAGAACTATATATATATAATAGGTCATCTATATATATATATAACTAACCGATGACCACGATTCCTGAATTATGTTGTCACTGGTCTCATGAGTTTTGTGAATACCAATGGAACTGAACTCAAGCCGAAGGGTAAACATTGAAATTCATAGGTTTTAAATCGCAATATATATTTTTTACATGATGCGTAATTCAAAGAAAAAAAAAATGCATTCATTAAATCGATATTTGCCATATACACTGCCATAATTATATTAAATACACTGCGCTCAGCTATCTCTTATTTTTGGGTAAACAGTTTAGTCCAGACGAAAATGTCAGTAGGTTGCTTAAAGGCGTTTACAAGACACGACCATGTTTCCCGAAATACCACTGTACTTGGGATACCAACGTCTTACTAGATTTTGTTAGTCAATGCTACCATTGGCTAAAATAACCATTAAAAAAAAAAAAAAAAAAAATGCTCTGCTCCATTGATAATAGAATACTGTTATCAATTAATAGTTCAGTCGCTGTCGCCGATTACTCTGACAAATATAAAATATATATATATGAATCGAATATTGAAATAATTATAATGTGATTTGGTTTAAACTTCAGCTCCTGGGGACCTCAGCCTCATCTAATTATACCCTTTAAGAAGGAAATATGTCTCGCAAACTCCTTGTTAGCTTACATAGTAACGACAAGATCTTTAAGGGGAGGCGTTAACACTGAAAAGTTGATATTAACTACCAAAAAACCATATCACAGTGCAACCGCATCTACGATTAGTCACTGGATCAAACAAGTTTTGTATGAAAGTAGAATTGACACAAGTGTGTATTCTGATCATAGCTCTCGACATGCATCAACGTCGGCGGTAAGTCGTAGAGGCGTTTCCATTGAAGTTATAAAGAAAGCGGCAGGGTAGTTGGGGATTTGAAAATTTTTATAACTGACCTGTTACTACTGCTCTTGACGCTGTATTTACAAATACTATTTTCGACCATGAGGATAGTCAAGAAAATACGCGCGCGCAATCACCTTGATAAAGACCGCCGTATGCGGTTGAAACTATAGTCGGAGTATCCGGCCTAATCTTGCGTGAGTAACTCCCGTGTAATATGAATAAAATGAGTCAAGGAAATGTTCAATTTCAAGTTGAATAAAACAATTATTACAACAAACAATGATTATATGTTGTAGTTGACTAGTTTTATTTTAGCAAACGATTTCCCTAAAGCTCTAAACATCTACCTGGTGAATAAAAATCTTGAGGATGCAGCGACGTAGTATAATTGAAGGTTAAACAAACTTACCTAAAGTGTAGTTTGACCGTAATTATACTAGTCGCTGCATCCGAAGAGATTTTTGATCCCTCCCGCCCATCAGTTTTCTAGCTAAAACTTTTCCCTTGAATTAAACGTGTAAAACTTTAGTGAAATCAAGGAACTCTGAAGAGAATGGCGACTTGACAAACGGTTGAGAGGTGCGAGCGGCCGCTCCCCACTACCGGTTAGGTCGTTACAGTACTAATTTTGTGTATTTGAGGTTTTTAGATCTAAAAAAAGTGTTCGGTGCCCAGTACGTCTAGGAGTGGACTACCTGGTGAATAAAAATCTCTTCGGATGCAGCGACTAGTATAATTACGGTCAAACTACACTTTAGGTAAGTTTGTTTAACCTTCAAATACAATAAGTAAACATTAATTTATGCGCAAACATTTCCTATAAACTGAACTAAGATTTCAAAACTGCTACTGCTTGAACATCAACTCAATTTTTAGCTGATTTTCCATATTTCTACTCAAAGAGTCTTGAACTGAGGTAATCTGAAGTGCTTCAGCAAACTTTATTCACAACTTCCGAACCTCTGGACGAGTCGCTCGACTCTCAAAGTCTCAAATCAACGCTGACTCATACCGACAAAACTTTGCAAAACTTTTAGAACAAAATCGAATCTGACAACGAAAAAATACCAGCCTAAATATTGGAATTTCGACCAGGATCTGTCTTTTTAAATTACTCACAACGTCAACAAATATAAAGGCGATATCATACTGTCAAGTGAGGGTAGCCGGGCGGTAGCATGTGCGCTTTACAATCTGTTGGCACCCAGTTTGATCCTCGGCCCTACACCAATGACTTATTTAGTAATTAAATTAATCAAATTAACATGCAGTTTCGATGGCATCGCTTTAAACGGCGAAGGAAAACATCTTAAGGAAACTAGTATATCGAAGAAACTCAAAAGTTTTAAAACATATGACATTCACCAATATGTATTGGGCCAGCATGGTGGATTATCTCATCTTCCCTCTCTGAGAGAAGGCGTATGACCCAGCAGTGGGAAGATGATAGGCTGATGTAGCTTTATGAAATAAGGCTCTGAGGATGCCTCGTGAAGAGACGAATCACGCGTCGACAAAGTGCTAAACCCTCATGGGTTAAAATTGGTTAATTCTTTTATATTTATATAGTCATTATACATTAATGACTAATTTCTTTCACATTTAACTTTCTGGTTTCAGATTGTATAATAATTATAATCATTGTTACAGATTAATTAATTACAAGCTAGTTTTAAGGTAGGTATATCGTTTTTGAAGTGAAAACTTCTTTAGGCGCGTTGAGCACTTTTAGCAACAAAACTCACGAAACTCATGAAACCAACTTTGGGTGAACAAAAATCATGAAACTCGCGTCATCGTCACGCTGTACCGTGTATTTTAAAACAGCGCCATCTCTTGTAGAATAGGTGAATTACTACTTAAGTTTTCACTTCTGACGTGCAGTCCTATGATTGATGAGTTTTTATTCAGGATTAATTTAGTTTAATTAGTATGAATAACAAAGTTCAATAAATCACAGATATAATTTTTGCAAGTAGGTATAATTAATTTTTGTTTTAGGTAAAACAATAGTTTATCCCAAAGTCCTTGAAGCGGAAATTTACTAAAGATAGTTTTTCACTAGAGATGTTCACATCGCAGTTCGAAGTAGACACTGGATAGCCTTACTGAATCTCAAAACGCCAGTGTGATAACGCCCTAACGTATTATGTTTTGGACGTAGAAAATAAACAATCACACTGTTGATACTAGTTGGTTCAAATATTTGTCGTCACTTGCGACGCGTGAATCTGCGAACATTTGAACAATTTTTTCTATTTGATTGGTGTTTACACGGGCTACTGCAACTGGAGTTCTCTACTGCAATTTTGTTTGTGATGCAATTTACTGCATGCGATATTTTGCAATAAAATAAACGATACATAACAAAATTAATTGGCTATCGGGTTTTTCTGTGATTATACCTGTCATTTTTTATCGGTAACTTCGAGTGAAACACATGTAGGTATTGATCGATCGATTTATCTACATAATTATAAATATAGTAATGTGTGTATCACCGAAAAGTCGATGCACTGGCGATGTGGTGTTGGAGGTGGCTGTTGAAAATACCGTGAACATCGTTTCGCACCAATAATTATGTCCTCAAAGAGCTTCATATACAAGATAGATTATCGTCGATTGTGCAGTTGCGAATACTGAAATTCTTTGGGCATATCTCCAGAAACACGAACTCGATGGAGAGGCTTGTGGTACAGGGCCCGGTATAAAAGGCAAGCGTAGCCCTGGTTGGTCACCAACTCGCTGGACAGACTCCATCAAAAATGCCACGTAGTCTACCATGGTGCAGTGTGCTCGCAATGCAACCAGCCGCCAGAAATGGAGAAGCATTGCGGCAGCCGAGCCCTGGGAAGGGATGATGACAGCGAAGAGCCTTTTTGTACCATCAACGCAATCACGACCACTCTGCTATCGTAAGAGTGCATGACTAAGAAGAAGAGAGAGTAATGAGTTAATAACAATTCTTATAAACAAGAAATTATGACGTTTAAAAATATTGTAGATGGTCATAATATTTGCCTAGAAGAAATCGCTTTTAGCGATAAGGCCGCCACTTGTGGCACTAGCTCGTAAGTGTTTTCTATCTGTTTGTAATTTTTATTTCTCGTGTACACATTAAAGAGTTTCTATCTATCTATCTATCTAATAATGGCTTTAATCAGAGTTGGGGTGGGGGGAGGGGAAGGGAGGCAATTGTACTCATTTCCTTCCTCTGCATCCGCGCCTGGATTGGTATGGCTCAGTGGTATTGCGTCTGATATCCATATAAAGAGCAGGAGGTCCGGCCGCGCAGATGTTTGAATGATGCATTTAAAGATCCGGGACCGTACCGTTACTTGTATTAAGCGATTCAGTTTAGGTGACTGCGGAAAATCACGCGAACGTGAACTTTAATGCACTGAGATATAGTTTGCGGTCGCCAGCTATTTACAATCACCTAAACAGAATCACGTAAAACAGGTGACTGTACGGCTCCTGGGTGTTAGTTGCCCGTGGTTATATGTGTATTCAATTTTTTTTATATCCTAGGTCTATTCATTGGTAATATTTTATTTTTAAAATATTACAAATGTGACTATTTATGAAACTAAATGATATTCTATTTTATTTTCTATTCTATGGCACCTCTGATACAGAGAATCTCATTATGGAGCTACGAGTGCTGTGTTTTTTAGTAATTTAATTACGCGACCAAAACCGAGTGCGTGTTTTTTCGAAACATATTTTTTTTTATCAAAACCTTGAAAATTCATTATTTACTTTATGCACCAGCTACACCCACCGGGTTCACCCGTGTCGACAATCCTATAGGAATTGGCATATTTTTTTGAATAAAAACTTTGATTAGTTTTCTTTCCGGCTCTTGAAAACACACAAAAAAACGTCGATCCGTCACTTTGACGCTGCATGATAGAAAAACAAACAAATGGACATATAAATTAATAATATCAGTAAGTCCCAATTGAACCGGTTTCTTTTAAACAAGCGTGCTATGAAGCTCGTAGACCGCATCATCGGTCAACACCACGCGAGGTGGTGGCTGAGCGCAAGCTTATTTACCAACAAGTATAAATTGTTTTTTTTTTACTCCCGTTATAAAAGCTAAATATCTTCAAACGGCTGAATAGATTTTCTTACTCTTGAAGTCACCTATCAAACAAAAATCTTAATGAAAATTGGTTCAGCCGTTTGGGAGCTACGATGCCACATATACACTCGTTAATTTTATAACACCCCTCACCTCTATGTTTGTGTCGGGAGTCATAAAAGAAGTATAAATAATTCGAAAACAGTGAAATTACATT